>JASJOG010000068.1:0-335000 GCA_030142905.1 Heliopora coerulea | reverse complement strand
GGTCGGATAATGTTCTACAAACTTGTCGTGAATGTCCTGGTATTTGCTTTGACGAGACTCCCAATCGATGTTTTCCATTTCCTTCGATGTTTTGTAGTCCATTGTAGAACTTAGCAACAATTCCACTTCGTCATCGGACCAAGACAAGTAATCTGTCTTATTTTTGGCATTAGTTGTTTGCTTTTTACCTCGTGACATCTCAAGTTTGAAGAAATTTAACGAAGCAAAGGGGAACGCGACGAAACCCTCGTAAACAACAGCAGTTGGCGGGAAAGGGAACTATCGCGGGCTCTCTGTTATGCTTTACTGTGAGCATGCTCAAAGCGAGATTAAGCAATTGTGCCGCCGATAAAACGCTGTAGTGTGGACGCAGAACGTATAAAATAAGTATAAAATAAAACATATTCCGAAGAATAAAGTCATCTTGAGAACTCAAGATATGAGTCAATGCAAGATGAAACTATTGTTGAAACTGTGATATTTCGACTTTATTCCAAAGTCATCTTCAGACAGAATGGTAATTACAAAAACATGCCAGAGTCTATATACAGGAGGTGTGATGACATCATCGAGACAGAATTAGGAAACACTACCGGTAATCCCGGTAGAACATTTTATCCGTTTTATGTGTGGACGGAAAACTTTTGTTCCGTTTTTGCACCTAAAGTTGCGTTTTCAAATTTATCCGGCATAGTGTGGACGAGGTCTGATACTCTTTGAAATTGTCGGCTGGTCATGTTTTTTTTTACAAAGATTAAGAATGGACACAAAACTTTCCGGGTTAGATTTAAACTGCCAATAGCAATCAAAAAACAGCTAAAGATGGTTTAAAACTGAACTGAACGACCACCTATTTATTCGTCTTTGACCTTTTCGCCAAGACTAATTTAAATGACATCTCTTTCCATCGTCGTTCAAGTGGTTCTCAATGTTATTACCCCTCGTTTTGTCTCTAATGGAGTAAGCCATACTGAAAGGCAGCGGCGTAGGAAGCATTTTATAAATGGGTAGGCCAAGTAGGGCTGAAAACTGCGCGACATGGCTAGTTTCTTTCCAAATTCTCTCTTTGGATACTGGAAGAGTGTGGCTGGTGAGGTCTTTCCGGTAATACTATCAATTTCGAGGAGCACTGAGTCATGACCGAATTAGTGATTTACGACTTGAACAAAAGGATTCCATGTCTTCGACGAATATGTGAGCCTACAGTATGAGTACAACGGCGTTCAAAACAGTTACTTACACCACTGGTTTGTCCAAACGTCCATATAATGTTGGCAATTTTCCAAAAATTTTAAAAATAAACTATAAATTTTTAAACCAAGGAGACGAATAGCCGCATGAAATAGTATAACTGTCAAAACCGCTACAGCTGCTACAGTTCCTATCGTCCTTGAAAGGTGTGACTTTAAATGTCATTCACAATCAAGTAAAGTGTTTCTCTGCTTACACGGGATAGGTATTCGACTTGGAGTACATGTATATAAATACAAGCAATTACACCACTGGCATCAGCAACTTCCTCCAGAAATCGAACTCACTCATACCTGTTCCATAATCTCCATGGCAAATTTTCTGTGGGAGATGCAATGTGCTGCATTGCATATTTCATCCTTCTCGTTCATTGCAAGGTGGAAATGCAGTCGGTTGAGGATATTTTCCTAGATGCATTAATTTCATATTAGTCTGGTTTAAACTAATAAAATAAAGGTTTGTCCGCGAAGTACCACACAGCACGGGGTGGAGGACAAACACAACCTTGGAACTTTCGTCTAGATTTAGAAAAGCTTCGAAGTTTTGAACCTTCTGTTTATAAAAAAAACCTTCCACTTCTTCTAGGAATTTCCATCGTTGTAAAACGAAAGTTAATATCACTTTGATAATGTTGCGAATGACGAAACGTCAGTGTTAATAAATCTCTAATAAAATGTATTGTGGCTTGCATATGTTTTTAAAAGATGACTCTTAAACCACCTTTACACTGTAACGTTTTGGGCACGGCAAGGCAAATTAGCCGTGCCCAGACCTACATATACAGAGGTGCTCGGCACGGCTAAATTTTCAGGCACGGGTACCAAATTGTAGGAAGTCCGCACCGTTTACACTGTGAAAATCACTCGTGCCGAGCCAAAAATTAGCGGCATCCGTGTCAAAGGGTTAGCCGTGCTGTGCCCAAAATATAATATTGTTAATTTGGCATAGTACCAAACTGAAAAAATTATCAAGTCTAAACTACCGAATGTGTAAATATTCAAACTTTCATGAGACTCACAAGACATTCAGCAGCATCATCCATGTCTTGTAGTTGGAATCGCTGTTGGTCCTACAAAACAAATTCAACCGAATATTTGTAAGTATGTGCGTAAATTTAGACCCGGGATCTTTTTTGTATTTTCGAAAACTTTAAGTGTAAAATGAACTAAAATGTGGCTATTTTGTTAAACGATAAAACAGTTAGCCACACTGAATACTATTTCCCGTCCTCTCAAACTGTCCAAAGCCTTTGGTATGAAGATTTACCTCATAAACGTTAGTGTGATACAACGTTTTCAGTCACTGAGAAAAATCGTATTTTATCACACGTAAAAGATACGATGTTTTTACATGTGAAGATATTGGTTCAATGATCCAATGAAAAGCCACCTAGGATATTTTATTAGATCAATCTGATCCACAGGCCCGCAGAGAGGCAACAGGAGGCCCGGGGCAAAGTGGCCATCCAGAGGCCCCCCCTCCAACCTTCACATTATGGCCTATGCGCCAAAAAGAGTTTCATTCGGCATTTAGGCCTTTAAGGCATTTTGAGGAATACCTAAGAATAAGGCCCTTACAATCTGAGGCCCATCAGAGTACGAGGCCCTGGGGCAATCTGCCCCCCTTGCCCCTCCCTCAATCTCTGTGGGCCTGCATATCCAATGTTTTATAATTCGTATCTCGGTGGCGGCTTGTTGATTTCAGTTTGTCTGTCGGATGTTCATTTTCTGCGAACAAAACAAGTTTTTTTTGTGAGCAGAGCCAGACAAAAACTTTCCAGATGGCTGACCCTCATTTTAGACTGTAAGTTAGTGTTTATGAAATAAGCAAAATAATACATGGCCGTTTGGAGGTATGGAGTTTACCTTTGAGTGTTTAATTCTATCTGCCACTGCCAGATCAAAATGAACGATTGAAGATAAATTCCATACCTCCACGCACCCATCTATTATTGTCTATTTTCCCAATACCTTAAATGTGACGGCCAAAGCTTGTCTAAGAGCATCAGGTGGTAAAGCAGCCTCATCACTGTACTGGATCTGGGTAAAAAGAACCTAAAAAAGGAGCAAAACCAACAGATAATCTTAAATGTTGTTTATAGTTTGTCCCTAAAAAACAACCAAAGACAGACTTTACAGTACATTAACCTACTAAAAGGCAAGGGTACATTTCAGAATTTTATTCTGACTACCATACAATTTTATTCCAAAGAGTAGGATGCCTTCCTTTTAATGGTTTAACTGCCAACTTGGTTAAACAATGAGCAAGTACCCAGGTCAATATAAATATATATTTTAACCTATTACAGTAACCCTTTCCAATCTGTACCTGCCTATCTAATTTTACTCTGGCTAACACCAGACAATTTTACTCGTCAAGGGGAGACGTTTCAGACAGTAACAGATTAAGGAGCAAATTCATCAATCTGTTCAATAACTGAAAGCTGCCTTGTATTTTGAAACATCTAAGTTCTAACATTTACTAAGCTGCTCAGAGTTTTGGGATCATTGAAACCAAATCTTGATGTACAATGATCAACAAGGCTGGTCCAGTGTAGGCAGCGGCACAACAACACAACACCAAGGGAGGGATTCTCACTTACCACAATCTGAAACAGATAAAAATATTCTATCCTCAATGTTTCAAGCAAAGGCCCTTCGTCTGGAGAGTTAGTAGAAAGAGAAATGGAATAAACAAATTTGTTGCTTATATAGCAAGCTATACAAGCAGTCATGTGAAACAAAATTAACCAATGACAGAAACATAACCATAACAAAATGAAAACTTATTCAATATTGAGCCCACACACAGCAACAAACCTGATATAAGGGGGTATGCATGCATGCATGCAGGCTGAATATAAGCAACAAATTTGTTTATTCTATTTCTCTTTCTACTAACTCTCCAGACGAAGGGCCTTTGCTCAAAACGTTGAGGATAGAATATTTTTATCTGTTTCAGATTGTGGTAAGCAAGAATCCCTCCCTTGGTGTTGTCTTGATGTATAATGGCATGGGCTATTTGGAAGTGCAGGGTTACCTAACACTTTTCTTGATAATGCCATCAACCAAAAAAAATACCTCAAATTTTGTAGGTTTATTTATTTATTATTTTTTTCATTTGTTTAAAACAAAAGTAAGAATGTTAAACAACAACAATTCATTGTCTAATTCATTATTTTCTTCATAAAGGACATGTGTACTTCTGATGAAAACATAATCTTGGAATTAGATAAGCCAAAGCAATCTGCATTTTCCAGTATACACTATGAAGAGGCATGCACGTACATCAGTTTGCAATTCAGACACGATAAAGAACATCACGTCCAATATTATATATATATATATATATAATTTTATTCTATTTAACTAGAAAAAAGCTTGAAAAACATTGTGAATACCCAACCTCAAATATCACACAAGTCAAACCAAGCAAGACTTTTTTCCATCATTTTCCAGATCATCTTGAAAATATGTTATCTCAGGTCTTTGACCTCATGAAATATTTTGTCATATTGAATTGACAGGCCCAATATTGGACATTTAATCTTCATAAGAAAAGTGAACAGAATTTCCCCCACATATCCTCCGTTACATACATCTATCTTTCATTTATGTACATGATCCTCATATTGAAATAAAATTAAATTCAGTTACCTTAAGGGCACAGAAAATGCACGACTCTCCAGCACAGAAATGACCAGAGAGTTCTCTAAAGCTTCTACGAAACACATCAAGATGCCATAAAACCTGAAAGGAATGAAATCAGTTCACAATCAGAACATCAAACTCAGCCATTAACGACATCACAAAACAACCCAGAACGATATTGGAAGGTTTTCATGGCTGACATCAGATAATGTATAATGTGGAAGCAAAATTCCTTCTTTTAATGTTTTGAAATTTAATATTACTTAAAACAGTGCAGATCCAAGTCAACCAAATGGCTTTTTGATAACCACTCAGCTGTACCCAACAATTTGAACCGACTTTAACATTTTTGTCACGTCAATAGATGTTGATTTGATAATATTTCTTTGCATTCCATATGTTCTCAGCAATTCTTTTTCGTGGGGCTAACAAATTTCACAAAGAACTTTATTGAAATGTAAATATTGAATATTTTGCCTACTAGGTATGGTTCTGTTATTTAGGTGTTACTGATTTGCACATAACCACTGCTTTGTTAGTAAAAGACATGAACATACTAAGCACAAAAGTGCATCCACTTTGGATGTGCATATTCATTAATGAGGTGCGGTGAACCACAACATATTCTGGTTTTATGTAAATTTCAAAGTGAAATTGATAAAACATGACCAACTTGATACATTACTTCCCAAGCCATTACGATTAATTATCTGATAACCACAAAGCAACAAAACAGTGACAAATACTGCAGACAGAGTTGTTGCAACTTATCAATAAATTATGAGTACCTCCTTGATCCAACTAAAATGAATTCAAAAACACTTTACTTAAGTGTTTCACTAAGTGTCCTTTATTGGACCTACAATACTTAAAAAACCTTTCATCCCTGAAAAACCTCTCCTAAGCTGAGAATTGTTATTTTGCTATGGTAGATGATAATCCACACTGATACAGCATGTTGAGAGTCAGTATAACTTTGAAATGTTATCTTCACGATATATTTCCTTATAAATATTAACAAGCAGTTTAAATTGGCAGTAGCAGCAGGAAGGATGACATCATTAAAGCAAAACAGTTGCTAAGCAAGTGTCATACTATTTTTAAGGGGAACTGGAATAATTTTTCAGTTGACACAAAGCCACCCCAGAGACAAACAGGTTGTGAACCAATACCTAATGGCATGCAGCCAGAGAAAAATATGAAAGATGACCACAAGGTTTAAAATCTTAACAACTTTCTGACCAAATCATTCTCTTCCTACACCACTCTTCTCTTGAAAAACTTCACTATAATTATACTAAACATTATACAGAGCAAATTCAAATCTATATGCCAAATTATGACCATAAGCTTTTGTCATATATTGACTTTAGCTGTATAGAATGTTTCTTGTCCATGAACTGTTTTAGAATATTTGTGAATAATCTAATCAGATCTCTGACATCAGAGAATCACACTTAATGAAAACAGGCTAAATGATAATACCTTGAATCAATTAGCCTTAGAAAAACACTAATGAACTTTTCAACTGTCAAAAGTTCAGAAAGTATAAAATGTTGGACTGCTGAAATGGAAGAAAGGTGTACTGACTTTTGGAGGAAAGGCTCAGAAGTGCATTTCATTCTGATCCAACATCAATACTTTTTTCATTTATTCTGGCATGGTAAAGCACTGTAATCAACAACCACTTTCCTATGATTGTCAACCAGGGATATAGGCAAAAATTTCTCTTGCGATGGTTAAATGTGGAGTTTCATGGTTTATACATGTACAGCTTTCAGAGTTTTTTGACATTTGTGAATTGCATGGGGGGTTTCAAACACCCAAACTCACCCTGCACTATGCCATTGATGCTAACATTACCACGAGTAAGCATACTCTAGTTGTATAATTGTTGAAGTTAAACAAACATTTTCTAAATGAGCTGGCTACAGTTTGGGTATGGACCATGCTAAAAGAAAAGTCTATGAAACAACATTTAAGAGCAGTTATTTTAAAGTTATAATAATTATAATTTTATCAGGTACACATACGTGTATAGGAAAAATTGTATCATTAGATAACTATGGAATAAAAATATTTTATTTAGTATACAGTTAGTGTTCATTCAATGATTTCGGGGAACAGAATTTTGACTGAACAGTTTAAAAAATTGTAAAAACTTTTTAGTAGGTTTTCAAGGATAATTTCAAATTTTCTCTGGAAGTACACAAATGTTCTCACAGACTTTCCTAAATTTCAACTGCAATTTCTTTTGCTACCTAATACATAAGGCAGACATGAAAGTGACAGTATACATGCAGTTAGCAGGAATATGCTTATGGGCCTAGTACTGTCTTTTGTTGAAAACTATATCAAGGTCAGGAAATTCCAATAAAATGAGATAACAATTAAAAAGGAGCATTTACAAATCTGCCAGAAATACTTCCATACAAAAATTTTTTCAAATTTACACTGTACAAGGTAATGGGTAAAAATTTTCACCAAATAAGGAACTCAAAGTTACAAAATGCCTGATGTAATTTCCCTTTTATAACAATGTACTTGTTAAACATAAGGATTTCATAAGTGTTTGAATGAACAACAGAATGTCCAAATTTACCACGTTTTTAAATAGTTACTACCATGTTTGTGGAAAGCCATTGATCACAAAACAGTTGTTAAAGTACAAGATTACTATGACTGTTTATAAAATTCACATTAAAGACAGGTCATCATTACTTGTTATCAATACAGAGTGGCATATCACTGTAGCTTCTATCTAGAACTAGATAATTCACAAAACAAACAAAAATAATGTTTCTCATACAAAAAAAAGGGGAAAAATCTTAGTCTTTTGGTTACTTTGCCAAAAAACATTGTGCCAAGGTATGCTTTGAATAATTAAATCATTTTTGCATTTGCACTAAAACAATATCATGAATACTATGCATTTTGTCCAAACATGGAAACAAATTGATGCATAATATTGGACTGTCAAATACTGCAAGTTGAACTGAATTAATATGTCCTTCACAGATAAATTAAAACATCTTGAACTGCAGCTATTCTCAATTTATCACATATTTTATTATAATAATAACATTTCAGAGAAACAGAACTATGACTGAGAGCATGAATGCTTTTATACCTCATGAAGAATAAATTATAGTATACCCATAAAGTTTATTTTTATATTCACTCTTTGATAAAATTAATGGAACACCCCAACAGCCAAAAATAATAGACATATTAGGGGAATTAAAAGATACAGTTTAACAGCTACACAGCCATATCCATAATATTAATAAAGCTCTAATCACTTGTTGTTTTAAATAGGTTAAAAGAAAAACTTAATGAGTCATGGTCAGCCACCTAATAAATTTTACACCTATAATAAAAGTGACATTCCTAACCTAAGACCAAAATCTTCCTTTAAATTTTGAAATTACACTTTTTATCACATTCATTATGCTTACTCTTCTTTAGTTAATGTATAAATAAAATCACATAATAAAAGAGTGGTGCAAGTAAATATCAGTATCACTATCTTAGTATATCTATCATGCTGTAGACTAGTATCCAATTAATGCCTCCCACTTTATAACATCAAAAAATTTAAAACTAGTTCTAAGTAATCAACCAGAAAAATACACATCTACAGAATGACATTATCCACATGGTATCACCATACACAATAATACATTACTTATAACCACCATGTAAAACTTAATCAAGGGCTAGTATATATATATATGTGGTTTCAGGAAATTTCAATGATTATCAAAGGATTACAAATTCAATTTCTAATTGTAGCTTAGAAATGTTTCACCAAGTGAACCAGGTTGACAGCACTATCAGGAATTGACCATACAGTTAGAGATAACATTGTCTAGACACAATAAATGTACAAGCAGAAGACTTATGCTGTTAGAGTAAAATGACCTGACATGGCAAACTGAAGATGCTGTTACATTAGCCAGAAGTACCTTTCCAATATAAAGAATAATGAATACAATGGGGACTTGTAGAACACTTTAAATATAATGAAGATTTAACCTAAATAACCACACAAAATATGTTGAAAAGATTTGTTTTAGAAGTTAGCCACATTTCTACATATCGTTTACCTTAATTTCTAACAAAGCATATTTACAATGACCGTAAATTTCTAAGTATTCAGAGACAAAAAGGCTAATATCAACTGAAATATGTAAATCAGCTTTCAAGATATCTATGAACATCAAATCCATACATGTCATATTAAAACGTACAATTGCTTTTGAATTGAACGATCATAATGTTCAATGAGATAAGAGAGTTTATTCCCAAGAGCATTATATATGTAAAGCTCTATAGTATTTTCCCAACCTTATTTCAACATAATTTCAGTTATGGTACAAAACCGATGCTTTATGGACTGGAAGTTTTAAGGAAAGTCGACAAGTCAGATTTAACTCTTCAATATGTCCACACAACTCTATATCTGGCACTCGAAAAAACCGCCATCTCGCCAAATTGCCACCAAAACTGACCAAATCATGCCCATGACGAACCTTCGATAGCTCTACTGCCGATCTGTCCACACCAAGCTATTAGACTTCCGTGATGACATGGCGAAAATACAGTATTGACGACTTTCTCAAGTGTATATATTTTCTTTACAAAACGGTTTCATCGATTGTAGTTTATGAACGAAACCAAACTCATGGCAAAAGCAAGGCATCAAGTATCGTACTCGAATTAAGTACATACACCACAAGTTCTTTGAAACTACATTTCTGTACAAAGAGGCAACGTTCGTTTGAAGATACTGAACAATCCGCCTCACACAGCAGCGTGACCAAGTTCACTTTGGTCATTATGTTAGACGTAAAGTAAACATTACTTTGCTTCGTGTATCGGGTTCGTTTAACGGTCAACAGTCTCATGGTTTGAAGACAACCATACCGACACTAGACCATGCAATTCTTGTGCACAAATGTACACATACTGAAGCTTCTCATGCCCATGGAACCATGGTTTAGATGTTAGATAACAGAATCAATTATACAGGTTCCTTACCTGAACTGCTGAATTTAAAAAACAATTGTTCTCCCCTGGGTTGTTGAGAAGACCTTTAGTATAAGCAACAGACGCAGTCCTGGACAGTCTCTCGGTTTTTTCCATGTTCTCGAGAAAAAGTTTAAGATGTCACACGAATCGGTCCAACATTAACAAGCATCGTGAGCGACAGAAATTGTAATGCAGTTCCCACACAATTCTTTTTACGACATCGCCACGTTCGAAGCCCAGTGATAATTAAAACAAAAACTCAAGATGTCGACGCTGTTCCTAACATAAGACTACGTTCCAAGATTAGTCGTGACGGCTTTCTTCTGTAATTTGAGCCGGAAAAAACGTTTTAACACTTCGTTGACCTCAAGTTGTTTCTCTCTAGTGCAGGATTCCATATTTTATTTTTGCACTCTACCCACAATGCCACGGAGTCGCTTGATTTAATGACATCATTTATTAAACATGTTTTCCATCAAAACTTATTTCCAAGGTCACGTAGTTGATTGGTATGACGTTGTCCTTATCAAGCCAAGCAACATTTCCATTTACACGGATACAGACATGAGTACACCTACGGGAAAAATCGCAGTGACTTAAAATATAGGCAGTATTTCCATCAGATATTATGCCTCAATACCAAAATATTTGTTCGCCAGGGATAGAACCCAGATCCCCTCATAAATGACTCTAGTGGCCGAAGGTGTTCTGGCCGGGAAGGAAAGGGGCCAGCTCTCATGCCAGCAAATTTCATCGGCAAGGTTGTTTTTCAGCTACAATGTCAACATATTTATTTTTTCCTCAAATTGACGAATTCTCCAGTGAAAATAAAGACGTGAATTCCAACGGTCTCAGCCTGGAGTGTATCCCAATGGCGGGGTTCATGGACTGGGAGAGGTCGTTTCTCGGCAAGTTTGCTTGCGTTTCCCCCAATCTGATTGGTGTCATGACGCTGTAGCCTAATGTTGTAGTCGCTATCCCAAAAATGTTCACAACTAACGAGCCATTGTTTTCAGAGCTCCGCAAGCAAACCAACGAATCCTGTAAAAGGAACAAAAATTGTGCACTCCTGTGTTCGAACCTCCAACCAATGAAACTAAAATCCCATGTTTACTTAATTTGCAAGTTATCAAAGATCTTGGGAAAGAATTTTTATTTCTCTAGATGGTAATCATTTGTCATTAAAAAGTTATGTGGATCAATATTTTGTTTTTTGTCTCATACAATTTTGCTTGCGTTGTAAACACGATCACAACAAACCTCAATTTGTCCAGTGAAGTGATCACACCACTTTACACGCTATTATAGGTTACGATTGGCTTTGCCTTTTATCGTCAATCCGGGAGAATGTTAAATTTAAGTGCTTGTGTAACACTTTTTTTAAATCTACTAGAAGTCGGCCGTCATTAATCTGCTGTTGGAATCTTATAATCTACGACGTTAACTTCATTAACGAAGTCCTTTAAACAAAAGAGTTCTTGAATGATTTTTATCTTCCAGAGTATACTCAATACCTTCGTCGTTGTGCATACGTCACCCGGACCATTCTCACGTCTTAAGAAAAAGCTCAGCCCGCGGAGTGAAAAGAAGTTGTTACGTCAGATTGAATTCAACCCGAGACTACAATCGTTTAAGGAGGACTGGAGCCTCTTAGGAGTCATAAAACAAGCCACAAGTATCGAATTTTCGGTACTGTAAATGTTGCACTAAATTTAGGGAGTAGGTTGACATCACGTCACGTGTCGCACGATCGATGAAAAAACTTTTGTTGACTGGTGTTAAAAGTAGACAGGAAGAGCATTTAATTCCTCGCATTAAAGAGAGTTTTGAGTGGAGATTATTAAAGAAAGAAGACGAGAATACAGTTCCGATCGCATGCACGTAGCTACGGGGGTGCTCGGGGGTGCAATCGCCCCCCGAAAATTTGTCCTCGCCCCCCCAAAGAAAATTCTGAAGTGGTTTCAAATATAATTTAAATATGCCAAAATCCGATAGATTATTAAAATATCTTATGGAAAATATTTTTTCGCTGACCATTCTGACCTACTTTTGTAACGTTATACCAAGTCCACTACATTTGACAACATGAAGTAGTCGCTGAGTAGTCTGGGTTTTCAGCTTACGTCGACAACTGCCCCCCAAAAAATAGTGCTGCCCCCCCAAAAATAGTGCTGCCCCCCGAAATTTTACATCCTAGCTACGTGCCTGTCCGATCGACAACAGGTATCATGAATAATATTGCCTGTATTATTTTTATTCATTTACTTATTTTTTTGATTAATTTTTGATGTTTTTTACAGTGATTAAGTCAATAAAATTTGCTAGAACGTGGAGGAAGAAGAAGTACATGCCTCAAATGATTTTAGAGATATTAGCTGTCAAAGCTAGCGTGGGCGCTTTCCGTTCCATCGAACTCCAAACTGCATAGAGTCAAAAAAGCTCAGTGGACGACAGCGACAAGTAAAGCCAGAGTTCTAAGACTGAAGCAAACATGAATAGTTGTTGGCACTGCCCAGTGCATGCTTATCAGTTTACACGTAAAAACCTTGAACGAACCAACCAGTGGCGCAACTAGGGCGTTTCAATCGGGGAGGGCCTTGAGGGGCCCTCAGGAAATTTTTTTTGGGGTGGGGGCAACATCAAGTGCAGATCTTAGGGAGTGCCCCTCAAACACCAAAAATATGTCATCTTGAAATGCCCAATTTTATAGAGGTTGATGATTTCATACGTTCCAAGTTGGGGTGGCTCAGTAAATTTTTAGGGGGCCGCTCTCCCAGGCCACTCTGGTAGTTACGCCAATGGAACCAACTGAACTTGACGTCATAAATTATTTAAATGAATCTGATAAATTACAGTTTATTATGAATCAGCAGACTGGGAGTGTTTTACTGTGGCAAGATTGTCTCACGCCTCCAACGGGGGGACCTCATGGTTAACAACGGACCCGATTAAACGGGGCGAGCTCTTGTTAGAAACATTAATGCTGAGCATTAATATTTAGATTTTAAAATAACCCCTTCCTCTTTTTTCCAGAACAAACTCCTTCTATGCAAAGGCGTACTCATCACCAAACTCAAACGATCTTTAAACGCGAACATGGGTTCCGTACCCCTCTTTCTGCTTTGATTTCAGCCTGTTCTAAAAATATTACTCACAAGGCTACACTTCCCCCAAGGCAATGTCCCGCTGAAGTTCAACGGGAGTGAAACAACTTGGTTTATACAGCGTAAAATGGCCGAACCATTTCACACACATTTGGTTCAACGCGGCCAAATCACGCTGTATAAACTCAGCCAGAAATGCTCCATGGGTTTCAATGGTTCTGCGGAATGGACTGTTATCAGATTTAGGTATAAACTTTCGTTGCTTGATCCGTATACGATACGTGTATGTATACATGGAAATACTACGCGCTGCCGCAACAAGGATGGCTTTGGAGTTACTCTTGGATTTACGATTATTCAGTCTTTTCGTTAGTTTTGAATGAAAAATTGTATTCAAGAAAATACGTCATTGATGAATTTTGCGTTGCGTTCGCATAAGGCCTCTAATACCTAACAACTAACGTACATACAATTTAACGAATTTTCGCGGATAAGAGAATTTTGGTTGGTTTAATTTTTTGATACGAGTTAGGTACGAATAAGCTTGTCTATCCATGTCCTTAACGTGGGTTAGGACACGTGATCTTCTGTGACCTTAACTGCAGTAGGTCATACTCTGCCGAGCGCCTCATACAACCAGTTGTCAGGCAGTAGTTTTTCTAGGAATCTCGTAATCATCTTGAAAATTATTCCAAGAATTGCAGCGATTCCCGACGTTTGACGGGGCTACCACTGACGACTTATGGCGTCATTTCGTTTGTTTGTAGATCGATAGGCAGGTATCCTCGTCCACTATGGAGTAGCCGGAGCACCCGATGAAGACGGTTCTCTCAATTCGCTTCAAAGCAAATCCAAGTTGACGATGGTTTCTCTGAACCAATCAGGTGACCTTATTTTTGGCAAAGGGTACCAAACTATGATGTAGGGCACTGTTGTTAAGCGACTGTACGATGACCAATACCAACGGCGGCCCAGGCCACTAAGCTGCACGCGATCAACGGGATGCAGTTTTATGGTAAATTTGTTAAGGACCCAGGTGAACCCATTCCCAAATCGTCGCTGCATACAATTTTCATGAGGTCGGCGGCAATATACTTTAGCTCGTCAAAGTTCGTCGTGTAGAAGTCACTGGGACTAGACGCGATCTCTAGAAGGAGTTTTTTTGCTGATTCATCATCGTAGTAATTTTGGACATACACTGTTATGAGATGAACGCCTCTTTTTTTCAATATAGCTGCGTTTTGAAGGGCCTCGAGTTTGTCATGCGCACCACCATCGGCCACAAGAATTACTACGTCATTCACTTGCGGCCGGTCTCCAAGGCGACCAGTGAAAATCTTGAAAAAAAATAATAAACTATTTCAACGAGGTTTGACGTTACGAAAATAGAGTTAATTCAATCATACACGCCATCAGAATTTATTTTTCGTCTCAAATAGATCACTGTCTAGTGGCGTTTTCCATTTGCTTTTAAACAAAAGTGTCTAAGAACTTTCCTGAATAAAGGTCTCCCTTGACAAAATAAAACCGTCTGGTATTAGCCAGGGTAAAACATTTGCAGAGTACTCATCGTTAGTGGCGAAGATGTTGACAGTGAAACCCGTCCGGTAGCCCAGACATAGTTACGAAAACAATATTTTAATCTGGATCGATTAAGTTCCGTGAATTGAATCAACGCATAACGCTTCCAATGTTTCGGTGAATAACCTCAAAGATATAACGACACACTAATGTCTCATTTATTTATCAAATTTTAACAAGCTGAAATATCTCAAGATCGAAGTGAGATAGTTAGGCAAAGTAAGGCAAAGTAAGGCAAAGTAAATTAAAGTAAAGTAGAGTAGAGTAGAGTAGAGTAGAGTAGAGTAGAGTAGAGTAGAGTAGAGTAGAGTAGAGTAGAGTAGAGTAGAGTAGAGTAGAGTAGAGTAGAGTAGAGTAGAGTAGAGTAGAGTAGAGTAGAGTAGAGTAGAGTAGAGTAATGTAGAGTAAAGTAATGTAGAGTAAAGTAATGTAGAGTAAAGTAAGGTAAACTGTGTTTATTTATACTGGATAACCCTGACAGTTCGTTAAGCAGTTCTGCGTCGAGGTCCAGTATGGGCCACCTCTCATGGACCCAGATTTACTACAGGAGAAAACCGGAGAAAACCGGAGTACCCGGAGGAAACCTGCGACAACAACTCTTCTTACATGTGACCTTTACTTCTTACAAGGTAACTTTAGTCAGATAACTGCACGAAGCCGGAATCGAACCCTAGTCATAGTGGTGAGAGACACGTGCACTACCACTGTGCCACCAGCACCCTAGTCACAGTGGTGAGAGACATGTGCACTACCACTGTGCCACCAGCACCCCAGCACGGAAAAACTGTATGAGTTATCCTTGTATTATTATAACTAACTTTTTTTTAAAAAAGATAAACTTAATTTTGGCCTCATGGGCACTTTTACCGGCAAATTGATGAAAGTTAAAAAACTGCTCCTCAACGGTTCAACCTACCTTTTTATCCGCCATTCCAAGAGCGTGCCCGATCATTGTTTGTAGTCCTGACTCGTAATTCATTTTTCTAATTGCTCTCCTAATCTTCTTCGTGTCGTAATACTGATCGAGGTAAAATTCCAAACGAGTTTTCGAAACCTCGCTGAATTGAAGAAGACCAATGTGGTTGCGACTTTTACCGATATTTAATTCCATGACCAGCTTTTTAAGAAACCTCTTCACTTTCTTCATGTTCGCAGCTCCGACGCTGGACGAGCTGTCGACAACCAAAAGAATATCTCGTTTCTGACGTGCACACTTTACGGCTAAGTAACGATAAAAAATGACATAAAGTAAGTGATTTATGAAGCTAGAAATTTCTAATTAAAAGCTAAGGGGTGCAACTTAACTCAGCTCTAGAAATTGTTTCAGTATATATCGAGAATGCCTTGATCTTCAATGGTTATCAAGGCATGTGATATTATTCGATCAACTACACATTTAAGTGGCCTAGTCTTTTCTTTTTTCTTGAAAAACTGATTAATACAATTGAAGCCAATGAACTCATGAACGTCCCTTGTCTGCAAAGAGATTCTTCTCCCAATATGTGCCACCCATAGAGCTCATTTTCCGACGGACGATCGTGGAAATGGTAGTGCGATGAAACGGTAACATTACTTTAACAATAGAACATTTTGATAGTAAGGAGGACAAGTTCATCATTTGAGATACTTTTCTCTTTTATTTCCCTTGTTAGTGAAAACTGTGAACTAATAAACTACTGAGATAGTCGGCAACGTATCATACACTCCATTTGCACGACACAATTCCTCGTTCTTATGTATCCTATAAACTCACAGGAGGTCTTCGGGATGTAGCCGATCGTAAGCAGGAATTGCCCCTTTCAGACAACACCAGCAAACTTAAACAGCCGACGTTCTTGAAGCACGGACGTCAACCGGAAGATTTGACGAACAGGTGTTTTTGAATTTCGGGTTGTGCATTCTTCCAGTAGCGTTTTTATATGAAAACAAAGGTTATGGATGACTCAAAAATCCCAAGAGAAATCGTAGCACGTCTAATCAGCGATTAGCCGGGGCGTTTGTTTCAAACTCGAAACCTTCGAGGACGCCGTTAATTGGGGTAGGGTGTTTAAGAGAGAGGGGGAGTTTATTCGAGTTAATACTGTACGTAAAATTTGCGGTCAAGACAGGCTGACAGGCTGATAGACTGACGAGCAGGAGCCCTGAAAGGAAGACTTACATTTAAGAACAAGATCGACAGGAAGAGATGTATAGATGAACAGACAGACTGACAGAATGGCGGAAAGACATACACACGGAGTCCAGGACAGACAGACAGGGACAGGTGGACGAACGGACAGACGAACAGAGAGACAGACAGATCAGCGGACAGGATGACGTTCAGATGGACAGACACGACAAAAAGAGACAGAAAGAGACGAACGGGGACAAATAGAAATACCAAAACAGACCGGAACAGACGTGGAAAGAGCGACAGAGGCAGACATACATATATACCCAAATATATATAGTTCTACCTTTTGGAGGTCGTGCTAAGCAAATGTCCGAGGTGACGGCTTCGACCAAATAACGTAAGTCCCGGAAATTAGCTGTGAAGACATCGCTCGGTTTGGAAGCCATCAGTTGCAGGTCTTGTCTAAAGGTTGCTACGGTATTTTCCTCTCCCATTCCTACAGCCACGATCTGCACGCCTTTACGGCGCAGGACAGCTGCCTCATAAAACGCCAAATTTTGGTCACGCGCCTCGCCGTCCGTAATAATGACAACAATGTCTGATACGTTTGGACGATACGAGCCAGTTCGAGGAAATACCTGAACGAAAGGACTCGGATGAGGCTTTTAGAAGTAAACTCTAGTTATTTATCAAACTGCCCTCTGGGCCTTAGTCTTCGTGAATTTCACCACGTGACTTTTATCGGTTGGGGGGGTTAACTCTTTCTCCGTGGGACCTCTCCCTTTGACGAGTAAAATCGTCCAACGTTAGCCCAAGTAAAATAACAGAAGTCTTATTCCACCAGGAAAGAATTAAGGAATAAAATCGTCTGGCATTAGCCCGAGTAAAGTAATACAAGTCTTTAGTTACATTTCCATTTGTACGGATACGGTACAGATATGATCATGAAACGACTTTTATCTTTTTAAACTTTTTTATACCTTAGGACTTAGATTAATTCTTTATATGAATTCTTTGTATTTGTGTGACGCCCCTCATGAAAACCATCATTTGATGATGAGGGTAGCGTGCTTAAATAAAGTTACATTCATTCATTCATTCATTCATTCATTACGGACACGTTTCTCTTCTTTCCATTTACGCGGTTTTCATTGCGATTTTTCCGTCTTTTCAAAGAGAATTTATATGCAACCGCATACGAATCCGCATACGGCAATGGCAGGATCGCTATATGCCCAGATTCTTAAAATCATGCCCGCATGCGGCACCCACATCTGCGTCCGCTCCGTACACAGAGACATCCCTTATATTTTAAGTCATCGTGATTTTAGCTACGATCATGATACGAATTTGTATCCTGATTACGGACACGTTTCTGTTGTTTCCACTTACGCGGTTTCCATTGCAATTTTTCCGTCTTTCAAAGAGAATTGGTATGCAATCGCATACAAATCCGTACACGGGAATGGCAGGATCGCTGTATGATCCGATTCTCAAGATCGTCCCCGCATGCCGTGTCCGCATACGTACATATGAAAACATCCCTTATATTTTAAGTCATCGGACATGTTGTTCTGTCCCGGCCGCAACTTTAAGCTGATATACCCGTTTAATACGGACACCGGATAATACGGACAACGGACACTTTTTCCTGTCCCAAATACCCATTTTCATTCAAAGTCTACCTGGTTAATACGGACATATTATTCTCACAAGACAACGATAATGTGTAAATCGATCGCTTTTTACTCTCGATTCCAGCTTGCTTTTCGATTTCCGATTCAAATGTTGGTCTGACCTTGGGAAAGTTCATTTGTAAGTTGCGAGGGCTTCTGTCCAATGTGTTGTTACTGACTTCTTTAAATGACTCGTACATTATTTACAATGTGAATTTATAATGTTCCGGATGTTTATTTGTACGTTTTACTGTACAACACTGTACTGAATATCGTTTCCACGCATTGAAACCTATTTACTCTTTACGTGACGTAAATTGACCAACCCGGTTTATACGGACACTTCGCCTTGTCCCGTTGGTGTCCGTATTAACCGAATTCTACTGTATTACTTTCAATAATACCGGAAACTAAAGTCTAAAAAAACGGCTCTTACTTCTTTATTGACAATGGCCAGAGCATTTCCTGTTTCGGTGCCTCCTTCCTGGTACGGAATCCGATCAATCGCATTCTTCACTTCAGCTAGGGTCTGATACTCTCCCAGCTTAAATTCTATTTTGGTTTTCAGTTTGTGGCTGAACTGCAGGAGGCCGACGTGAGTTGTATGCGGGCCGATATTAAGTTCCTTGATCAGTTTCACAAGAAATTGTTTCATTTTTTTGAAATGCTTCAGCGAGATACTCCCAGAGCCGTCAAGCAGGAAGAAAACATCGTGGTGGTTCCTTATACATCCTTTGGCGGGTTCTGTATAAGAAAAGTCACGCTTAAGCTTTGAAGAAAATGGAAGGGACAGATCAGAAAAGTAGACATTAAGTTCCATTTCTTAAACCAATTACGTTTTAAGCAATTATTCTAAGCTAAATTTTTATGGCTGAGGTTTTGATTAATTTTGTCGTCGGCAAAGCAAGATGTCGGAGATGATGAACAAGCAAAAGAACAAATTGAGTTGCAACAGTAAAAAAGGACGAAGAGAATGAAGAGGAAATGGAGGAATGAAATGAAATGAGCGGGGAGCCTTTCACCAAAGGAGATCTTATGTTGAAAGTAAGTGGACCAATTAATAAACAACTATGGTGTACATGTGACAGTTAAATAATGATGCTACTTGTCTATAGTTAGGGTCGGAAATTTTGGAATTTCCCAGTGTCTGCAGCAAATTCATCCTGGAGGGGATATGGAATGAAGGAAACAGGTGACGGTAACGCTTAGTGATATGTGATGAACAAAATACCGTTAAGAATAGTTGAATCATCACCTAAAACTACGGCCAATAACACCCCCACTGCCACCACCAATCCCTCTACCACTATAACCACTGACACAATTATGACTACCACCGCCACCACAACCCTATTACCACCACCACTATTGCTACCAATACTAACACCACTACCACCGCCACTAACCCCACAACCACTATCACTACCACCATAACTACTGCCATCAACATCCCACTGCCACCACCAATCCCCCAACCACCATAACCCTGACTCAATTATAACTACCAACACCACCCTATTACCAGCACAACTACTGCCATTAACACCCCTACTGCCACCACTAATCCCTCTGCCACCACAACCGTCACTATCGCCACCTGTTCTGCTGCCTGTACCACCAACGTCACCATCTCCATTAATGCCACTACCACCAGCAGTACCACCACCTCCACAACAACAGCCCAAAGAACGAAGACGACAACAACGACCATAACGAAAATACCAAAGGCAAGATCAGAAACTTGAATAAGCCCTTTGAAGTTGGAAGTGAAGTCAAAACTAAGCAAAATTGGAGAACGTGGAAAACGAAGATTTTTCATTTTTTAAATATAAAAGAAAAAGACAACGAGGAATGTTCCCTTGCTATCGAAAATTTTGTCATGCTATTTGTTTTTAGGCTCAGCTCCAAAAGGTTTGTCATGTATTATTTATTTATTTATTTATTTATTTATTTATTTAAACTTATTTTGAAACGGTGACCCTTCAGCGCGCGTAGGCTGCTGCTTTTCAAGGGGCCGTTTCACATCCTAAAACTAATAGGTGCATAAATACATTAAAGTTAATAATATAAAAGCTTAGAAAAATTCAAATATTTACATTTGTATTCTAATTTACACTTCGGATCACTACTATATGTAAATATATGTTACCCGAGAAAATTGTCCTAAATTTTTCTAAAGATACTTCTTTCTCTTCAATCGAACTTGGTAGATTATTTCATAACCTCGCAGCTGAGTAGCTTATGCTTTTCTTTGTAAAATTTGTATTGGGTTTTGGCAGAGTATAGTTGAGATTATTGCTGCGCAGGATGTAATTAGCGTTATTATTCACATTGAACATGCTGGTTGTACTACCTAGTAGTTCATTATGCCTAATTTTATGAATAAATATTGCTTTATTATATATGATATACTTACGCATGGCACGCTTATGTAAACAACTTCTATTAAACGTTCTTTTTAACTTTTTAAGATGACTGGATTGGAGAGTTAGGACATTTCTCGAACTTGAAGCGATTGCAGTGAGCTCGTCTCTAAAGTTCCACAAAATGTTTGTAGTTTGTAATGCCACGGTGATGATCTCAACACCTCTTGATTTGAGAGTATCTGCCCTTTTTACGACAGTTTCTAGATTAATAGGATCAATTCTGTTTGTAAATAGGATTAGAACATCGTCCTTGTTTGGTCGGTCCCCTTCTTTGTCTGTAAATACCTGCAAGAAAAAATGCGTATTAACAGAAGAAAGTTGGACCGCAAGTCGTACATCTTCTTTTAACTCTTTCGAGGCGGGAGCTCTCCCCTTGAGGAGTAAAATTGTCTGGGGTTAACCAGAGTAAAATAATAGAAGAATTATGCCGCCGGGAAAGAATTAAAGTGAACGACAAACTTGAAATTACCACGTGACAAAGGGTTTTTTCCGCCTTTGACGTTTGTCGTTTAAACGGCACGCAAAACTCGACCTGGCCACATGTGTGGGCTACAATAGGTCGAAAGAGAGGTTAAGTATCTAGAGCTGTGGCACAACCAAGGATGGGAGGCTTAAGTCCCTGCCCTACCAGTCACAAAATGATCTCCACTTGCGTCCACGAAAAAACAAATAAACAAAAAAGTTTAGTCAAATGAAAAGCAAACAACGTAGGGGTAACAATGGCTCTGACAGACGACCATGAAATGTTGTAATTTCTTTATCACCTTTTCTGGTGTGTATCAGGTATAAGGATTGTCAACTCGTGATGCCGGGATTGGCCTTGTAGATCGAGATTCTAAAATACAAAATATTCCTGGGGGGGTCATGCTACCAGAGCTCCCATGTGAAGTACGATTTAACATTCAAGCACACCCTTACAAAAAGTCTGCGTGTGGCGTTGATCTAGACAACTTTAAGGAAATGACTCCGTTCGGAACAAGAAGTAATTCATAAAGGTAACATTGTCGCAGAATGATCTTGGCAATGATTTACGTTAATTACTTACTTATCCGTGTAATTAGATTAGTTTCTTCTTGAAGTCTTTAAATTATTGTACATAGTTATTTCCTATCGTTCGTTTAATGTATTGTATATATATTTTATATTGTTTGTACATGACTCTTTGGAAATCAGGAACCTGAAAGACCACCGCGTGAAAATAAGCCTAACTGATTAAATTGACTGACCTTATTCTGCACAAGTTCCAAAGCATAACCCATATCCGGTCGCTTTCTTCCTGCGGTACGTCTAATCCTTCTTAAAGCATTACTCAATGCTCTGCGTGAATCATATTGTCCCAAGTTAATCGCGATCTTCGTTCGAGCTTTTGAGCTCACTGAAAGAAGTCCAACGTGGGTCTTGCCGAGTCCGACGTCCAGTTGGAAAACAATCTGTTGGAGGAATTTCTTCATGAGGTGAAATTCCCGAGCCCCAACGTACTTTGATCCATCGACCACTATGAACAGGTCGTGTTTTTTTTGCAGGCAACGGGATGAATCTTTAAATGAATCAGAAGTGAAAAGCGTCATTTCTAAACCTTACGGCAACACCGGTCCACCGCAGTTGTTAATCCTCTAACGCCGGGATTTTGTTTTTTCTTGTTCTTTGTTCTATCTTTGCTTTCGCTTTGTCTGCAGGGGCGCAATTAGAAGGGGACGAGGAGGATTTTAAAACTCGGAATTGAGCTAATAGTATCTACTCGACACGATGATGACTGGAGACGTTTTCCACGCCATCAGAACGACTGTGAACAAAAAATGCTCATGACAATCCTATGTGACCTACGCATGCCCTTTTGATCACTCATAAATCTACCTTTGCCAGAGAGATCACAAATAAACTACAGAGCGTTGTACCTAATTTCGGTCATTAGCGAGCAAACTTCTGGGTACCGCCATGTCAGTTGACGAACGGTCGTGGCTAGATGGTATACCTGAGGAGGATTTGTATTAGGATTAGAGTTAGGATAGGTTAGGGTTAATCGAAGCAATTGAAACACCAGGCGGGAATTGTAGCCTTGTCAAGAATATTACTGCCCAGCATATTATTCTTAGTAGCATTGTTGAAACAAACAAAAACGAACTAATTGAAAATGGAAATAATTTTAATCACTAATGTTTCGTTACATAACCTGTATAATTGAAAATGGAAATAATTTTAATCACTAATGTTTCGTTACATAACCTGTAACATCATCAGAGTAAATGATAGCTATATACACGTGTCGAGAACTTTTAAAGCTTAACGATTACAAAAATAGAGCGGAGCGGTGAGTGTTGCTAAGGCATGACGAAAGAGGTGGCAGATAATTAGTAAGTATGAGTGTAACTAAGAAATGACGAAAGAGGTGCTAGTAAGCAGGAAATGGTGAAATTAAAATAATGAGAGAGGGAAAGATCGAATGTTCTTATTTAAGGAAGGTTTTAGTTTGGAAATTAATAAACTTTCGCGGATTAGGACATGGTGAAGTGCTATGTCTTTGAAGTGTCTACGTGCTATGAAGTGTCTTGATGTCCTAATCCGTGAAAGTTTATTAATTTCCAAACTAAAACCTTCTTTAAATAAGAACATTCGATCCTTCCCTGTCTCCTTATTTTAATTTCACCATCTCCTACTTACTAACACCTCTTTCGTTATGCCTTAGCAACACTCACCGCTCCGCTCTATTTTTGTAATCGTTAAGCTTTAAAAGTTCCCGACACGTGTATCTAGTTATCATTTACTCTGATGTTACAGGTTACGTGACGAAACGTTAGTGATTAAAAATTATTTCCATTACCAACTGGTTCGTTTTTGTTTCAACAATGCTACTAAGAATAATATACTGGGCAGTAATTTTCTTGACAAGGTTAGGATTAGGATTAGGCATGGGGTAAGGGTTAGCGTTAGTTATAGCCCTAGCCCTAATCCTAACCCTAACCCGAACCCGAACCCGAACCCTAACCCTTCTTCTCAGGTATACCTTCTAGTCACGACCTAAAACATTTTGTTCATTAGGGAGCAAAGGACTGGTACTGGTACTAGTACATTTGCCCTGTAAACTTACTGAAATGGAACGGATTATGGTTACTGGCCCTAATCACACGGGCCACTTTCTCCGTGACATCTTCACGATTCATACACAAGTTATCTACACACTCCCATAATAGAATGTGGCTGGTTAAGCCATCCACAATGAAGCTTTCTGAACGGTCAGACAATTGTTCACGACTTTCTCCATGACATCCTATCGACTCAGAACAAAACCATCAGTCAACAGGCGATCCGTTCAGTCATACACCCGTTTTACGCGATCATGCTAAATGGCATGATTATTTCTTTACTATACCGAGAAAGTTCTCTCACTGTAAAGTCTCAAGGGGCGCAATGTCCTGGAGCTCATCAAGGCTCTCATTCCACTGACAAGGTTAAAGTTTGAGTGTTATTGAATGATGTCTCAGTTGGATGGCCTCATACAGAAAGTTTAATCTCGGCGTTTCCAAAGCAAACATGGTTTTGTCTTTAAAAGGCCACGTCCACACGTCATCATGCAATATCGAGACCGTATATGGATGAAAAAGGATCGTAAATAAACGTCGTTAGCTTGCCTTCAGTCATTGAGTTGCCCAGTGCTCAACACAGTGTTACTGTTACCTCTACACTTCAAGCACTTGTAAGGCCCCAACCTGGTTGACTCCAAAAGATACACTGCTCTAAGGTTTCAAGAGCTATACGCAATGAAGGTAGCGAATAACGTCATGTCTTAATTTATCGAATTCAGTTCGAGGGCTTTGCTTAGGTGGAAAGAAGGCTACCATGTCGTTCTTTTGCAAGTCTTGAATTTCTGGTTTATGAAAACTTAAGCAGCGCTAATATTTTCTCAAGGAGTGAAAACAGAACTTGAATTTCTCAGCCTTCGCTCGTAAAATTCTTTATTTTGAAAAAGCAAACACTTCAGTTCTAACAGTTAACTATTTTTAGAGACCCCCTACTCAGTTGCTCCAAAAAGCCTTAGTTTAAAGCTTGACAAGTACGCAGATTGGGGGTAAAGAATGCCTATAAAAGTCGAAGTGTGCAACTTAATCGTGTATAAAAAAACTTCGAAGAATTTAATATCCAACTTAAAGGCCAAGCCATCACAGTTAGGCTACTATATCCTCGGGTTTCTATTCGTTCGCTATTTTAGAACTATTATCTATAGAATTTTGAAAACGGCAAAACACAATTCACCTAGAATGTGTTTTGGGGTTTAAATACGCCTTCAGCTGTGTACGTGCATGACTGTATGACTTTGAGCCGAAGTACCACTTCCAAAAAGACTTAGTTTTTAGTTTATCGACAAAGAAAAAATGTTGACTTCAAGATCAACACTTACAAGCCGACTCTTCCCAAGAGTTCTATGGTTGCTATACCCGCATCCGCTTTGGTCTTGGCAAAACATACGTTTTTAGTTTAGTAATCTTGCCACGGTTACTCCTTGGTTAGTCCACTACCTTTGAAGAGTCTTAAGATGACAGAGAGAAGTGGATTTGTTAACACCGGAAAATGACAAGCCCTTTCTAGTATTAAGAATGACGTTTTATTATGTGGACCCTTGGAGTGCTGAAAACCTGGGTGCATAATTTTGTACTCCTTTCAGTTGCAGTTTTAAACCAGAGCCTTTCTTTCGGATTAAAAAAGAAACGCCATCCTTGATTATATCGACTAAAATATACATGACTCCGAGGTGAATGAAAGATACCCCATCAACCGCATGTGATGAGATGTTTATTCCGTTTTAGCAATTAAGACTCCATTGTGCTGTTAAATAGGTGGCATGTTTAGAAATTCCTGACACCATGCCTAACGTAGAGTGGAAATAACGCTACAAAACAAAAATTTACCAACAAAGTTTCCTTTTAATAGACCATTGAAGCTCTGAGGCAAGGCATCTAACTTTGGCAAAATGAAACATTTAAAACGGGTACCAATAAGTCGTTACAATGTGTCACAATGAAAACTTTACCGAACAATAACTCATGTCTGTCCGTGTAATTTGGGTCACCTACCCACAAAAAATGGCGACCTCAATTCGGTTTCCTGTAATATCCCTCCATGCATTTAAGAAAGTTCTTTATTTCATCATAAAACATATCTTAACCAATCTAACTCCTCCATGAGTGGTCATTGAGAAACTTCTCAGCTGAGTAAATGGGAAAAACAACATCAGTTAAATTGTTTTATGCTATGGTTCCATGCGAGAGAAACTGAAAATGCTCCAATTCATTCGGAAAAGTTGCGGTCAAAATAACTCAAGAGACTGTTCTCAGTTCCTTTTACGCTTACATCATTACAGTCTACCCTATCTGAAATTCCGATATTATACGAATGTTCCTGAAAAAGAAAACGTTGTCTGCCTTTGATACGTTTCCAGAAATATCGGTCCGTGTCAAATTTCAGTTCATACAAAAACGAGTTGGGTCAAGATGTTTGTTTTCTTAGTTTCAGGTGCTTGCAAACAGACCACCATTTTGGGTTGTACCTTTGTGGGTTATTACAATAATAATCTGTTAATTGCGCCTCGTTCACAAAGGTCAATATAACGGATAAGCCTCTTAATCACCGGAGTTCCATATTTATAAAGCCATGGTTGGTCAGGTCTTTGTGTGTGCTTCGCTCCATCTGTTTGTTCATTCGAAATGGCGAACGAGTGTGTCGTTGGCAGTCTGGGATATTCCAGAAAATTCAAATACGATGAGATGATATTGGGGGGATGAGAAAAATTTAGCAGTTCAAATGGCGACGAAAACGGTTCCAAAGTGAAGATGTCTCATTGTTTTTCTCAAGTTTGACATTTCTTAATATGGTGTTTTGTATTAAATACACCGTGTTGCGTTTGGTTGGGGTACGTAACAAAGGCTGACTGCAGCATACATGCTGCTCTAAGAATGGATCACCGCTCATTCAAGACATGCCATAAATCTTTCTGTACTGTCGCTGTTCTTATTTGTACCAATTTGTCACAACAGCCTCTCCGAGAATGCGCACGTGCGAAGGAGAAACAATCAGCCAGTGAATTGAAAGAAATGTTAACAAGTCATAGCCAGTGCCTAAAATACTTTTTTTACGAGAAAGACATGGTAATTGTCTGGCCGGACAGATTGAAGTTCCCATTTCCTGGTAGCACTCACGAGGAATTGATTTAACCCAAAGCCAAGACAATTTAATTTCGGAGAGTCTGGTTACAAGATAGATTAGTCCGTAACGCACAGAAGGGGCAAAGGTGCTATGTACATCGGTTTGAACAGTTTATCTAGAACTTCGCATTAATCTCAATCCTGAAAACTCTTCAGCGCAGGTCAGGAAGGCTTACCTCTGGAAAATACGGGAGATTGACATAAACATCATAACAAGACCAAAGATTAAATAAAAAGTTTCTTGGTAACCGAAGTATAATATGTATTCTTTTCAGTTTCTTTCGACCTTATCCCTCCAACAAATAGCATACCCTGACTTAAGCTTCACTCCAGGAAAGTTTACCCTTCCATCCTATACTCACCCAAACCCTCTAGAATTTGAATCACATCATTGCATCAATAAACCAGTGTAAAAAGCATTACCTTTGGTCAGTTCCGTATTCGTCGCATCCACAAACAAAGTTAAGAGGCCGCAGATAACCAAAGCAAACATGACTGAATAGCGAGGAGAAGCCGAAGGAGGTGTTTGTCGACAAAATGCGAGCTGCCGCTTAAATATCCGTTCTTTCCATCGCCACGTCTTTGTTTAAAAGCCTTCCGGAGTGGGCGCGTTGACTCTTTGGTCAAATACTCCAGCAATTTAACCGCAATTGAAAATAATGTAAAGAATGCATAGATTAGAATAAATAATGTGCCAAGTACAAGCAACCTTTATACCTTGTCTCGATAAGAATCAGAGCCGAGATTGGGTGGCACCTTGGCTAAAAGGATGGCTTTCACGAGCGGAGGTAGATGAACAGCATCGCCAAACTAAGTAACTCGCTGAAACACTTCCACAACTCCATGAAACAAAGTTCATTGGTTCAAAATTCTTCCGATATGTACATGCATGGACCTTTTTCAATATCAATATAGAATGTAGACCACACACCAGCACATATTGTTTCCAGAAAGATATACCTTCCGTCTCTAAGTTCGAATATAATGTCATCAGTATCTGCCCTTATGCATCATAAGAGATAATTTGGAATACCGTCATTATAGAGGAATTTCTCTCACAGAGGGGATGCAAAATGGTTTTTTTTATAAGCACTTAGAAACGAAAACCTCAACAAAAACTGAAACAAACAACACGGTTTCATACTTCCACAACTCATTTTTTGAATATTTTCGTTGGGAATTCTTTCAACTAAAGTTATTTTCAAAGTTTTCATGACAAATATACTCAAAGTTTCGGTATTTTAAAACCGTGGTCTTGCGTTTTTATATTTATAGCTAATGGCGTAGTGATGAATATAATATTTAAAGAGGAACTACACAAAAGCTAAAAATTCTGCAATATAATAAGACAAAACGTCGAAGAAGGAAAACACAGCAGTCAGGGAATATAGTACACACGCAGATATCAAAGTCTATTTAGGTATATGATCATAACGATATACCAAAGGTGGCACAAAGATATACCAAATCCGCGTGCCAACATTTCCCACATGACTGTATATCAGCCAAACTTCAATTTCCAATAATCAGTTTTGATAACATGTATAAACTGGGTAACAATATCTCGGAATTTCCTTCTGAAAATCCTTCAATTTTCGCCAAAGAAGCGAAAATTAAAAAAAAAAAAAAAAAAAAAAAAAACAACAAAGAAAAAAGACTGCTGTTATCTCTCAAAAGATTGATTATTTCTAATTAAACCTGATCGCCTTACCTTTGGTAAGACTTCTCACCTGCAGAGTCTAAATTTTGCAAATGCATGTCATTGATATTGTAGGTGGCTAAAACATTGTTTGACTGCAAGATTTCAGGTGGATGCGTGATTTGGGCGAAAGAATTTCCACGTCGAACTATAGTTGTACTGCAAAAGTGCCACGGAGAAGTTTGTGGTCCTCACCTCAATTCGATTAAACAAAACAAAATGTGAATCACATTCTACATGGTTTACACTTTTAAAGTCGATCTAAGAAAGCCACAGAATTAGTAACTGGAGAACTGTTTTCGATGCATGGTTGGGCTGCAACGATGGCATTTCGTCATTTTCCGGAGAACAGCATAAAACGTGGGGACGCTCGAAGCCACCTAGCAACTTGAAATTCCAGTTTGGGTGTTCCTCTCACGAACCGCAAGAGCGATAAACTGATAACCGTAGGTTATATCACTTGCCTTCAGCTTTGATGATATCAGGACAACTTCGCCCGACATTATCGACTCTAGAAATGACACCGAAGTTATAAAGAAGTTGCAATAGAACTTTGGCATGCCAAAAAGTGACTCAGCTTTCGGGATAAAAGTTTCCTTAGCTGTGTCAAATTGAAGGCGCGAAGTGGTTCGGGACATGGCGTCACAATTTACATAAAATATAACTCAAATACTGGTCTGTTTTGGAGATGTTTCGGTAGGTTGATTTCTGGTTAATATCAGTCATTATACTGGTGAAGTTTCAGTTTTATGCGAGACATGCATTCCACCACTTCAGCAATTTACCAAATTTGTTGTCATGTCCTTGAGTATAAAGACTTTTTTGGATAGTTTATATTTCGTATTTTTTCACGGCCTATAGGAAGATCACTGCTTTATTTTTTTTTCCTGTCTAGTAAAATAGAACCGCGACTAACTAAAGATTAATAATACAATAACAAAAAAATCATCAACACATTTTTCCAGGATATATATCTTCCTCAAGAAGAACACCCAGGGGTTAGTTTGTTACTGAACGTTTTTTGAAAGTTAACTGAGATGTAAGGATCAGTTTTAACTAGTCATAGTCTGTGTCAGGATCCAATCGTCTTCATTCTCCAATGTTGCTGACGCGCACAAACCACTTGTTCGACATTAGGCAATGATGTAAATATTTTTCAAGTTTGTGTTTAGGTCATTTTAAAGGTACGAGCCACGGTTGTATCTTTAGTATCGTCAGAAAAACGCGCCGCGGTAGTATAGTTAAAGCAACTTGGCTGAGTGTTAATAAAGATTGAAACAGTGGGCCAAGATTTAACCGCGGTGATCAGCATGCAAGTTCTTATACATCCCACAAATGTTCTTCTAACCTTCCAAACTTGAGGATGGTCGGTCAGATTGGAAATGAAGCAACTCATCACCATATCCTTAGATCATGACTTAGATCATGGGATCCTACATTTCTTCTAGATTATAATAGTTGATACCACACGATAAACTACGAACAATCCGTTCTTAAAATCGAGATATTACAAACGCCACTGATAAGAAAGCGACCAATACTGGCTGGCAAGTGTTTGTCGTACTTAATAACAACGTGGTTACCTATAGTGGCCTGTAACAAAAAAGCCCGACTTGAAGAAAGGACTCCCCCAGCTGGAAGTTGCGACATCTCTGACTTCTCAAATATTATGACAACTGGCGGTATTGAAATGGGTTGGTAGTTACCATATTCAATGTTGGGAGCATTTGCACAAGTATGGAAAAGAAAATAACAAAAACACCTAGATTAATTACGAATAGACCTAAGTCTAAGACGACTGACTCCACGTTCCCAACAAAGTAGGAATCACCTGCCTAGCCACATACCTAATGAGCAAGAGTTTTTTGACAGGCAACATTTTTCCTTTTGGTGATCGATCCTGTTCAGGAAATCACGGGATATTTTTATTGAAACTCGGAGCTAGACAAAAATTCATCGATCATCTGGTAGCCAGGTTCTGTGGCCCTTCATCAACTGGACTCATTGATTTAAATATAACTAGAATACAAGACCCCGTTACGTCTAAGTTTTGAGAAGTGTCACCAAAAGTAGCGATTAAAATAGATATAAAAATATAAAATACTGAGTAGAGAGTGTTACATAAGGCAAAAAGTTCAATGGTTAGTAACCGCCGTGACTGATCTCAAAGAATTCTAAAGTTTCCACTCCTTCTGAACGATGTCTACTCCTTTTCGTGAATATTTTTTTTCAGAATCCATACGTAAACAGAGTATGTCTTTTTCTTTGTACGATTGGTTACCGTTAGTAGTGGGACTTAGGGGTTTATGAAGTACTAACTTAACCAGTTGAGAGTATTGGTAGAAACCAAATGACTTTTTAATTCATCACTCGTATCAATTTTGAAGATGACATTTGAGAAATACATTTGATTCATTTTCATCAGCATTTCGTTTCCTGTATGTTGAAAAAAAACTTAATCTTTAACTTAACCTCTCAACAAATAAACAGTTATGCAACGTGCCTAGTAAAAAGCTTTCTGAAATGTCAAACACTCGTGAAGTTTTCAAGGGATCAACCTGACATCGCTTTATCCCAAAAAGTGGTCCGTTTCGGAGATTATACGACACTTGATTGGTCTTTAATAATAATCCGAGCTACCAATATTGATCAGTGGTTTCCACCATGAACACAGGGATCTATAAATGACGCCATCATTTTCGGGACACTTTTTTTGGGTTTTCCTGAAGTCTAGATATATATAGGTCAGGGATTCTCGTGGTCACTTTTGTTGACGCGTCCGTGCATGGGCTCTTTAGTTCGCCCACCGTATAACTAATAATATTATCTCTGAAATATCTTCCATAACAACCAAACAAAGTAGAGTAATTGATCAACAAAAAGGCTTTGTACTTGTGGCGTTGGTGCCAATTAGAGTACAATTGGAAAGTATACAATTATCAGCGGATATTATGATATCACGCGAACTTTCACCAACCATTAGTTTAAGCGTAGTTTTCAATATATGGCACATCAAATGATTAGAGGGGATAGAGATGGAAATGCAGTCGCGTTTGGGCGTTTCTCGAATTCAACAACGTAATGTCCCTGAGCTACTGAAGAGGATCGGACGTGTAATCTTGGAACGACCAGGAAAAGATTTAAACAAAAGTGCTACATGAGGTGCTTAGATGAAGAGGGAAGGTTCCTTAATGCGTCATAGTTTGTTTATTTTATGAATACGCTGCCCTGCGCAGAAATTACAATATGCCGGTAATTGTAAACCATGGACAAAAGGATGGTATATGTGATCGTTTATAACCACGAAGCACGCATGAACATGTAATTCACAGAAAGATTTTCCTTCATCTTGGTTTTGAAAATACTGATACGTCTCGATTCGATTCTCGTGAAGGGCTTTCCTTAGACAATCTTTTCTCCTTCTGAACCTTTAACAATCGTGTTTTAATTTTCGTTTGTATTTTTGTGAATCCATGACCTAGAAGAAACTAATATTTTTAATCTAATTTTTAGGGTATTTTTAGTGTACTTTTACGCACACCTATTCCTAATTTAGTTTCCTCGAGTATATAGGCTCGTTAATTTATACAACCGATTTGTGTCGCTTTTTAAAACTTTCGAGGAGCTAGAACAAAAGACTGTAAATATACAACCCCCTAACCAGTTAACTAACAAAGTTCGTTATGCGAAAAATGGTTTATAATCGACAGACCGACTGGCCGTAACAAAGGCCAATTTGCTATCCCTGCACTTTGATTTCTGACGTCGACATGTTCCCTTCTGACAAACGTCTCACAGACCTAACGTGGTTCTTGAGTTAAAATCTGTCTCAACTGAACAAAAATGAATCTAAAGCAAGTTGCATTTGACTACGACAAACTCGCGAAGATTAGCGTGGTTTCTATACATAGTGTTGCCATTGATTCTGAAAACAACTACCGACAAAAGCCATGGAAAACAAAGTTGACCAACATCAACGAAACAAAAGACAAGGTGTGGCACCTGGTCCTTGAGTTGGACCTGAGTCTACCCATACGACAAAGAGCAACAAAGAACAGACAGCAGAATCAAAATACATTTTGAGTGGGTAGATAAATAATAATTTACTCATGAAATTGACTTGATGTGTACAAACTTTGAACATGGCAAAGATTGGATAACAGTCATTTAACAACAAGAATAGACTATTCATAGATATCAGGCAAAATTAAGGAACGACACTGTTCACTTACGCTCATGACCAAGTCAAAAAACTGAGCGACAAAAAAAGGCCGTACATAAACCGGACTTAAATTGATTTAATGAACTCGACGCAAATTGCAGTATCTATTAAATTGCCCGTAAAACCACGTAATGAACTACCTACGTTGATACTAAAACGGATTATCTTGCTTTTTGAAAGTGATACCGGGAACATAGACTAAAATCTTAGCATCAGTCACTGGTTGGTGCCCTAAATAAAGAAAACGTCTTCAACCCTTTCCTGCCCGAGACATCTCCCCTTGACGAGTGAAATAGTCTGGTGTTAACCAGAGGAAAATACCATAGTCGGGCATGGACCTGAAAGGGTTAAACCAAAGAACAAAATGAGGAAGTATTTCCTTGGTGGGTTTGTCCTTTCTGACATGCAGGCATCTGGTAGTTAACGCGATTTGTGACAAAAACAGGAAATCGTTGCACACAGCTTTCGATAATTCGATATAATTAAACACTTGCAAAGAATTTCCTCATATCGATCCACTGACTCACGATTAGCAAAATTCATTGAGCTCAAACCTCAAAAAAATGTTTTGGTATTTCTTGACGAGAATCGAGCCTTCAGCCTGTGGTTTATTCAGATAAGTCGTATCAAGTGAACATTGGCATGGCATCTAGATTTCACGTAAGCACATCGTGAGTTATTCAGTTTATAGTGCGATTGAGCAAATAAAAGATTTAAGTTTCATCATTGAAAACACGAACAGCGCTGTCTAGTCGGAAGGAAAAATCCGCCATTTATACCATCCGGGATTTCTCTAACCTGCCTTTGATGACCAATAGGACATCATAGCAACTGAGCTACACATTCGTAGATGGGTAACGACGGTAACATATGTTTGCCGATTCACTTTAAGTGTTGGCTAATTTGCCCTTGTATTAAGTACTGATAGTGATCTGGTTAGAAAAGAAATGCGTCGCAAAGCAAGTGGAGCAAAGGTGCAAAATGGTGATCGAAAGGTGTGAATAGTCGAGCATAAAAGTGGCTGAACATGTGTCAATACAACGGCACAATGATGTACGTGTACTTTGAAATCGGAGATGACGGCAGATTTATTGTCATAACAGGAAACAGGTGTTCAACCAGGCGTAGGTTCTTTTGTATAACCACCCGGCCCTCGTCAACCGATTGAATTTTACCCTCTAAATGCCCACGGCTTTTTTAATTTTAGAAATAGGTTATTTGTCTGAACCCACATCTACGCTTGCCAAATGTCTGCCAAGATCAATATAGCATGCCTCTGAATTATAGAACAAAAATGCAGCAGGTAGACACGGTGTCGTAGCCGATCAAAACATGTTTGTACAGCCGGAAAAAGGCGTCCACGGTTTTTCATTCGAGTTGTGAGGGTGCATAAAGAAATTGTGCTGAACTAAGACCTCACACTGATCTTTCAAGTTATCAGGATTTGTTCACTGCGATAACGAGATTGTATTCAACTCCTCGATTATCTGTTTGTCACCATCGGCAATCTTTCGTCGGTGAATAGAACATTCCTACTTGAATTTCTTGTAACTAGGTGAATCCGAGGGCCTTAGATTTAATCTCATAATCTGTAAAGAAGGCGTTTAATTTTCATCATTTTCCGATGTATCGCAATGCTAGTACTTTCCTCTACATAATCTGAAGACCTTCAAGGCTGAGTGGTTGTTCGATTATGGATCCATGCGTAATTTCGTCAGTTGGATACGTTTCGTCATACCACAACATTGCCGTGGTTTTGTGTTAAATTTCACCATCATGTTCTAGTACATAGTACACTTCACAACGTGTACAATCAGAGAAGCCTTTCCCCACATTCTAAAAGCAACATTTGGTCGAAATCCTAAAATTTGCTTTACATCACTCTAATTTTCTGGGCTTCGCTAACTTGACTTAGATGAGTAACAGGTGGAACAAGGCATCAGAAGTTTGACAAACGAATCCCATGATACTGAAATACCATCATATAATTTAAGAAAAGAGGTTAGAGCTTGAACCGAGTTCGATAAAGATAGAGATGGGAAAACTACGAGCTGTGTAAATTGGCAATTTATTAGGTTAAATTGAACCTTAAGCAAAATATGGAATATATAACAGCTAAAATCTGCGACAAAGAAATGACTTCTGGAGACAAAGGGCTTCAACTGTTTATAAGCAAAAAATATAGGGAAAAAAGTGATGCTTAATAAAAGCCAAAATATGTGCGAAGGAAGCTCAATCACACGCGCTTGTTTTTGTTTTGCAAGTGTCAGCCATCTTTACATCACGTGTAATCGTCAGGTGATTAAGACTAATCAACTACGGTCTAATAGGCCATTTCCGAATTCACTTTTTAGTTTCCTTCAAAACGACCCGCGGTGCTAAACTTTTTAGATGAAAATAAGCCTTCATTTACATTTGAACTAAACGTAATTTTCCTAGGAATGGTTTGGCTCTACGCCTCGTTTTAAAGCAAACGAACATTTGGAGATGGCAGTTGTTACTTTAACAGTAACCCAAACTCGAGCTTCAACCCCAATCCTAATCCTAATGCTAACAAATGATACCATTTCGGAATCTCGCTACATGTATACCGTTTATCCACCACTACACTGGTAGGTCCTTTGTGGGCTTCAATTTCAGGGGCTCCAAATAATAGGTAACGTTTTTGAGATCAACCGGATTTATGCAGAGGTAAACATAAGATCCGACAAAAGCGATACTTTATTTAATGCCACTTAGTCAAAATCGTTGCGATTGAACAGCCAGGTGGGAAACGAAGTTTAGTTAAAAATAACGCCACTTATTTTGCAACTGAGGTTTCAAACCAAAACACGTACTAACAAAGAAACTGAGCAGGATTTGAACTCACACCTCCGACAATCAAATCCCACTAAAGTCAACTGATTTTTTCCGTTAACTTTTGCAGCGTATGATGACCGTGAAATTTTCGCTTCATGTTACCCTGGGGTAGAACGCAGTCCGGGTTTCAAGATCTCCGGCTGCGATGCAGGTTACTCAGAGGATGACCCTCAAATAGAATTGAAAAACTGCATGAACATTCTCACGCCCAAACGACAAGCTGTCTTGAGAGTTTCTTGTTCCTTCATTATGGGTTTAATTCATACCCAGTTTCCAGTTGTCTCAACAGCGCCACTGCAGCAGCGTTTGAGTCGTTCAAGGAAAACGTTACGCAGGGTTATTTTTTAGAAACGTCATTTTCTTTTATGTTTTGAAAGTGTGGTTTCTTTCACAATTTTTCTCCGCGATCTAGATCAAAAATTTAACAAAAGCCTCTTGAAGCAGGAAGAGAACTTCAGAACGTTTAAGTCACAAACAATATTCATTCGCCGGGTCAATTCTATTCAAAAATGTATTTCTGTTTATTTATCACGTTAATGATCCCACGGTGAAGTTAAAAGTTGCTGTTATTAGACGATACCATCTTTAATCAACCAATAGGAAAGTCGTGTATCATTTTGAAACGCTATGAATAAGAAAAAAAACGACATCTTTTCCGTGTATGCTCTCTCTCTCTCTACCTTCTTCAACCACTGATCTTGGAAACTTCAGAAACCACTTCCTCCAAACAGACTCAGCTTGTAGGCTAAGTTTTCTCCACATTTTTATCGTCAAAAGTTCCTGCATCTTTCAGGATTCTATTTCAGAATCACCCTCAGGGCAACATAAACAGAATATTTCGTGAACTGACCTACACTGCTAAAGTCAACTAGAAATGTCGACTAAAGCGGGATTCGAGCTCGCATCTTCAGATTACCGGACTGCTGCTCTGCCAGTTGAGCTATCAAGTCAACTGGGAACAGTATGCTTGTTTTATCCGATTTAAGTGCACCAGAGATTCTCACGACAACTTAACACTCGAAATCCGTCAGGATGTGCAGTTCAAATCCCACTCTAGTCAACTTTTCTAGTTCACTTCAGCAGTATAGGTTAATTCACGAAATGTGCTCGTCATGTTACCCTTACGATGATTCTGAAATAGTCGAAACACTGTACATCCTCGCGGATATCGAGCGTTAGGTATCGTTAACACGTGCGATTTGCACGTTGCGATTGTCACCCTGGTGTATGTAATAAATTCTTGACAGTCTATGAAGCAGGATATCCGCTTATGATTCGCTGTAGTTTGTCCTCGACACTCTCGTCAGTTAAACACATACTCCAAGATGTCAATAGCAAGGCACAAAATCACAAGTGCAAACGAGGCTTAACCCTAACCCTGTAAAGTCAGCGGTTTGCTGATCTCTTCAGTTTAACTCATAATCCAAGATGTCAATCGCAAGGCACAAAATCACAAGTGTAAACGAGGCTTAACCCTAACCCTGTAAGGTCAGCGGTTTGTTGAACTCTTCGGTTAAACGCATACTCCAAGATGTCAATCGCGAGGCACAAAATCACAAGTGTAAACAGTCCTTCAAGTTGTCGCGAGAATATCCCATGCACTTTAAACGGATTAAACGAGTATGCTATTCCCAGTTGACTAGATAGCCCACCTGGTAAAGCAGCGCTCCGGTAACCTGAAGATGCGAGCTCCAATTCCTCTCTAATCAACTTTTCTAGTTGACTTTAGCAGTGTAGATTAATTCATGAAATATTCTTTCAGGATTGTTGACGCGGTTTCAAACACAACGAGTTCTTTCAAGGCTCTGTGGGGTCTCAAAAAGAGTAAACACTTTCACAATTTTTACGTGATCTTAAACTAATGATTCCCTTTCATGACTTCAAGTGCACTCAAATACTTCTAAAATTTGACGTCGTCTCAAAACTAGCGGCTTCTTTCAAGATTTTTCACGCGGTTTCAAAAATAGCGTCAACTTCTGAGACTTCGAGTGGGCTCAAAACTAACTCCCACTTTGAGATGTGTGATGCAATCCCTAAAGAGCGACTTCTGTTCTCTTAAATTATTGCAAAAATGAAAAGCATCTGTCCCTGATACTGAGTTTCAGGCAGAAAGCCTGACGTAGACTGTGCACAAACACTTTCTGATCTTGAGATGATAGATGGACGATCGTCAAGCTCTATCCTAGGATAGAGCTTGACGATCGTTCATCTATCATCTCAAGATATTTCCAAGGTCTCACACTTCTAAAAATATAAACTTTCTGATCTATTCTTAAATTCTAACAAAACGTTCACCCAAAGTATCGACGAGAACAAGCCGGACTTTAAACAGGAAAGCAATAGAACAGTAGTTTTTTGTGAGTATATTTAGGAACAAAAGCTCTTTTTTCAAGACCTTGTCGAAACCAGCACGGAAAATGTAACGCCAAGGCCGTATGGCGGTGCATTTTTTCCAGTATGTCGCGGTCGGGTCTTGGGGTCTTGGCAAAGAGTTATCTTACCGCTAATTGTCTTCGAAACTCAATCGACAGAGACCCCGACTAGTTTCCGAGGGTCGTAAATTCCGTTCCCATGAGAAGGCCTTGACGTTGCATATTTCGCGATAAGTCTCGGTGGAGTGTTAAAGAGGGCTTTCGCTCGTAATGATAAATTCACAAACTCAACCTTTAAGGCTTTCCTCCACTGATAATGAGCTGAAATGACTATTAGCACTTGTGACATACCCCATTAAAGACTTAAGCCTGGTTTCGCTTTGTGATCGCTCAAAAAATCAACTCAGCAATCGCTACGATCGCTTAATTCGTGGTTTCCATATGATCGCTGCGATCGCCGAGTTTTTTTGAGCGATCACAACGATCACAAAGATCGTAGCGATTATATGGAAACCAGGCTTTAAAACGTCGTTCTTTTGAAAATATCGCGCTGTTTGTGTATTCAACATGATTATATATAATTATGTCAAATTCAACTGTTTTATGAATGAAAGAGTGAAGTGTCCAGTCAAGCCTCGTCATTACTCCTTCGTAGTTGTTGTAATTCCACGGCAATTGTTTCAATTGCGTCGGCGACGTGGGAATTACTAGATTACAATTAAATGAATGGAACGTTCGCCTCATCGTTCCAAACAAAGTTCTTTACTTGTTAACTTCGTGGTGTCGTTGATAAGAGCGCATAAGCGGGGAAACGGGTGCTTTAAAATCCTTATTTTTTTTTTAAACCACATGTTACTGGGCAGCCAAGTAACATTTGTAAACAAAATTCCGACCGTAATTCAGAAGGAAATTTCTCAGCCAGACAAATACATTTCTCACCACAAAAGAAAGTCTTTATGTGTTGACCCAGTAAGTCAAAAAATTTTAAACCCAAAATTTGAGGGCTAATTAACACCCCATTCCCAAATGCCATTCCTTGGATATCATTCATGATCCTCAGATGCCCAGAAATACCCAACCTAATGAACTCTAAAAAGACTGGAACGATATCTCGTTGTACCAGGCCTCACGATTGAATGAAGCCGACACGGGGGCAGCCACGTAGGTCAAAAACACGCGTGGGAAAAAGTTGTATCGAATCTTTACTTTTTATTGACAGTTAATTCCCAAAAATATGCAGTCATACCAACATTGTCCTCAACTTACTAAGGATAAAAACGAAAACTGTCAAAAAATCCGAAACTTTGCGAAGTTTTTCGCAATAGGTTGTGTGCTTTATCGCGTGGGGACTCGGATGACCTGGAAATTGACCTACATATCAGTCTCCATGGTGGCTTCGAAAAACGGCTTGCAGGTATCGTTCCAGTCTTTTTATAGTTCCATAACCTAACCTCGTACCCAGGGTCTTACCTTCGCTTCGATGACACCCTGGGTTCGAGGTTGAGAGAAACCCAGGCAATGATTACTACGTATTGACCAAGCGTGAGGTCTGTACGAGTGAAATATCCTGCAAAAACAGACATCCGATATTTCACTAGTACAGACCGAACAAGCGAGGTTTTACTGAAATATAATTAACAAGAGCAAAGGTACCAGAACTTACAATTCTGTCGTTATTTCATATAAATTTTCTACACCAACTTCACCCTGCATGGTTACTTTTCCTTTTCTGATTGTTCGTAATACATTTTCACTTCATATAATGTCAAAATTTTTATTTTTTATTCCCTACAAGCAAGGCTTTTTCAAATTTCCCGCCCCCTGAGAGAGCAATACGGGAAATATCCGACCGCTCATGAACCAATCAAATAGCAGGATTTCCGTATTTGAACCGTTCGCTGCCACAGCCATGCAATAATGGGAATTACTTGTGGATAGAAATAGAACTTCGTCCTCATGGTAGGTTCGCGTCGCTTTATTACCACTGGAACATACTAACAGTTGTTTCAACAACATGACAGCTGAATTATAAAAATTAGTGCCCACTAGAAAGAAAGATGTTATCTCCTTTGTCTTCCACCTGCTCAACCTCCAACCAATGTCGTATAGCTGTGTTACGCGAGGAAACTTTTTATGGAACATTTATCGTACAACAATTGCTTGAGTAGCACTTGAAGGCGTAACTCAGTTCTACTTTTTGAGCAACTTACAGTTTTGAAAATAGTTGCATTTGAGGTGTTTCATACTGTAATTTTTTGCGCGCAATTGGCAACGATTTTCTGTTTGTTTGTTTGCGACATAAGTTGCATGAAAAACTGGACGGCATAACGCAGGATTTCAAGAAATATGACAATCTATGAATTGGTCTGTTTTGATCTCCGTAAGAACTCCACATCGCAAAAATAGGTGTTTGTGATTTTGACAGAAAAGTTCCGTATTCTCGACTTAGTGAGCAATATAATATACGCATTTGACCTCTAGGACATTGTTGCCTACTAGGGATGGAAGTTTGATAAATCTACAATGGAATATGTTTTGCACATAATTACAGTTTTCATACACAATTTTTATGATTGACAGCATCCATTCCACATACAGCAGCTACTGAAGATCGTTATCAGTGTTCCAGATAAGTTTTGGAGGCAAAGGGTCATGGAGGAAATGAGAGGGGTAGCAATTTCAGAGGCCAGATGGCTCCCAATCAACAGTCAAGGGGTCTCAGAAACCATTTGGCTCTCATTTTTTTAACTTGAAATGTGGGCCTGTGGGCCTTGGTTCATCTCCCCCCAGCAACTTTTGAAATTTTGGTTTAAAGTAAATGGATATTATATTTCACCGAATCACCTGTGGCTAATAGGTACATTATGGTTCTATATTTTACCAAATGATGGTCAATAACATTGCTGAAGTAAAAAAATACCCCTAGAGGTTTTCTTGTCACATATTCTTGTCACACTTTTTGAGTGATGGGCAAAAGGGTCTGCTTTGGTGTGAATCCCAGGCTGCACTGCTGAGTGCCAAACACTACCGCCCAGTACCGCCCAGTACCACCCAGTACCACCCACCATGGGTCAAACCCAGTAACTTAAAAGGTTTGCATTTTCCACACTGGGTAGTGTAGCCTTCTCTGTCGGGTCAATAACCCAAGACTCGTGTCTTATCTGGAATGCTAATTATACTCTTTACCCTTTGCATATAGCAAAAATACAACCCCACACAGTAAAAAGTATGTCCAGTAATCACTACATTTCAGTATCTTAGTTTCTATTGAATCCTCGACATTTTGGACCAATAGGTACACCATGAATGCCACATCAATAATTTAGCAGTGGTATCTTTTTACTTATCTGTCCATTTTATGGCAGTATTTCCCTATTTTGAAACCATGTGCCTCATTAAGGTATTGTTTAACTTTTCTAGTCTTTTCAGGTCCTGCTGTTGCTCTGTTCTGTACTTTAAACACTGGAAAAGTAAAAGAAGTATGTCTTGGTACTAACTTAGTTTATTTCTACTTATTGAAGTTTAAGTTTAAATAAAATTGTCTGGCATTAACCAAAGTGGTCTAATGAAGGCCCTGTATGACTCCATAAGGCTGTATGAAGGTTCTATTTACATCTTTGTGACACCCACTAGTGCTTGAGGCTGTGAACTGTGACTGTATGGTTTGCAATACTCTCATAGCGACAGACATCAACAATCAACACCAGTGCTCAATGATAAATTCCGTGTCAGGAAGAACAAAATAATTGCAATAACAACTTACTACTTTATCATCTGTGCCTTTCATCACTAACTTTCCATCACAATGCCGGTACTTAACGACGAATCGAAACTAGAGGGCCATAAGGAGAGAAAAATATCAACCCAAAGGTTTTCAAAATTAATTGCATTCAAGATACACGTGTACAAAGACCACAGGTGGAAAACAGTTCAAAATACTTTTAAAAGGCCTTTCGTTACCTTGCTGGGCTCTGCAAGACATAACTGTTCAACAGCCTTTACATATTCGTCCCAAGAGTCGATATAAACCATATTTCTGACTGTAAAATATACACACAAACTTTTCTTACGATGACTTTGGACAGGAAAAAACATGTAGACAATTACTGACTTGTCCCATTCCTCTGACCGAGCGTTAAAAAGGAGTCATTTCCCCATCTAGCATTTCTCAATTTCTGCTCTGATATCAGTGTTTAAAAGTAATGGAACGCTATCCTCAGAACACAGTTGATAATTTATAATGCTCTAGACAAAAGCGCCTGAAGGTCTGAGTAAGGTCTGCTGCATTTGCCTCTTGTGGAATGTCCACCGGCACATGATTGCGCGTCCATATCGCAAGGAATTGAAACAGATTCGTGACAACAGGCCAAAGGTTCTTTGCTCGCTGTATTATACACAATCAATTTTACTTCTTCTCGTCGTCAATGGCATTTCCTCATATCCGGATGCTCTCCAAGGCCTCTGATTCAAGATCTTTCTATAATAAATACAAAAAAAACCAACTGTTCTATACTGAGCCACTCCTTTTTCACTAACATGTAGGAAAATCAGCCCCCGAGTCAATTCTTCACCCAATTTTAAAATTTACTGAAATCGAGGTTCGAGATTATGATCAACAGAGGAGTGAACAGCCTGATCGAACCCAATGAAATCAATTTTCAGACAGTTCAGAGGTACAGATCCTTTGACTGTGAATATACTGTATGTCTCATTTGCATATACGGATATCGACTTCGGGGATAAACTTTTTCTAGAATATGGTAGAAAGTGTTTGAACGGTTGAATGTTTTGAAATCAGTTATGAAGAGCCATCTCTCAATGTCGTGGAATCCAGAAACGTCTTGAGGGAACTTCAGCTGCCATTCTGAAAATTTATGTCCAAAAAAACTTGACACACGCTTAATCCTTCCCCTTCACTTGCGAATTCAAGTCTCCATAAAATATAAGCACCACAGTGTAGTGGATTTATGCAAAGGAACACCGTAGTACACGACAGTGCAAATTGTACTGTATTGTACAGACCGGCTAGGACTGGCATGGCTTGGCGCCGAATGGCTCGGTACGGCATGACACAAAACAGTATCTATATTACGCTGAGTCCGGGTCGTGCAGTTCGGTGTAATGTAGCTGGACAAATTACAACGCATCTGACAAATGAAGCAGAGTAACGGCACAAGCAAGTACCGATGCAATGCAGATTTAGTCTGGGTCGCATCCTGCATGACCTGAAACGACGAACGGATACGACACAGATTAAAGATTATCAGAACCACATGATTCGCACTAATGCGCATGCCAATTCGGTAAAATTCAGTATCAACATGGCAGAGCGCTGCAGAAGAGGAAAGCGTCACAATACCGCCCATCAAAGAAAGTACAATAGTTGTACAATTGACAGTACGATGATAAATCAACTACGCATTCATTACATCAATGGATGAAGCAAGACAATACCGTATTCCTTTATTCTTGTTTTTTAGTTAGATATAAACCTATAATTTATTTACAAACCGAAAGTCACGAACAATTCGTCAAATCCAAGACGTTTGACTGATTTTGCACGTTGCACTTGAGCTACACTTCTAAAACCTATCAATGATTCATAATAAAAACAAAAAACAAAACAAGAAAATCACAACTGAAGCATGTTTTCGAATAGCGAGATCAAACACTTGGTTTGTTCGAGAGGATATATCAGACAATTTTTACAGTGTTTGATTATGAGATCGAACACCTCGAAGAGCTTTTAAAAACTCGGTTACGCATCACTTTTCAGAAAATCTTCTTCGTGTTTGACTTCATCTTTAAACACTCCCCCTCCTATATTACACATACATGCATGAGTAGGAAAGGAACCATGTTTATTTTTTAAATTTTCATACTGGATTGAAACCACCAGCAAAGAATCTTGATCTGTCCACTGATCACAGACAACTTTAGTGATGAATGGATTAGAATCTGTATTATAAAAAGGCATTTGATAGCAGGTTTTATGGTCAATGAATGCAACTCAACTCAAGCCGAGAAGTCACCAGGAACGCTCAAAATTCTCTCGCTAAAGGGCAGATAATTTGATAGTGCAAGAAGAGCTTTAGTATAAGAGCTAAGTACAGCGTCTGTAGGATTCTCAGTTGAGCTATGGTTCAGGGACGGTAAAATACTTAAAGTAAGATCAACAAAGCTCAAAACTTTCTTGAAGAGCCTCACAGGCGCCATAACAAAATGTCCCAACTTGTGACTTCTGACGTGCGCGTAACATGACGTAAGCGTATCATCCACGAACAGGTTTCCATCCACAGTCAGGGGCGCATACAAACCCACTCCTTTAACTGGGGTTATTTTCAGAACTGACGTCACCATGTCACCTGACGCCACCACTTCATCCCCAACTTTAACATCCCTGGCAAATACCACAGCGCGACTTATTCCATCGTGGGCCACAACGTATATCAAATGCTCTGACGTTAGTGTGATTTGTCGACCTCCTTTGAGATCAAAACGAAGAAAGTTATTTATCCCGGTGGACGTTTTGTGTAGGAAGGCAATAACTTCTGTGTACTTAACTCCGCCATTAGTATCCAACGTCTTCACTTCGTGTCCCACCGTTAACGTTTCCATACTAACGCGCTGACCATTCCTTAATTCGACAGTGGCATCGGATGGGAAACAGCCAAGACTGCTAGGAGTGGGTAGAGGTTTTGCTGGAAGAAGATAAAATATTAAGGCGAGAATTTTGAAAATACATTTTGGTTGATACGCAAGTACGTTACCATGCTACAGAGATTAAAAATCGTGCAAGATGTTCGAGAAGGTATGTGCTTTATGTAAGACCGAGCCGATGCTCAAACTCATTCATGGTTTTCGTCTACAAAGTAATACCGCTTGCAAAGTCATCTAGGAATAAAAAGAGACTTCCATTCGCGTCAAACACACAGGAGATTACTGCGTTCGACTAATCATCGGAGAAGATTTCGAAGTGCTTCAAGGCCATCGTAGATTCATTCTCAGTTCAACAAAACTCTCTTAAAACTGTTTCAACGTTGAGCACTTACGTTGCACTGGTAAAAAAATTAAAATGAAAATGTTGTCTTGGACGACAGCCAAATGCGCGACTTCAACTCTTTCCCAGCGGAGACGTCTTGACTTGAAGGGTAAAATCGTCAAGCGTTATTCAGAGTAAAATAATAAAATCTAACTCGACTTGGAAAGAGTTTAAACGGCATCCTACTTCTCAAATCCTAGCATCACCTCTCCAACCCCACTTTGAAATATTCCTAGACCCACCAGCGTGCATTTCCAAGAACAATTAACACTCGATCCAAGAACAATTAAACGTCTAATCGGAGAGTTCTTAGAACGCTTTCCATTACAAAGCTATCTGGAAAAATCGCATGAGTTTGAATCGTTAACACAGTCAGGCTTGTAATTTTAATGCTGCAAGTTGACCTTAGTGAACTTTTCCATAATCACTTCATCCTTTCTGTATCAAAATGGTTTCTGTTGTCACCAGGTATGAAACACATTACATCTTTCATTGGCGTACGCATTTTGTATCGAAGGCATTAGAAAAAACAGCACGACATTCCGAAGTCTAAAAAATCAGTGAAGTCGAACCCCGAGTTCCTTGTTAATTACTTACGTGGTTCGTTGAAGCGGTAGACATACAAGGACTCATCCCCTCCGACACCACCCACGCACTGGGACGAGGGTCCATATTTGTTGTACGTCAGATTGCCCCCAGCCCCACTCCAGCATTCTCCCATGTACTCGATACCAAAGTACTGAAACCGAGAGATGTATGCTTTTGCTGCACACTTCGCCACTGTCGCGTTGACATTCGTCAAGTCAATCTCATTCCGGAAGTTCCCGAGCATATCCGGGAATGGTCTGGGCTTTGCGATCGCATCTCGGAAACACCCGACACTCTGGTAAGGAAAATTGGCCAATTCTCCAGCTAATGCTGAAAGAGAAGAAAAACCATTGTTTCAGTTTTCACCAAGTGACACAAAAAATGAGGACGAATTTTAGAGGCAACAGGTAGAAGTTTGTTGCACTTCAAAATCCCGGTTCCGCGAATAAACTTCTCCATGCTATGACCAAAAGCTTCGCTTGGGAAAAACATAAGAGAATAAAGATTGTAAGCGAATATTTTTATCTTCCTACGTTAGACAAAATCATCAATTGGTAAAGGGGAAAACAGAATTTAAAATTTAAAGAATTAAAGCACACAAGCTAATGTTTAATCCATCCATGTTAGATCAATACAGTTACTTTGCAAATTGCAAGGGATTAAATGAAAGGAAAAATGTTCACTAATACCATGGGGACGAACAGTTGCAGGTTTTGTGAAGGTTAGATTTTTACATACCTTGAATTGCGCTGAATTGACGTTTCGTCGCTTCTTCACCAAATACGAGAGAAACTTTCCGGAAAAAATTTAAAGGAAAGCATTCAGGTATGAGTTACAGCCGCGACTTTTTCCGGTCTTTTTGTATATAGTTACGAAACTAAAACTACCAAAAGCATTTTTAACTCTATTTGTAGTAATCAACCGTAGTATTATTACACCTTTTGCTGTTCATTACCAAAAAATATATTACTATTAACGCCAACCTCAAACTCATTAACACAAAAATACATTCATTTTATTCAATCGAAATTTATTAGCGTAGACACGCAACCATTTGTATCAAAAGGCATTCCATAGCGCCAACCGATGACCATTAACACCATTCTACTATACATTGGGGATAATAAAATATCAATTACGCAAAAGAAATATCTTGTCTAATTGAAATTTTATTAACCGTAATGTATAGTAGAATGGTGTTGATGGTCGTCTGTTGGCGCTATAGAATGCTCTTTGATGCAAATTGTTGAGTATCTATGTTAGTGAATGTCGATTGAATAAAATGAATGTATTTTTGCTTTAATGACTTCGAAGTTGGCGTTAATGATAGTATATTTTCTGGTAATGAACAGCAAAAGGTGTACTATACCTGGTAAGCAAATATAGGTTTTTACATTTTGATTAAACTCAGTCAAATGTAAGTACAGAACTTTCTCATAAATCATGCTCTACACGCATCAGTAAAACTGGGCAGGCTTATCAACTATGTAAAACTTCAAATCTTGAGACGAGGTTGAGCTTCATCAATTGGTCGTGCGCTAGTACATATTATGTGAGCAAAAAAAATAAACAATCTTAATAAAAGAATAAAGGAAAGTCTTTTGGACTTCGGTCAAACAGATTTGCCTAAGTTCCCGTTTCTTATGCTCTGTAAGCGTTGACAGTTTCGATTGACGTTTCACAGGTCTTTCCGCGATAGAATTGATCTCTTCAAAATCTATGCCACAAGTAAAATCATCGTACTTAAATAAGATTAGCGGTTAAATAATAAATGTATGCAGGTTCGTCATCTGATAAAACTTTGTGTGGTAAATTTTAGTTTATACCATTTCAACACCTATATTGTGCGTTAATGCGTTCTATCAAAAACGCCAAAGTAAGATGAAAAAAAAATATCAAAAAATCTTGTTTGGCTTTTTGGTTCGACAGTTCAATCATTTTTTTTATGTATTTAACGACAAAACTCTCATTAAAAGGGAAATTTTCGAGCTTGATATTTAATCATCGTTAACTAGGCTTCGCATTTATATTAAATGACAATCCGAGCTTTCTACTATTCGATTAACGGCTTCGAATACATTTTTATGGAAACAAGCAACAGTATGATACTCTAAATTTCGGTCCAGTTTTTTTCCTAATTCCCAATAGCATACGACATCTAATTACTGAAATCAGAACTTTCTTTAGCATAGTTTCCACCATCAAAAAAAAGCTTGAAGACAAACTGCTCTCTTACCTTGATAAAGTGAAAACGCAAAAACCGCCAAGAGACTTTTGAATTTCCTTTTCATTCCAGATTATCTAAACCAAGTTTTAAAAAATATAAAAACTTCACTGATGAAGTCAGACCTCATGATGAAAAAGTGGAACACTAGATTTCTTTCACCAAATTTCCCCGACGTTTGAACAAAAATAAACCTACATCGATAAATTGTAATGAGGAAACTCAAGCTTAATTCAAATACTTACATTTGTCGATTTATGATAAAAAATTTGGCGGAAGAAACACGGGCGACCGAAACTGTTTTTCTTGTCTTCAACCAAACGTTAACAAAACACCTGTTATTAAGCCTTTATTATAGCTTAAAATAAATAAAAAGCTACTGGTTGACAACAAGGTATCTCGGGAAATTTCGATTGGTTCACAGTGAATTTGAATCAAAAATTTCAAACAAGAGTGATACTACATAATGTCATCTTAACGCATCACTTAAAATGTCGTATGCTTGCACCAACGCAATGTACTTTCTATACCTACGACTCATATATAATGCATTACGGGGCGGAAATTTCGCAAATTTTATTATTTTCAAAATAAACACCATAACTTCAACACAGTTAAATAGACGGAAGGAATAGCCGTAGGAAAACCCTATGCCGAATGGTGAAGCCATTTGTACCGGACATCAATATTAAATACTTATTAACCCACAGCGAGCTCCGTACGGGAAAGTGTTTGCCACAGGGCTGTGCGAAGTAAACAAAGGCAAAAAACCCTTTCTAGTACGGATCGAGAGAACTAGGTTAATAAGGGATTTGTTGTATTCATTTCGGTTGGTTTTACTTCCCCTTTTCAACCGAGTTTTCGAGGTCGGATGTTGCTGTTTATCTCACCTACAAATTTGTTCGTTTTGCTTCTTGTTTCCACCGGTTAAACAATTGTTTATCGAAGTTTGCCCAACTAGCTTTAACCTAAAGCAGCACTACTCTTCCAGTACATCATGTTATTTGGAATTTTTTAATGTGGATGCTTAATTCTCCTTAAATTTTCATTAAAATCGGCTCAAAGGTGTTCCGTGAAAACTTACTGGTCTGGAATAAAAAGTGTATTGGACCGCGCGATCCAATATCGTAAAATATCAGACCAGTCGGCAACCAATCAGCATGCGTTATTTTGCATACAGACCGAAAAACAAGCTTGACCATGTAATAAAATGTATTAGTATAATTACACAGGCGATCATCAAAAATCCTGCATGGTGATTGGCCAGAAAATTGCATCATAAATCTTGATATTCACCCACAGGTGAATATAACAGTGAAGGCTCAGAAGCAAGATGGCGGCTACCTTTGTAAATGTTACCCAGCAGATTTTAAAAGTGTTAGTTCACTACTTCCTTTCAAATAATCACCTGTGCCATTATAATAAAAACAATCATGCGCTCAGGCTAAGTGAATATTATTGAATAATCTCCTCGACTTCGTCTCAGGGATAATTCAACAATATTCACGACGCCTTCGGCGAATAATTGTTAATTATTGACATTATGGTACATTTAATAGAACTCCTTATGGTCTGAAGTATTTCAAACGTTACAAGAGCAATAGCACGTCCTGTGGAAAGTTAGTTTCAGCTTTTCGAGTTAAGATCAATCGCACCGGTTTGACTTCAATCATCCGGTAACATCGAAAGCTCTTCTTCATTTACGTCGTAATCCAACATGGCTTTTTCTAAGAAATACCACTTTCCAAGAAATCCGATATCTACAATATTTTTATACATGTAAATCCATCGCTGTTTTAAATTATAGCACCTGGCTTCATAGTAACAAGAAGTATGGCTATAGTCCTGCTCCAAAACAAGTGAAAAGAATCCCAAGTTGTAATTTTTAAGCCGATTCTCCAAATGAAGTTCCATCAATCGCTTAACGTATGCGTTTGACTTTGGATTACGAACTTTATCGCTAAGCAAAAGTAAAGTGTTAGCGTTCTCCTTTAGTCGCACGGTGTAGGATTCTTCGTCGGGATTTTTCACCCACACTCCGGCAAAAACGCCAACAATGGACATATTGAAGACAGCCCTGAAAGGTCTCTTGTAAATAAATGAGCAGAAGTCCAAAAACACGCTCTTATAGTCGATGTAGATGAGATAAAGGGGTTTTCCAAGTCTCGAATCGCGGACGCTCTCTAGCTGAGGCAAAAGTATTCGGTTAACTTTGCCCAAAGTCTTGAAAGCTTTTCTTGCTCCAGAGGCTGCCATCTTGGACGAGGGTAACATGGGGCCGAATGTCAAAATGTGCGCAATGGTTGTAGACTACATGAAGTACAATTCCTTTCAAGCAAAAAAAAAAACAAAAAAGAGCTAAGTGTAAGTGGTAATTTCAAATCTGCGATGGTAAGTTTTTTAGTTCTAACAAAACTCGGATAAAAGTATATTTCATACCAGTAAATTACCTAGATTACCTACATCCATGCACTATACATTCCAGTATCAGCTGAGCGACTGATTTGAAAACGTGAATCTAGAATCACAGTAATGCATATATGAAATATATCCTACATAGGTAGATATTAAGAACTCAGAAGAACCGTAAGCTCTGTTGAGGCGTTAGTCAGCTTTTGAATTAAAAATTGATCTGTGTACCACGGCATAAAATATGGTTTTCACTACTTGTATGTCTTAGACTGATTAGCCAATCAAGTGGATCACAGAAAAGTGTTACAGGGAGCTTGAATCACACCAGATTGAAATGTTCTCAACCCATTATAATCATCATTAAGTATGATGAATCATATGACTGCAACCTAATGGTCAGTTGTGGTAACCTCAACCATTCCTGGACTATTCATGTCCTTGGAAGTCATACCTTCTGGTCAAAAGTGTTCATGAGAAGGCTATAGATTGTACATGAGGTGACTTTCACCAGCCATATGAAGACTTATAGGTCAATTATCATAGTATCTCACCAGTTACCATGTGGTTGCTTGTTGCTTACTTACGTGACAGTAAACACCAAGCTACTAAACTCAAGAGGTACTGGTACTATTATTGTCAATATCTTGGTAATTCTGGTCACAACACTTCTGCTAGAATGCAAACTTGGAGAAGCCATTTAACCCTACTATAATATAGCCTATGCATAACTTATCCTGATTAAATCTCTTTCATTCACATGAAGCATTTAGTGGCAAGGATGTGTTGGATGGTAGGGAGACAGCTTTCAAACTCAGAAACATTTTTGCAATCTGACAGGAGTCATACTTGTCACCACCTGATTACCAGATATATTGAGCTACATTGACTAGAATGGTCAGAGGTCTCAAACATGAGCTGGGCAGTAATTATGATGCATAGACAACCAGAGAGAAAGTCTTGATGTGTCCATCAAGTTTCTAAACTGTCAATAAATTAGATCTATTTCTTCGGTTCCAATAGCCGAAAGCTGCTAAAGTAAAAGTGACAGAAAAAGCAATCCACCCAGGATCAAGAAAGGCTGCTCAAATAATAAAAAATGCACACAGAAAGGACAAACTAGACAGGTAAATAGTGATGTCAGTTCAGCACACTTGTAGTGGTCAAAGCAAAGTCCTGAGATTGTTAATCATTTTCAGAAAATTACTATTACATTTACTGGTACCTTTTTTAATTCAGTACAGCAGTGGAAGATCCTTAGAAGTACAGTATGAAAAAGCATACCTACCTGTTGCATCACTCTTTTAGAATACAGTGTAGAAATACACACTCAGTATTTTATAAGTTACACTACATTTTTAGCTAATCCATGAGCTCATGGATTATTAAAGACTCTTTCTGGCTTAATTACGGCTTAAGATGTCAGGCTCATCACTATAAAATGTTCCAAATGTAAATTCCTGCATATTTATTAAAATAAAAATTATCTAATCTATTTGATTTATTTTGTTTATAGAAGAAAATCAGAAAGAACAGCCATTTTGCAAACATTGGGTTAGCACTAGCAACTGTTTGATTGATCTACTTTTTCACTTGTTTCTCCATCAGTTGATTTCTTGGTGAACTAATTCATTTATTTATTTTCCTCATACTTCACATTTAACTGCTTTGGTCCTTGTTAAAGTTAAAAACCCATGGAAAGTGTCAAAATCAGAGAGGATTGCATGTTCAAAGACTCTTTGGAAGCTGAACACTAGCCAAGATGGCTCAAAGTTAACAAACTACCTGCAATTTTCATTTCCTTTTGTGCTCACTGAAACATGATTTTAGCTTGCCTGACAAGAAATAAACTCACTTTAGCAAACAGACTAATGGATTTGGTTCTCCTTGCAAATTATTACAGTGAATACATTTGCAAAGTGTTTACCTATGAAAATTACTGCTAATTTAATGTTACTTTAGTGTCTGTCCTTTGATTTGTATATTTTTGTAAGTTTAAGGCAAAAGATCTGGGCTCACTGAAAGTTAAATTATTTTTATTGTAAATTGGTGGGGATATCTCCGTATATCTAAACTAACGAATTTAATCTGCCTTTTTCTGTTACCATTCCCTTTAAATTCCTCACGAAAACTGATGTGCAGCTGAGAAAGTGCAGTGGTTCAAAGATTGCGTAGTTACTTCAGAGATAAAGCGGTATTCCGTCCAAGAAGTTCATAGTTTAATTAACACGTAAGTCTTGCATATGTAAGTCCACATCTCAACAGTAGCACATTTATCCATTTATTTCTTAGTTCGTTCAACTTCATTTATATGCTTAACCGTACTTGCGTTAGTAATCTTGTGGCTGTCATCAAAATTAAGCTTGGTTTTTGTATAACCATACTGGAACCTTCACAAGATGGTCGCTAGTGTTTTAATGCTGATTTCATGTTGTCGCTATCAGCTGCCGCAAATATGTGAACTGTCGTTAAAATGACCCACATAATAATGTTCAAAAATGTCATATTGCATACAAAAAGGGCGCCAGAAATGCAATAGTTTCTTTTTTCGTAAGTAGGGAAACTGATTATCGCCGGTCAAGTAACGAAGCAAAAGTTCAACATAAACATGCTACCGAATCTAGAATTCCACCAAAAAATTTCAAAGAAAACAATGGGACACTCCTGCGCTGTTAGTACCCTTATATTAGTGTTTGTAAAATTACTAACTCCGTAAACTGCATCAAATCCTAGAAAACTATTAAATGCAAGTCGTAGTATTTACGTAAAATACACATGAATTTGTTTTGAATGATACGACAACGCTTCGCCACTCCCCGCTTGCATCGCATCTAGTTAGTTACATCTAATTATGAGAAACTCGAAGCTGTTTTTAACTGGTGGCGCGCACTCTCAGCTTGCGCCGGACCAGGTTTTGCGATAAGTAGAAATAAAGCTGTAAATTTTTTGTCTGTTTTTTAGATATTTCCAGAGGTTTGATGAGGAACTCGAACAGTTAAGGATCGGGAGTAGTATCAAAGGTCGACAACAGCACGGAGGAGCTCGATTCTCAAGAGAGAATGCGATCAAGATGATCTTAGAAAGAGAGAAACAAGTTTATGATTCTACCGGCTTCGGTACGAATTAAAGTTAATGATTAGACCCGTGGGCAAATTTCAGTCAGCAAGAACAATAAAGAATAATCGTGTTCTGTTGAAAACGAAAACAAAAGAGTAACGCTAAGCCTATTCTTGAAAACCCCTTGACAAGTTTGAATTTTAAGAAATGTTTGACAAAAGCGCAGAATTGCTTAATCGGTTTTAAAAAACAATTCAATAGCGGAGTGTTGTAGACCTATAAAGCACGTACCACGTTTTTCTTGAGCAACTTCAAAAAGGAACCGTTTTACTTGAGTAGTGAAGTACGTTTGCACAAACCAACGAGAAATTTATCGAAAACATCGACCATGATCTTATGTCGTGGTAACCTCGTGAAGTGTAAGTGACCAGTTGATCTATGTTTAAAAAAAGCTCATAGTTGTTTCTAAAAATGATGTTGCCTATTTTTAACTATTTTCAGAAATTCCGGATATCACATCACCAGAAAATTTGAAGTTATTGAGGTGACGGATACGGTTTTTTTTTTCTCCCAAAAAATAGTCCACCCTTGTTTTTAATGGAATAATACGTCCTGTCTCTGAAGTCCCATCCTTCATGATTGTTTATTGCAGGGCGTGGAATGGTAGTTTGGATTACCTACAAAAAATAAAGCTGAAAAGGTTTCGTTCATCAGAGGTTCTTGGACCAAGATCAGAGGATAAAACCAAGAGAGAGTGAACAGCCTGGAAAGAATAGGATCATGCGACTTCCTAGAGACAGCAATGCAATTATTTTAGTGTCAAGCCTTAAGCACCGGCTCATTTTTTGTTCTAGACGTCTGTCGTGAATTGTCAAATTAAGTATGCATTCAAATAAGCCTTTCCTCGAGGCAAGATAGTTCATGCAATGTCAAAAATAAAGTGCGCTGCAAAGTGCTAATTTGAATGTTTTCGAAAAAACTTTAAATTGGCGGCTATTTATAAGTGAGGTTTAAAAACTTTCGTAGTGAGTTTTAATAAACTTTTCAAAGATAATGAATATACTTGTTGACAGCTTATTTAACGTTCTTGGTGTGGCTTCGCGCAATTTCTCAAGAAGTCGAAAGTGCAAACGTAAAACTACATTTGAAACCTACAACAAATCCACATAAATCCTTCGGAAGATGAGTGAAAATGAATATCACGCACAGAAAAACATTCTGACAGTCAAAAACTCTTAAATTATCAAGAAAATTAGGAGCTCGAGAGGCTTCTATGGCAACAGTGATGTATCAAAATGGCTCCTAATATCTGTTCAATCTAATTCAAAAGAGTTCGATGGACCTTCATTTCTCAGTTCAACTTTTCCTAACGAACAAGCTATGAACTGACGTATTTTTAACAAATTCTGTAGATCGACGTTTTTGAAAGAAGAGTTGAATTTTGTTTAATTTTGGAAGAAATGTTTACTTTAGGGAAACTGAAAAATTATGAAATGTTTAACTTTCCTTCGGGAAGACAACCAGGAAACGTTGTGGAGAAAGCTTCTACTTTTACCTCTAAACAATAGGAGCTACGACTGTCCTGGCACAACATTGGTGAAGTACTTTTGTTATCACCTCGCTAGGTTAGCAAAATACTTGCCAGCGAGACAGGTTTTTCCAGAGGGAAGATGGAAAAGGAAAAAGACGGAATGACACTTCAAGTGCGTGACGGCATAGTTATTGAAAGAAACCTGGAAAGGGAAGAAAAAACTAAAAAAAAATTAGCGAACAGCAAAAAGGAAACACAAAATAGAGAGCAAAAACAGAAGAACATGGAGACAAACCAATGCTGTAAAAAATTCTTCAGCGTTTGGTTTCTTGCTCAAAACTCGCTGTTTAAGAGTAAGACAAAGGAGAAACGAGAATAAAATGAGGTAAAGAAGCGAAAAGGAATGACTAGAAACAACAATGGCTATGGAAAGGAAGGAGAACGCTCAGAGTGAACAACTCGAATCTTAAGTAAATGTTTTGGATGAAGTGTCGGGCATAAACTTGAACCATGAACTGGGTGAACAAATCGCAAGATTATCCATTCGAATCTTGCTGACGTTAAAGCCAGTGTGAAATGCATGCATGACAGAACAGCCAACGCCAAACCAGGAATAGCGCTGGACAAAGAAATGAAGGGAAAGCCACGTTGTTAAAAAAAAAAAACTCAACCAAATGCTCTTTGCTTAAGAACCAATCACAATAACCCTCCCATTCGGCGGTCATTGTTTGCAAACAGGTTATAGTTATCTAAATAAACAATAAATGATCTTACATTACATTGACTTAAGTTACAGGTGCCCGGAGATCGAGTGCAGTGAAGCGAATAACTACCTGTTTTTTCATGGTTGAAATATAGATACTGTCTCGATCTTGGAAAGAAAACCTCAAGGAAAATAATTTAATATCTGATACACAAACGATAGATCAAAAGCCAGGAAGTTCTTTGTGAGTATCAATCTGTGGCAATAATTGCCGTCCTAGCCGACATATCGTTATAACGGAAGCTGAATTATGGTAAAAATCTTCACGTAACTATGTCAATTAAATACGTTTTTAAACGTGGTTGGGAATTGAGGTTTGTGTCGTAACTTAACATATAAATTTCAACTTAAAAGGCAAGAGATCGTACAATGAAGACTTTTTCAAATACACAGAATAATGCTTCTCAGTAAGCTTGCCAGTACGAGCTTGATAATAATCCTCTCCAAGACCGCGCAGTGGTTATGTTGATAACCTTGCTTGAAATAATAACTGAGTAGTTTGAATTAGAAATAGCTAAATTCGCGGTTTTTGTGTTTTGAATCTTTCGAATATATCATCTTTGTTTATGTTTATACTATAATAAATCATAATATAGCTTTCAATATGGGCTAACACTTAAACAAATAAACTAAACTATGCAGCCAAAGACAGTTAAACGAACATACGTTCATCGAGTACTTTATTAGCTTCAAAACGAAACGATCGTATAGACTGAACTCAAGGTCGGAGTTTCATATGTACCGTGGAAAAGATACAAACATGTACAAAAACAAAAACAAACATTTGCATGGAGTGAAAGCAAACCAATACAACAACACCTAAGCGTACACATGTGTACAGAAACATGTACATCCCAACGATTGCAACGTATCCTCATCAGTCACTTCAAGCCCAATCAATAGAGTCGACTCCATACTTTTAACAGCAAAAAGATGTTAACTCAATTTCAATCTTGGTGTTGAGGAATACAGATTACTTCGTGTGAAGTTCGAGATTTCTAGTAAAAACCAACAAGTTAGTAAATGCCGTAGGAAAGCACTTCCTATCCAATAGTTTATTTTATTCGTTCTGAGTTTTATCGCAGTCGATGAAAGAGAATGAAATTGACTTGATCAAACACCATTACCACATGTCGAAATGTCATTTTGTATTGCTGATTTGCTGGAGAATTTCCGAACCACATTTTCACGCGATCATTTTTATCGTAAATCCTCGGCATTTATGAAATTAAGACTTTTTCATGATATGTTTGGAGATCTTTCCCAGATGAATAACAGACTGTAAGTGTTATGAAGACTAGTCTCAGCACTTCTTATGGGCCATGCTTTGCTTCCTTATTTGGACTTTCCCCACATCTTGCTCTCTCTGAATGGACGGGAGGTAAGACTCCCATTTGGTACCTTACCCTGGTCTCCCATAAGTTCTCTTCAAGATCCACTATGTCTCCATGTCAGTGAAACTGACGTGCGTTCATTTTACCATGAAAATAAAAACCCGTTCTTCATGAACTCTTTTTTGCCCTTCGTTTTCAGAACACCCTCGTTCATCAACAAGATGAATTCAATCTCCTCTTTGATAATTTTGCTCAGTTCAGTTTCCTTTTTGCTCGCTGCAGGAGGTAAGTGTTTTAAAAGTAGACTATCAAAGTTAGACGAGGTGTGAGGCCTATTGCAGGATACACTGCCAGAAGAAGGGATAGATTTGAGAGGAAAGAGAATGAATCGAGGAAGGGGACTCGAAATAGATCAAGAGCCATTGTAAGCAAATCAGTCATCATGCAATATCAAAAGATAACCACGCTTAGCTCCATGATTAGTGCAACAAACAAACTTGTTGAATGCTCACACTGTCCTACCCAAGAACCTCGCCAAATCGGGATTTTACTAGGGAAGTATGGGGGCATGCTCCCGCAGAAAATTTTGAAATCTTGACGTTTAAAAAAAACACCATTTCTAGCAATCTCAGACGATAACTTTTTCAAAAATGCTCGGTAAATTGATCGTCATTTTGCGCTTGTCTTTTATAAAAAATGCCACTGTAATGAAAGACAAGGTATCTTAATTCCTCAGACTGAGTCATATTCATCGAGACGAAGTTCGAGAAATCGGATATTATTGACTTATTAAAAGGCAACCAATCTAATTTATGTCCTGTTCATTTCGTCGATCTGTTTACCACTCGCGCCATTTTTAACCAGGTCTCCAAAGGATATCTGCACTATAAGAGTTTGACAAAAATATCCTCTTAGCGTTGTTCTTTCTTCAAGCAGATGTCAAAATCGGGACTTTTCCATTCCCGACGGCATATCGGTCGGGATTCGGGATTTTCAAGCAAAATGTGGATAATCCCGACGAAATAGGGATGGTTGGACAGTCTGAATGTTGGAAAGTTCTCACGTAATTACGCGTTGGACATTCTCCGGTATTGTGAAATACCGTTCGCGTTTTTAGTCGGCACACTGATTCGTAATCCGGTGCCAACAGACAATTTTATGAAATAAAATGATTGCAATCATTCGTCGTCTTGTTTTTAACTCGTCTTGGGTTTTCAAGATGTCATTGTTTTTCGGAATTTGTTTTTTACTTTATAACACTGATTCGTCTTCGTCCATTTTTGCAAGGAGATAAAAAAATCGAGCTTGTTATTTCACCTGCTAGGTTTAAACTGAAATAACTGTTCGGTGAAGTCAAAGTGGTAAGTGAGGATGTCCACCTCGTCGCTTCGAGGCTCAATGAATATTCACCGCTATCCACATTCACTGAAGTAATTGTTAAATATACAAAGATAAGAGACTCAGATCCTATCGATGCACCACTCGGTGATAAGGGAAGGTTTCTTTTTTTACCATTCCCTCCCAGTCCCCGAGGGCTAGTTCCAGATCGCTACGATTTCTGTAGCGCAGTACGTGAAACACTTTCTGCGCAATTCCCGCACGTAACTCGGGCCTTTTCAAAAACGTTTCAAGTGATGTTACAGTAACCTCAACCCAATGTAATTTCTGTCGACAGAAAACCCAAATCTGTTCCGCCATTTACATAGTGATAAGGAAATCCTTAAAAGTCGGAAGACTAACTTCGGAGAAGAGGTAGGAATTCCTTTGGTGTTTGACGGAGAGAAGAAATCTTTTACGGAAACAGGGGTTCCAGAAACACGCACAACAAAAGACAATCAAAAAGGGGCGACGGACAAATCAGTGAAAGCAACATCGAACGGTAGAAGTGATAAATCCCCGTCAGGAGTATCAAAGAATGACACGAACTCCAGAGGCGATGACCAAGAGCGGATGGGAGCAGTGGGAAATAAGAAAAACGGAAGGAGCGAGGAAGAAATGGGTTCCGGGTATGACAATATCGGTGACATGGGATCTGGAAAAGACGACGATGAAAGTTCGGAAGCAGAAGACACAGGATCGGGGTCAGATGAAGACGAGGAAAGTGTTGGTGACAAGGAAGACAGTAAGAAAGTTCTGGACCTCAATGGAGAGTTTCCTCCAAGTGCGGATCAGGTTTCTAAACTACCAAAAGATGCAGAAATGACACCTGAGGAATTTGACAGAAAAATGGCTGACAAACGTAAGTGAGGAACTTCTGCAGCCCCCTCACAGTTGTTGGCGATATGCACTCCGACCTAAACACATGCCATCTTGGTTCCACATACATACATACATCGCTAATTCGGGATGCAAAATATTTACTTACAGTTACAAAAAAAAACGAAAAAGAAAAAAAAAAAGTAGACCCTGAATTAAACTTTAGCGGATGACGCATTTTTGTATCACTGTTCAAATAGATGTCAAACTTAGTTTAGTTAGGGTATTTCAATCTGATACGAGTCAGTGGACTATAACGTGTTGAACTGCAAGTCGTAAGATGCCAGATCATCTGCGAGATAACCATAAAACATAACTCAGCTCAAACAGCAGAAGACAAGACGACTTTAACAGAATCTAGTGGCAATTTTTAACCTATGTAACGTTCAACGGTCAGTGACATCGCCATGTCATCACAAATATTCCTCAACTTAATATCCCATATTTTTTTCTTTCAGGAAAAGGTTACATGCAGTTTACTGTCAGACAGCGTTTTAAGCCAGAGTTCAAGTACAAGGAATCGCCAGGTTACAAGATAATGGCAGGGAATGTGATCCATGATGTACGTACAGACTTTCCATCGTGACCACTTCTCCTATCTAAAGAAAACTGAATTTTCGAAGATTATGGGGAAATCCTTAACATTACCAAACCAGCTTAAATTCCCTTTATTGCTATACTCCTCTGCCAAACTGGGAAATTTTGGGCAATGATCACCTTCAGGGTTATGTATAAGCGAAGGATGAAGTATTAAAACTAGCAAAACTTCAAACAGGTATTAGCCAATCAGACTCTCGTATGATACGTTACTTTTGTTATTCGCAAGCCAGAAGCTTGACACCCTCATATAAAGGTTGACAAGAGGCAAATTAAAGATGGGCGAACCTCATGTAGGCCCAAAAGCGTTTACTTTGTTTTACTTTAGACGTTATTTATGGGGGTTCTCTTAACAATAAATTATTGAAATTGATGAATTTACAAACGTAATTACTGCCAAGACAGTTCAAAATACTTCTAAATGATTCATTTACATTCCCACAGGTCGAACGAGCACTTGAGACAACAGGAGTTATCAAAGATGTTCTCTTCAGGTAAAACGTTGTCACGTTCCATCCAATCCACACCGGTCTATTCAACATCAAAAACGTGTTTCCTTCCACCTATTTCGTAATTTTGTAGCCGTCTGAACCGGACATCCAATTGTGCAACGTAGAATTGTGATAGCTTGATAAAACGGTACATGCTTTTGTGAGATGTAAACCCCACACATCAAAAATTAATATTTTTAACTTCCCACTAAACGTGCATGAATTTCGAAAAGTGAATGAGTTCTCAAGTAAAGAAACTGACTGTAAGTGGATATCTTTCAAATAATTAAAACAGCTTTAAGTCACAGTTGGCATAAAAACAGGTATTACATCACTGTAATAAAGGAAGCGATGAGTACGTTTATTTTACGAATTTAATCGTAACTGCTTTCACACTCTCCTGTACTGCTGGTTAATGCTCAGTGCAGACGAACGCTGTAACGACCATTGAAGAATAAGTTAAAACGTGCGCTAAATTACAAGTAAATTCACATTCCTGGATAAAATTAGTTGACTTTTTTGTTGTATTTTATCAGGGAAGCGAAAAATGTAGGTGGACCGCCATTCACCTCAAAAGTCCAAGTTTACTTGAAATTAAAGAACGTTAGACCGAAGAGACTCAAGAAGATCATAGACTATGGTCTCATCAATGGCATGATCGTGGTACCCGGATCATTTCGCGCCATGTAGACATTGTTCTCTGATAAAGCTGTTACAATTAAGGAAAATCTACTCCTGTAAACAGTCTTTTTTTTCCTTAGAAAGTAGACCTGCTAAAAGAGTTTAACCATGAAGCGTATTGACATGCCATATGCATTCTCTAGCACAGATTCGACATTTGTAAGCGTTTTGTACAATAAGTATAAGTATTTCCGTAGATTTAAATGCTCTTCGCAAGTCGCGTAGCGCACAACGGCGTGTGTATTTCAAAGCTTTTGCACACGTAACATTAATAAAAATCAGCAAATGACTCTGTTAAACAAATCCGCGTGAACAGGTACTCAATCTAGCCCGCGAAAGAATTGATCATATTCTTTGTCAAGCTTGCCGATTTCCGTTTGGGCAAGTAATCCAAGTTTGTATCACTTCAAGGTGTCGAACAAGCGATCAATCGACGCAGAGCGGGTGTTAGGGCCCATGGCTCGTGATTTTCTGTTTTTCTCTTCCTACAGCCTCTACAACTGTTTTCTTCGCTCATAAATGAGGCCAGCGGCAACTTGATCAAACCGGTCTGATCCCTGACCAGATTGCCGAGTCCTCGAAGGAGGCAGACTACCATAATCTAAAACACGCGCAAATTTGGGATCAGGATATTTTTATTTTTTCTCAAATATTTTGTGTCAAGTTGAAGCAAGCTTTCTACTTCGAAGATGGCACATCCTCTTCTTGTGAGCTAGCCTTCAACAGATCTTTTTGTTTCTGTTCGACACGATCTGCACGCCTCTGTCTTGCAGCTTTGCTTTTTTGACGTCTGGCTTCGGCTTGGTCACTGCAAATTGATAAGGAGTACTTGAGAATAACCTCTAGAAAGTTTCTCTACGACATCCAGCTATGAGTCGAGTCTAGGGGCTCCCCTCTGACTAACTAAGGTCTAATCACGGAGACATATTGTCAAGACACTGTGAACTTTTCTATAACATCGCCCGTTATAAAATACCTAATATTCTACCAGGGTTAGTGTATTTGGGAGCTGTTTCGTCTAAGACATGAGGAAATTAACAAGCGTTGGTCAAAATCTCGCAAAAATTAAACGATTGCCGAGCGATACGAACTAAGAAAAGTTTCTTCGGTAAAACTGAACAGTAATAAACGACCATGATATGACGGGGTAGAAACTATCGCAAACAAATAGACCCAAAGGTATATCCTTAGTCGGTATTCCTTGTGTGTCTTGCTGCTGTGAAAGTAGTAACAGCTAACTTTTCTGAGCGCACGCGCCTACCTCAGTAACTTGGCACGAGCCTTCTCTGCCTTCTTCTTGTGAATGTACTCCATGAGAACACGTTTATTCTTGAACATGTTTCCTTTCGCCTTCAGGTATAAAGCGTGGTACATATGAACGTCAATTTTCTTTGACTCCCTGTACTTTCGAAGAAGACGCCTCAGTACTCGCATCCTTCTCATCCAAATTATTTTCTCCGGCATCCGGGCATTAGCGGTACCCTTTCGCTTACCGTAGCCCATGTGTCGGCCCTTTCGCCGAGCTTCGTCGGCTTTTCGTACTCGCGATCGGCTGTGTACGATTTGCGGTTTCCTTATAATTAAACCATCTTTTATTAACTTGCGAACATTTTGACCTGGTAAAACAGGAACAAGTCAATACGTGAAATAAAGTTGAGATTTTAAAGAGAAATCCGAAACGTAAGTATATTATGATATATATTATTGCTATTATTAACATATAGTGGCTTCCGCTTAGGTCACACATATGTCGAACTTGCACCTTAGCTCACCATCTGAGTCTTAGTAGCTCGATGGTTAGGGCGTCTCACCAGTCATCAGAAGGTTGAGGGTTCGATCCACGTCTCGGGCTCAGTAATCGTTTTTCTGAGGATAGAGCTTGACGAACGTTCATCTATCATTCGTGGGTATATTTAGTTACCGAATTAGGCATTTCATCCATAAATGATGCCTTAATGGCTTATTTGATGTCCTTTTATATGCTTATTAATTTAAAGCAAATGGTTTGAACCCTGGAGAATCAGTACGTATTCGACCTTGATTCTGAAGATGATCGCCGCTGAGACTGGCAAAATTGCAGTAACCAACAGTCTTTCACATGACTACCCTAACCTAACCAGGACGATCTACCTTCAATACCTACTGCACATCGATTTGCCCCACAGGCATTGCTTAAAAGAACTAATTCTTTTGAATCTTGCACAAAGCAAGAAATATTAACCAGGAGGTAGTAAAACAGATGTGTCCTCCTATCTCCGACGCAATTGTAGGATACCCTGAAGTCGTGAAACCCTAAATCTATAGAAGTTCCATAGATTCCCACGGAAATTGTTTAAAAATTCGATGTTTGGTGCTTTTGAGAATTTTGTTTACCATTAACTTTGATTGCATTTCATTACAGCAACCATAGGTAAGCGCATTCTCGGTCCCCAGATCCTGCATTCCTTGCAGTCTGCGTTTTGGAATGAAAGTCTCTGAGGGAAATGAAATTAGAATTTCAATTTGAAGGCCATGCACTATTCATCAGCATAATCTAGGTCCTGCCTCCACAATTCACCACCAACCAGGTGGAACATTTCTGATACAAATTAAGATATCAACATTGATACATTTAATTGCCACCATGGATTACCTCATATTCCTGAACAGATCTGATGGTGTTAGAATGTGTTTACATGCCATTCCAAGCTTCATCTAACTGCTGACCTGGATACTGGTAAGCTTTTCCTCAAGAGTCTTTTGTTCTGAGGGATTTACCAGTTGGAAAGTGGGTCCTGGGACATAGATTTTTATTATCAAACTTGGCCAGTAATGAACTGAATTTGCCTTCTCCAGCCCATTCATCCCATGCAACCTGAAGAAAATTACTCTTAAGGTTGTGTCTGGGTATATTTTTCACTTCCTTGTGTTTGATTTTGGACCTGTTCAATGAGCACTTTGAAAATAGATTTCAATTGATCATGGAAGTGCCAGTTACCAGTGTATGTCCACATGGCTTTGAGAATTTCATATTGTCTATTAGTTCACATGTATGCCAACAAACAATTTTCAAAAACTGGATTGTTGTGAATGCCATCTCCACATCCCCAGTGACAGGAAATTCTTTTCTTAAGGCCCACAATGTTTTCATTTCTTACACAGTTTAAGAATACAAAAACTTGTTGCAATGATTGAAATGGGAGTGCTGAACAAGGTTTTTCAGGAGCTGCCATATCAGACCAGTATTCAAAAGTTGTCTAAGAAAAACACAGTGAATGGTTTATCTAGGGGAAGAACTCCTTGAATATTGGCTAAAGAACTAGGAGCACTCGGCAGGCCAATGTCAAAGTGGCTGTACAAAACTTCTCCAAGTAGGATCAGAGACACTTTCTCTAATTCACCAGCCTCATAGTAGGTAAGGTTTATCCTCACAAATATCAGCATGTGAACAGCAAAGGTTTTTAATCATTGGCTGGCTTGGTTTTTGCACACATACAAACCATTCCTACTTACGTGAATTAGCATTGGCAATTTCATTGGCTTCATTTGGATCCAGCCACACTTTTCGCTTTCCACACTTCAGGACGCTTGCTGCAAGTCGCTTCTGTAACTTAAGAGTGCTGGAAATGACAAGGACAAATTACATGGAAAAGGTTAAAACTGATGATTGACTATGGATGAAATTGGACATTAAACACATCACAGTCCACTGCAAAGTCACAAACAACATATTCAAACCCATAACCAGTCCATAGGTTAAACTAGAACACTCTTATAAATGGTTAGAAAGTCTCAAATGTCATGAGAAAGTTACATATTTAAATGTCAAGACAACTTTCTAATGAATATTTAAATCTGAAGAAGAAAGGTAGAGTAAAAAAAGATTTTTGGATTATCAGATTTCTCATGGCTATGATTAGGATCTTCAATTCAAAAATTTCACATTACTTTTTTATTCTTCATATAAAAATTTAAGGACTGATAATCAGTTTTTAAGTTATATAATTATAAATAATAAACCATGATCTAGCAATAACAGTAAAAGCAGGATGGATGAGGTAGCAATGACTGCAAAAGCAGTATGCTTTTATATATATATATATATATATATATATATATATATATATATATATATATATACGTGAACGGGATTATATCGCTTACCTCAAAAAGTCACATATACATATATATATATATATATATATATATATATATATATGTATGTATGTATGTATGTATGTATGTATGTGTGTAATTACAACACAAGATTTGGTTACTTCATAAGAACTATTATTCACTACAGAACTGTTTCGTATGACAAGTCCGAAGCTTGACGAGTGTGGCAAGCTTCGGACTTGTCATACAAAACAGTTCTGTAGTGAATAATAGTTCTTATGAAGTAACCAAATCTTGTGTTGTGATTATTCCACTCTATCTCAGTATTGAGCACTCTGCACCCATATGATTTTGTTATTGATACTTGTTATCAAAACACACACACACACATATATATATATATATATGTATGTATGTATCTATCTATCTATGTATATGCAGCTAGATTGACTTCTTGGCCACAATGCAAGAAACTTTATATTACTGTCCCAGAAGCCCAGGACCATGAAGTTATACAAAACAACATCAGGCCTTAGACAACTCCTGACTTTGATTTCTGCCAACTTTGCACACCAGTCCAACACAAACGAAGTCAGACAGGCCGGCTTAATAGTAGGCAGGAATACTATATAAATTTAAGCCTGTAAGCAGGAAGACTACATCACTTTCCAGTCATTTTACCTTATTTATAAACTTTCCCTCAAGCAATGTTTTTGGCAAGATACCTTGCACTACATGGAATCAAAAGTGTGGTCACTTGAGGCAGTACGACATAACATTTTACTACCATCAAAGTTCAACAAGCTGGAAGTTATATTATTCTTAATTATACGACTTTGCCTTCACTGGTGATCCATTAGCACATGCAGTTAAGACATATTCGACAAGAACGGAGAGCTTCTAAGTGTGAACAACTCGTTGCATCTCTGTGACCATGCTTATACATAACAAACATGGCGGATTTCGAGGAGTCTCAATTGAAAATTTTTAGGGAATATTATGGACTTCTCGCACTTGTATTAAGAATTAGATTGCATTTGTATGCAATATCACGACTTTCGCTCTTTTCAGCGAAATTAAACTAAAGGTTCTTGACGTTATTACATTAAAAAATACCAAAAATCTCAGTACACTTCCACCACCTCACCTCATGATGGCAGCTTTTCACGAAAAAGAACGTGCTTGAGTAGACATCCCATAATTCATTGCTGCATGACAAACGAGAGGTCCTGAGGGAAAAGAGGAACATTTGGGAATATCAAGGGCTCCCTCGGGAAATAGCATAATACAAATTAAATAGAATTGATTTTGGGATGGAAACACGTGTTTACTTCGAAAGTTTGACAGTATCAAAGTTTTCATAAGTATTTTAAGCATGCCAAAATCCAAGCGAAACAAATTAGGTAAGTCCAATTATTAGTGTGTGAAATTCCTATTCGAATTTTTATTCAAGCGTTTGGAGATTGATCTCACATTTTCGTAAATCAAAATATATTTCTTTGATTTGATGTGTTTTTCTCTAGTTTCTTTAACTCAAACGAAGAAAAAAGGCCTGCAGCTCAAATCGGGTTTAATAAAAGAGGTAATAGTAAACTGAGCTGACGTTCAGGTGGATAGTCTCCTCAACTCCAGCCTGGGTTACACCACAAGGGGCCGTGTGCATGATACTGGTGCCCAAAACTGTGCGTAGCAGTGTAGGGCTATGAAGTGTTATCATAGGTAAAATGGTTCTTGTAAAATGGCAAAGTCCAGTGAAATAATGACCCTTGAGGTTGGTTTGGATGGTCAATCAACCCAGGCAAACAGTGTACCATTCCTGTCACAGCTTTGGGAATTAACAGCATGTTCATAATTCATGTTGTGCAGCCAAAGTTAGGGGCTAGGAGAAGATCTAACCAAACAATCAGAGCTGGGATCATACTCATGAAATACGCAAATCTGGCGAGGTAATGGCCTCAAGATGAATAAACATAATCAGTCAGCCCTACCAAACATAGTGGGAAAATCCACTTCGACTATCAAAGCTGGGGCCATTCTTGTAAACAAGTTGTATATGGTGAGATAATGACCAAAAACCATAACTAGTTGTCAGGTTTAGGAAATACAAAATAAAATAGATTCCAAAATGTCATTCTTAACTTGTAATTCAAATAAAAAAGAATGGACAACTGGACTACAATTTAACAATGACATTTTGAGTGAGATAATGGCCTTGAATTTTGATCTGGATTGTCAGTCAGCCTAAGCAAAAGAAAGTTTATGCTGCATGAGTTTTCATGATATGAATTAATAAAACACAGTGCACTGATGCATGGAAAACACAACTGAGTTTTATCACTAAGCTTGCAAATCATTAAATAGTTTAGTTACTCTGATGAAGATGTCAGTTTATAGAACAAAAGCTTACCTGTCAAAACAGACTTAGAAAGTGTGTTTTGTTAGTTTTATAGTCTTTTATTCTTATTTTCTTGATTGCAGGTACAAGAATGTGTGGACAGTTATGCCCGTGTTTTTGTGTTCTCTGTTGAGAACATGAGGAATTCCAAATTAAAAGATGTGAGAAATGAGTGGAAGCACAGTAGGTATGGGAGAATGTTGAATGTGAAGTGTATATAGCAAGTTACTGAATGGATTTATAAACTGACTGATTCTTGCTAGTTTTATTAAAGCAGTTGCAGAAAAAGTGCTAAAACTGATGAACAAAATGAAAAGATATATGATAAAGAATATGTCCAGAACTGTCACATTATACAACTTGTTTTACAATGGTACCATTCAGAGTATAAATATCTATTTTTCAAGGGGCCATGTTCCACATACCAGTATGTCCATCCTTCTAAAATAATACTATGCACAAACTCTGTATAAAATTTAATAAAGTGAAACACACCTTTATTTACATTACTATATATAAAACAGTCATACTTGTACATAAATATGTTTAAAAATCATATGGATTTATTTGGATATTTACCTTCTCAGGTTTTTCTTTGGCAAAAACAAGGTAATGATGGTAGCTCTTGGAAAAAATAAGGAAGATGAATACAAAGAAAAATTGTCACAAGTTAGCAAGGTACCATCTCTCAATCTAACTTCTGCTACATAATTTATTCCACAAGTATATTTTTCTAAATCAAAGTTATTTCTTATTTTAAAGTATGGATGACAGAAATTAATCTTGTATACCTCCAATTATTTTTATCAGCACTTGAAAGGCCAAAAAGGTTTAATTTTTACAAACAAAACTAAAGATGAGGTTATTCAGTAAGTGTGTGTTCTTTGAGAAGAGAATGAAATGCATATATAAGCATAAATGGTATTTGATTCAAATGTAGCATGGAATTTTAGCCCAAATAATTAGACTGGTATTTAGGGGTTTTTTTTCTAACATTGTAGATGGTTTTCAGATTTCAAAGAGTTTGACTATGCACGGTCTGGAAATATTGCCACGTATGATGTGAACTTAGATGCAGGTATTTTGTTCAGAATCATCAACAAATTTAATTGTTAAATTATTTAGAGTTGAAGTCATATTTCATAGTCATAAAATCTAGTTGGATATGAAATTTTGTTTGATCTCACATCACATTAAGATGTACTGCATAATTTGTTGAAAGTTGATTAAATGTCTTAAGATGTATTGCATTACAATTGCAGCCCTATTTCCAGTCTCAAAATTGAATCCAAATCTTCCAGAGTTGAAGAATAATCATCAAATGCTTTTACTTTTATCCTTATCAATGTAGGACCACTAGATCAATTCACCCATTCCATGGAACCAAACTTAAGACAACTGGGTCTTCCTACTTCACTCCAAAAAGGTGACTCATCAAACACTAAAAGAAACAATAATGTACTGTGAGAATTTGAATTCTGGTGTACTGCTGAAATTTGTAAAACAAAAATACCTGATATTTTAAGCAAAAGTCTTTTGTTGACCCAATGTCTCATTGTTGTGAATGCCTTTGCTTGAATCATCAGGGATTTTTTGTTTCGTAAATTTGGCTGAACACAGCCCTTTAAATTCTTTTATACATATATACATGTGTCTATGTATTTGTGTAGGTGTGCATACATGTATGCTTGAGGATGATAATCTGAATTTGGGGTTGAATTTGCATTATCTAGGAAAAGTAATTTTGCTGAAAGATCATGAAGTTTGTAAACAGGGTGACATACTTTCTCCTGAGCAAGCAAGAACTCTTGTAAGTTGTTTTATTTTGGGAGCTCTTACTTTGTTTCAAAAGTACTCCACAGCATGTTCAGCATCACCACAATACCAGAAACCATGGACATGATATTCATTATACCACATATAAATGGTCAAAATACAGGAGGTATTATGTGTAGATGTTTTGCCTCCCTTTGTTCCCACCGTTACCATGTACCCTGGGCTGCTGTCTAAAAATAAGGACCAGGAATCAACATCCAAACCTGATAATCAGTGTGACCAAGAAAAATTTACATCATTTTGTATTTGGTTTGGGTGCCACCAGGAACTATTTGTAACCCAGAGAAACAGGCTATAACAGGCCTTGCAGGGAAGAGTGCTTTTTGACTGTTGCATGCTAATTGTTTTTTGTTTCATATGCAGGCCTTTGTTTTGCTAAGACCTCAGCCATGCACAGCTTTTGTCCCTTAAAGGGCCTGGGTCCCAGGGTAGTTGCCCCAACTACCTCCTCCCCTCATAGCTCTTGCACACCAGGGTGGATTCCATTTTCACCTACCAGTCTTAAAGAAAAGTATTCTTACCATGACCAATATCCAAGCATAACAATCTTTTCTTAATTTGTCTTTATTTTTAGAAGTTACTGGGACATCCAATGGCTGAATTCCATGTTAGCCTTGTGTGTGTTTGGTCAAATGATGGAACATTTGAGGAATTCACCTAAAGTCTGCCAAAAAATTTAAGTTATAAGGTTGTCATAAATCATCAGGGATGAACTATGATTCTGCTCAGGAGTGCTACTTGAGCTCCAGCAAAAAAGAAATTATTCCAGGTATCTTGCATTGTTACCATAATACAGTAATTTACTTCCTGAATGGAAGTGGAGTAAATGGGATGCAAAGTAAAAGAGGCACTACCAAAAGTATAGAAGACAAGTGAATGGGAAAAAGAAACTGGAAATTTGAAATATCCATGACAAGATTGGTTCCTGTAAATTCATTTTCTCCTAACAACATTCACCAACCACACACTACCTTCTAAGCTTGTACAGTAGGTCCAGATTGATAAGCCAAATCACCTCTTCATATCAGTCGTATTTAAAGTTGAGATTTAAAACTGCTGTTATTGATTTAAATGAAATGTGTTTTACAATTTACTGTAAAACATTTTAAAATAAAATCTACCATTGTTGGTGTGAAGACATAGATATGCTTTATACTTTCTCTGGTTCGAGTAGTTTCATTTGGAATAAATATTTAAACCTACAATGTCTCCAAATATTAGGTCAGTATTGCTACTCTATGAGACAGAGATATGAGATGTAAGTAGGTCAAAGGCCAGTAAACTGTTTAAGTATTTACCCTGAATGCTTACCTGCACATTGAAAGGTAAAACTCAAGTGGCCACCCCTGGAGGAAATTATCATGCCACCTTTCGTGGTTCACGCGGTATTGGTTAACGTCAGTTATCTATGCAACTTTTCTCTCTTTCTAAAAATACCTTATGGCAAGTAAACTTGCATCCCTGCAGCCTCATGTCCATGGGGTTTCTTGTGACTGGTGACATGGTAGAGAAATGCCTTAACAGGAAAGCCATGGCAAAGGCTGGGAATTGTGGAAAAAATTTACCAACGTATTTGAAAGTCATACGAGTTATCAGTTTTCCAAGTATATTGGAAAATTTTGTTACGTGATTTCCATCTATTGCCAAGGCGATTCCCCGCCTGGCACCCAGCCTCTCAAAACACCCCAGGCACGTGGTTGGCGTCCCTGGCTATATTTAGTTCTCCACCCCCCGTGGTATGTATGTTGCGCGGGCGAGGAGGTCGATTCCCTCCGGATATTGCTGTCAGAAATTTGACACCACGAAACAAAGATAGCGTATCAAAAAATGATAAACCAAAAGATTTACTCTATTTACTCAATGAAACTTATGAAACGACGACTCTTGCGGCTGATTTTCCACTATGCGGAATTTTCCGCGCGGACAAAACTTTTTCTTTGTTTTTTACTAATTAGTCCCACTTGAAAGCCATGGGACAAAGAAAAAATTTCGTCCGCGCGGAAAATTCCGCCTACTGGAAATCAAACCTTATACGTCTCCTAGGGAAACCAAGTTTAACACTTGGACGAAATTCAGGGGCTGATGTGGCTTTCTTAAAGTTCGTCAGAAAATTTACGGTTTTGCCCCTTCAATAGAAAAGCCGCCGTATGCCACTACCGATCCCCAGCTAAACATTTACCTTATGGGTCACCTCACATCTTGTACTCTATTAAGTGTTTACGCTTTCTCAAACCTTAGAAAAGCATGAATGTCAGCACTTAAAAGACATCAGCAAACAACGGCCCATTACTCGGTTTTCACACAAATCAAATTTATTGAATCATCTTGCAATCTAAAAACCCGTTTCTCAAGTTCTGATCGGTTTTTATTATGGGCAAAAAATTATTAGAGATAACGTTCTTTCCAATACTTTTATTCTAAATACACATTTTAATCATATATCGAATTACAGTAACACTAAAATACAACGTCAATCGTAACTTGGTATATATAAACGTAAGGATATTATATTTTCTTCTTTTCTCCTCGTTTAAAAATGTTTTGATCAGGAGACTTAATTATATTTCTTTCAGATGCGGACAAGTCAATAAAACTTATGCCTAATGCAGATGTGTCTTCCCTTATTTCAAGACTGCCTCAATTTGGAATAGAATATTATACGTTAAGTCCGTAAAATGTGAGAGCCAAAAGGTCATTACAGTTTTCACTATTTAATATTGACCTCGATAAATACAGTTTTCATTTCAGTTTAAATTAGGATTTATAGCAGACTTAGAGACTTTAAAAAGTGATTGGACAGGTGGGAAAAACCATAGCCGATGCTGAGTGAGTGGGAGTCGAACCCACGACCTGAAAATGGCTCTAGCCTCTGAGCTATCACTCTAATCAAAGATGGTTTAATTATCAAAGGGATTTTTCACTCATTTCGCAAAGCCGCCGCTCTTTTTTGTTTACAAACAGAAAATCAAATAAAAATTCAAATGAAAAATCACGGGTATCCACTCATGATAATCACCAAATTTTCTGTCATGTCGCTCTTGCCAGAAGACAATATAAAATTCGTTGTATTTCTATGTCTTCGATAAATTATCGAAAATTAAAACGCCACAAGGAAATCCGTAGGTGCCGTATCACGATTCATAACCAAGTACAAAACATTTTTAAACCAGAAGAAATAAAAAATGCCTCATTCTTATCTTGACACCTTTTACTGACAGACTCAACCTACATTCTAACCTAATTATTAACCCGATGCTATTCTACGTCCAACTACTGGGAATCTATTTTCTGCAGAATACTCGTCTCAGACATGTTCATGAACTTCTTGCCAACCATTCCACTGAGTATACCATACGCAAAAATGGCCGCCAATTTAACATTCTTTTATGTGCATTCAAATTAGTCTAACTAGCTGGTTGGACTATATTTAATGCACATCTTAAGAATATTAAATTGGCGGCGACGTTTGCATAGAGTCTGGTAAATTTTCAACTCTATGGCAAAGAAGTCTCATCCAAGCTTTTCACTTTACTTCACTGCACTTCTCTCCACTTTTCTCTTTTCCTTTCTTCTCTTCCCTGCACTTCTCTTCTCTGCACTTTTCTTCACTGCACTTAAAAGTTACAATTATAACTGCGTATAAAGTAAGAGACCTCCAAGTCGGTTGAAATGACATTCCTTACAATAATTTAGACCAAAACTCGTACGCAAGACTCGAGTATAAAGTTTACTATGTCCATTTATATACAAACCTTATATACGAACATTAAAATATTGCCAAAACTATTTTTTCAATGCCTCTGGAATCTGAAGAATGGATCGGTAGGAAATTCCACAAGAATATTACTTGGGTAGTAGAAGACCCAGGTTTTTCTTTGGCCTCCGAACATTGGAATCATTGGAATCAGGAACAAATACGATTCTTTTAATTCCCTGATAGATCTTGTCATACTTCAGAAGCCATAATTTCACGTTACTCATATTCCAGCTGTGCTTCCACGCGCAAGGGGGTTTATACAAATGTACGACTTTCCAACAGACTCCAGAAGCATATTATGTGGTAAGTATCCAAGCACCAATTTCTGGGAAAGCAAATCAACGTACGGATTAATTCTCCGAAACGTAACTAACCATGCAGTCTTCCTAACACATCGGTGTATAAATGGTCGCTTTAAGCAAGGTCAAAATGTTTTTTTACCCCTCATCGCTGTTCAGTTTACAGTATATACTAACCACTGTTAGTCTAGATTTCCTTTACTTTCTTGACTTTTCTTGATCAGCTACAAGGCATCCCTCGTTCAAGTCTTGTTTAGCTTTTTTTTTTTTAAAACCGCAGTTCCCTCGCCTCACTGGCTGTCTTCGTGATCCCATGTTTATTCCAGTGCATACCAATTTTTGATAGTAATCCACCACAATATTGGATTTCCTGGAAATGCTGTGCGACAGTATTTTCTCCAGTGAGGTTTTCCAAGTAAACTTCTTTGCACCAACAGTGATTTACAGATCATATTACACCCGAACTAAGCGAACTTTTAAAAGCTACACTACTTGTTTAGATGATCTATTTTACATCTGCTCTGGTAAGGAAAAATTCAGTTGAAAACAGTGCTGTGGTGACATTTGGAAAACAATAAGCCGTCCCGGATTTGAAGTTTGAATTGGTTTGTCACACTACATTAGAAAGTCAATGAATACCTAGCTGAGTCAAAATTCGAGTTTCTATTCTAAGAAAGGTGAAGTCAAACACCACTGTTTTAACCAACTTTTAACGGATAGTTTGTATCTATTGAGATTCAATTCCTAATGTTTGCAAGATTTTACAGTGAAACAAAATGACTGTCCAAACAAATTACTATCAAAACGAAATACATCTGCCTCCCGTTATTCTATAATTTACACTTCGCTAAACTTCACTCGCAGATCTCACAAACGGCGCCACTACAATGCCAAGATACTAAAGCTCACAAAATATTGGATAGAAACTAACATTAATTTAACACTGGTGAGATTAATGTCACGTGTAATATAATTTTTTTACATTAATACCAAAACTTACTAACGATTGTATTGCCATATTTCCTACAGCCTACAGTTGTTTATGATTTGTCACTGACTGCAGTAAAGTGGGGAGTCGCATTGACTTCTACGAAGTATCAATCATGGCAGATCTTGATTCTATTTCGCTCTAACATGCACCAAAACCGTTTCAAGCCGCTTAGTAGAAACGTTTCAGACTTAAAAAAAGCTTTAAATGCTTAGTGCCACAAGCTTCAGGTTATTTTCAATATTTAGTTTACACCTGCGATTTCAATCTGAATTTCTCTTCGTTTCCAGTTAGAAATGCCACGATTAGCTGGAACTCCAACTTGACTTTCAAAATGGAACTAAGTGCATTGGTGGCGCCAGTAAGCAACTAGAGTCTTGCAAAACTACGTTCATAAGTTACATACGCTATACCAGAGCAAGATGTAAAGTAATACAACGTAATTACAGCACATGTAAAGCAAACAATCCTACAGCGTATACACATCCTTTGATGTTCAGCGTACAGCGTATACTCATCATGTGTTTTTGATTTTTTAGATTAAATTAAAGGGTGCATTAAAATATAAACACGTTTATGATGCTTGCAATATCTTTGAATTTAAATACGAACAGTACATGTTCATGGAGGGAACTGATCACTCCCGTTGGCTACACGCAATGATCGCCAGGGAGCCATCTTGAATGGTTGATTATAAATGAAAAAGCTAAGTGTCAAAATGTAAACCAGTCTCGTATAACATAATAGTCGAGCGAGAAAAAAAATGGTTAGAGACTGCCGATAAGTTTCACAACCACTTTTTTTCGACTGACTATAGTGATACAAACAAAACTTGTTTCAAACGTTAAACTTCGCAAGAATCGAACTCAATGCAAATCAGCTCAAATCATAGATTACATTCATTTTCACTGAGTTCGGTTCATGCAAAGTTCAACGATTGAAACGGGCATAAAAGTTCTTTCAGAGTACTGTACTTGGAAAACGTCTTTGTACAAAAACAATCTTTGTCAAAATAACTCCACTCTTTTTCATCACGCAAAGTCAGCCTCTCGTTGTCTATGAAAAGCAATGATGTCAGTGTGGGACATAGACAAGACGAAAAATTTAACTTATGGGCTGAAAACTCATCAAACGTTAAGATCAGTTGCATGTCTTTCTGAAACTTCTGACCTTTTGTTCACTCAACAAGTCGGCATACGTTACAAAGGGAATATTTTTTGACCTCCGGAAGTTGATATTCTTCCTGGGTTCAAGATGATCTTTTCCCCCAAAGGCATTCACACGACAACTTCAGTCACTGACAAAACCTTATGTAGCTTAAGGTTTCAATCTAGTAAATCGTTTTCAGTACTGTACTCTGAATCTGCATTGCATACTCGGGAATTACGAGTGGGAGCTGTGAAAACTTTTCGTAATTTTTGGCACAAATTACTTCTCAAAGTCTTGAGAAACAATTCAAGTGGTGACAAACATTATGGAAGATGTTTACCGATCCGACTTGTAACTCCTAACGAGGATGTGATGCAAAGTTAGCCAAACCTTCAGCCTCTGCTAACTTTTCTCCAGATACTGCATAATCATTGTGTTGCTTCTAATCTTTTTCATCCATGTACAGACTGTCCTCCATACAATCTTGAACATGACCTTCTATTAAATGATAGGGATAGCTGCGAGAACAGTAAGGACATTCAATCAGTGACGGTGCGTTCGAACTCTCCGATTTCGTGGTTGGCAATGAATACGGGTCTTGTCTGCGATTGGCATCGGATTCATCAACACCACCACCACCCCCGTCAGCAACAACCTGCATTGGACGATGTTCCTATGACGGAAGTGAAGAAAGAATGATTACTTTTAATACGTTAGGGGTTGAAGGAGGGATTTTAAAATACGCTTAAAAGCTTTCTAACGAACTTTTCGTCACTGTATTACACAGGGATCGCTTTGGATTTGAAGGAACAAAGTCACTGGATACATGGCCTATTTTAATGTGCAGTATTACACACTTTGTTCATTACTGGTTGGAATATCTGTAGTATTGAATTTAAGACTGTGCAGTATTGGAATTCTACGATCTCTCGGAAATTTAGGAGATTGAAGATGTAATCATTGGTTTTCTCAGCGGACAGGGAGATGAGCGGCTGTTCGATAGCTACTTATGTTCATTTGGACATTATTGGACAATCTTATAGTTAAATGAACTGCACAAACTTGACAAGCTGTATCAGTTGAGTGAAGCAGGAAAGCTTGGTAAAAGTTTCTATTTTAGTATTGAATGTTTTTGTGTTATAATGCGTGCTTGGAGTCTTATCACCCTTCTAGTAATAAGGTCAGGTGAGAATACCAATGTACACGTGCCTGCTAACTTCAATACTCATCCTTCGGTGTGCACTATTGAAATTTTCTTAGAATAGGCTCTGACTGGATATGAGGTTAAGCTAAAAATGCCGGGGAGTAGAGGATCATACAATAATAACCAGGACACCTTGACTGGTCTCTGGTTGTTTTCCATGAGAAATTAGTGTACATGTCTCAGACAAAGTAAACGACAAAGACAGCTCGATCTTGAATGAGAATTCCAGGATAGTGGCAAATGTCAAGGAATTTTTGAACAATGCCTGCGCAGATCATAATATAGTTCCACAGTTTTAACTTACTGGAAACAAACTTCTTGTACCAGCTGCTGCCACGATTGGGCTTGGGTAATATCCAGGCTGGGAAGAAAAATCAAAGGCACAAATTTAACATTTAACAAAGAGGAAATCCAGTTTAACACGGACCTCTACGTACAAGGTAAGTGGGATATTTAGCCATATTTAAGCAACCTAACACCAGAAAATACTTGCTAGACTGGGGTATTTTCACCAACAACTAGACCAACCTGCCAATAAACTTATGCTTCACAGGAACACGAGGAAAATATTTGTCTCTGTCACATTTAACATACCATACAACCTACCTTGGACCTCACATCATTGTTTCTTTTTCTTTCCTCATTCAGCATCCTGTTCATGCGTTCAAACTGAACAAAGAGAAACGTGCAGGATTAGTTCACAACTTTCAATTCAGCTCTACTCAAAGCAACCATAAAAGTACACAATCAGTTATCACTGTTGTATTTTAGCACAAACCTCGTCTTCAAGATGTCGGATTGTTGCCATATGAGATTGATTTTCTCTTTTTGTTCTTTCAGTTTCTTGTTGTGATTTATCAGCCATTTTCTGGAATTTAGCCTTTTCCTCATTCTCTCGACGGAAATCATCTTCATAGCTTTTTAGCTACAGTAAGAAATAGGATTATGATATTTGATATATGTGTACTGTCCAAACTGGACATAACAATTTCCTGCAATTCTCCTTCACAGAAGAACAGGACCTCAAAATAATCCATGGTGATTTTGACAAAGGAAGAACTAGTAAGCTTACTTAAATTAAAAAGTCTTGAAACTAAGTATGAGAAACCATAAATTGAAACAATAAATTGAAATTTTTATTAAAATCAAACCTCTTCTAAATGGAAAAGGCCTGGCATGTTTAACCACCTTTTAGTCATGCAAGATAATTTTAACATTTTAGAAGAAGAAAAAATGCTCTGTCTCGTTAATTTATAGGTAATGTTGAGTCCAAAGCAAGAGGTGACGTGACTTTGATAGTCAAATGCTTATGTACAAAATACAAAACATTTATCCAACCATTACATCAAATTAAGTTTCAAGGTAGAATAGGTAAAAGTCAAAAATAACATAAATAGAATAATAACAATAGTAAAATAGAAACATTCTGAAATTCAGTTTATAAATAGAAAGTAGGTTTTTCAGCTAATATTGTACTGTATTTATACACAATGAATTGGTAAATCAAGTGCACTTACACGATACAGTATCTTAAGAAAGAGAAGAAATAAATTAGAGATTTCCCATGATTTTAGGGTAATTTCAGTACTTACTGATTCTGTCATCAAATGAATCATTGACTTTTTTTCTTCTAACTCTGCACCTTGGAGTTCAAATGCTCGTTTTATCCGCTCCAGTTCTTCCTCCGATTCTTTTTGTTTTGAATTTAAGCTGACCACTTGTTGAAAGAATCCATCACACTTCTTCTTTAATTCGTTTATGTCCTTGGCTTGTTTCTCTTTTTCTGCAGCAGCTTTTCTTTGATTTTCTTGTTCCTTCTCCCTTTGTGCTGAGGCAAATTCAGAAGCTTGTTTCTTCAACTTTTTCTTTTCCTCTTCCAAAGCCTGGATCTTTGGTTCCAAATCTGAAACAATGCTTTCCATTTCTGCAATACGTTTCTGCAAGATATTATTTTCTTCCTTTATTTTCTTATTTTCCTCTTTCAGTTCATCTGCCTTCTCTGTGCTACACCCCTCTTCCAATCCCTGAAAATTTATAAAACAGATACTTGGAATGGAATACAGTAGCTGCAAATGTTTTTGATGATACTGATACGTAACAGTAGAAGCACGCTTTGGTAGGTTTCTAAGAATAGGTGAGTTACAGTCAATCTGTTGAGATTCAAACAAAGTAGAAAGGTGTCCACATTGGACATATTATTACAGCATGATAATATAATATGAAGATATAATTATATATTATCACATTTATTATAACATATTATCATAAAATCTAAAATTTAGACTAACAGTCAGTCTGTAAAGTGGTTGTGAAAATAGGTTCTTCCTGCTGTATACTTTGCATAACTGTGGAAGTTATATAACAAATTGTAATATGTTAAAGCAAGCACAAAATATGAAGGGACAGGAATGTACACAATTCCTATACCAATTTCTGTTTGTAAAAACATCAGTTTCTTTTCGATTGTTTACCTACTTCACTTTCATAACTATTGATGAAGGGACATGAACACACCTTAAGTGACGAAACTTTATGTCATTTTTAAATAAATTGTAATAGGCAAGGCAAGTGGATACAACATGAATATGAGACAAATTCAGCAGCTAAATACAATAGACAATAACAAATGAGACTTGAAATACTTACATGATATCTGCCATCAATATAATCCCTCTTCTCTTGCTTGTCTGAATTACTTACTTCTTCAGTCAATTTCTTCAGTTTGTCATTTTCTTTTATTAGTGTTTCACAGAAGACTTGCTTTGCATTGAGAGATCTTTCAAGTTTCATCACCTTTCTTGTCAATTCTGGCACCACTGAAGACCCACCATTTTCTCTATCTCTCAAGGCAAGTTCCAGCTCTTTGACATGATTGTCACTTTGAGACAAGTCTTCTTGTAATGTGGAAACCAAATCATAAAGCTCTTGATTTTTCTAAAGAAATCAATGAAATAAGTGCTGTATTTAGTTTAGTGTTAAAATCAGAAATCCTTTATGTCAAATCAGTCTTGATTACACAAATATGTTAGAGTCACCAATGCTATATCTCACAACAGAAGACTGAAGTTGTGTCAAAACTTAAATATTATTCATGTATCACCATTTTCATTCTGGTGAAATCAAAAAGCCAATCTACTTTTACTTTGACATAACATCTGATACTTTCTTGTAAACAACTTTACTTCCTTGTATGAAAGTAAACATACTTTTGCAAATGCTAGAAATATTGAAATTACTGCTGTCTATGTCTATGCAGGTCAAGTACAGAGCTATAGTGTCTTTCCAATTTCTGAAAACTACTTTGTGGAGTTCACCATTTTGTATTTTAGTACCAAGTATCATATGACCAGCCAATGTCTGAATGAGAAATATTCAGTACTGATATGCTATTCCTAGAATACTTAGCTGTTTTAACATGTTTCACAGCAGTAACAACCAAAATCTTAATTTGCTTTTGATCACACAAAGCTGTTGTTTTTGTATAGCATTTTCCCTTTTCTTTTGCAAACAGCAGCTTCAGGGTTTGAATACATAGTTCCTTACCACTGATCCTGAACCCCATTCTGTCATCCAGTTGTGAAACTGGTTTTTTCACGTCCTAAAAAAAAACTTAACCACTTATGGCATACGCCTAATTTCCATGAGAAGTGGAACTTTCTAATAAGTTCCACTGAGCTCATAGGTAAATGACAAAACTTTGTGATAAAAATTTTCCCTAGTGAAAATTAGGTTTAAATTTAATAACCTTCATGTGAAAAGCAGACCAGTTTCTATCAAGATTCAGGAAGTGCAGCCCACATTACTCACTAAGAGCTGAAAAGGAAGCTAAAATATCAATAGAAACAAGAAATTTAAGGTGATCATAAGAGATACACCATGTTGGGAAAGTCCCTGCGCACCCCAAGCGAAAGTGAAAGATGCCCGTCACATGATCAGGATGATCATGTGACACGTAAAAAGGGAAACCACCAGCTTCTCAAGTGGGAATGTCGTTAGGTTTTCAAAAATGCTCGACGTTTAAGCTCTATTTCTGATCTCATGTTCTGACTTGACTGTCTTTTGAAGTTCAGCTGACCATTTGTATTCGAAAACTTACAAAACTTGTATTTTTATCGCAGCAGCTAATCTCCAAATTGAACTTTTTTACAGGACCTATTTACCGCCATATTGTGTTAAAATACTCACCAAAATTACACCGTGTCCTCCTAAATTTGTTGGTACAATGTGATCTAAAGCCTTCCTTAACCTGACGTTTTCTTGAGTTACCAACTCAAAGTCCTTTCTTGATACCCCTGGCATTACAACGCCACGATTAAACGCTGCTTGCGGGCCAACGCCAAGTGTTTTATTCAATTGAGCTATTCTTGCTTCTGCACGCTTCAAGGTCATCTCGTAGTTGTTGGCCATAGCTTCCATTCTTTTACGCTTCTCTTCTGATTCATGAAGCATTACGGTCAAGGCTTTGACTCCTTTAAGGCGTTCATTCTTTGCTAGGATTTCATTATGCAGTTGCGTAATTATTCTTCTGTAGTCGTTCTCCTGCAATTTATTGGCAACAGTGAAATTTCCCGAATCGTTTGCTTCCTTGTTCCCTCGTTCTTCAAACATACTTCTGAAATTTTTTGGAACGTGAATCAATTTTAAACCAAATCAACAACCTAGTCTTTTATACGGTCGAACTTCCAAGGGAATCCACCGATTGGAGTTAAGCAGTTAAAAACTGATGATTACGTTGGACATACGGTTTATAGCGTGGTAGACTGAAGGGAAATCCCAATCATTTGATTGGTTTTAACTTCCTACGTCATTGTAATGAGTCATGCACTACTGGAACGGTCCTGATTGGACAGTCATACCAAAAAATTTTCCCTATTCAGAAGAAAGCATGCAACATATTGATTTATTTAATTTGCTAAAGAAATTCGAATCCTTAACTTTAACGGAGAATGTAGATTCTCTAAAGTTTCGTCTAGTCACCATGATTCAGCTTCAGCAAGCTTGAGCTAGAACAAGCTAGAACAGTCGGTGAAGCAACTCGAACGGTACCAAGAAGTCGCAGAACAGCTTTGAGATTTTCATTCTCATTACCAACCAAATGTTTGAATTATGAGCCAATCTCAATTTGAGATTTCACGAGCCGCATCAGTCTCCTTCCTATGAGTAACTATGCGCTCCACTTATTTTCTATCTCATGAAGTTCAAGTTTTTAGTTTCAATGAGGCAAATTTAGACCAATTTTCCCTGTTGTGGAGGAAAGTTAATAAAAATTATCCTCGTTGGCGTTGTTTAGGTAAATTTAGAACAGGATGTGTATGCTTATAGTGTAATTTAGGATTCTGAAAACCTTCTAATAAAAGAAATGAGAGGTAGTTGGAGTATCACTATTGTTTACAACAGGGAGTTGACTTTCACATACATGTTCTTGCTCCTCCTTTTGAACACTTATAAGTAGTTTTGGTTTCTGCGTTGACGTTATTCTTCGAAGAAACACGGAACGCTTTCTACTTTTTCGGTGCCGGACGTCGTCATAAAAACGTGGAAATGCTCTCAGTCACGTTTTACTTAGAATCAGCACAAAAAGTTATGTATTCTTTTTGTTTCGAAAGAAAAGTTCTTTGGTATGGACACGTCATCCTTCATCCTCCAGTCCAAGTTTCTGCTTTTATCTTCCCAATATATGTATACGTAGGAAGCGTGGGAACTCCACGACCAGGTATTAGGCCCTTTCTCCGATTCTCAAAATAAGAACCATTTTAAAACCATGCTGTAACAAGAGAGTTTGTGACAGCTCAAGTTTTTCTACTTTCATCCATACCAATTAAAAGCATGAAAGTTGAAAGTCGAATTAATTCGAGTAAACTGTTACATAAATAGTTCCTGTCCATTTGGTTAAATATTTGTCTTTTGGTTATTGGTGAGAATGTACACTTCCCGCTCTGATTTCAGTTGGAGTTAATCCTAGAACACACCAGCATAAGTTTAACAAAATAACGACCAATCTGAGAGCAAAACATCGTATGTGCATGCCTATATAGATGGAATTGATAAGAAAGTATGCAGCTGTTCTGATCTGATGTAATTGCGTCGGATAAGAAATAAGACATATATAAAGCGATAAATACAAAGCGAGATAGGATGAGAAGAGAGGATATATGAAAGGAGTTTATGGTAGAGAGGATTACTGACAAGACGCGTAGAGGAAGCTTAAGGTGGTCAGGCATTGTTGACAAAAGGAAGACGATGATCGGTTAAAATGGGGATTGTGATGGAAGTATAATTGAGAAGGAGTAGAGAACAGTCGAAGATTGGGTGGATGGACACGGATCAGAGGAGATGCAGGTAAGATGAATGTTGATTTAAATTATGTATTAACTAGTAACGTCGACGTTGGAGTCAGACGATTCGAGTGGCTAACCCCAAACTACAACAATTTGCGGAAATGAGAAGGACGAGGGCAACGAGGACGACGAAGATGATTATGATGATGATGATGATGATGATGATGATGGTGATGATAATGATAATGATGATGATGATGGCGGTGGTGGCGTTGTTGAAACTGCGTCGGTCACCGCTTTAGAAATCTACTCGACTTCTATTTTTACAATTACAACAGTCGCCTACAGCTGAATTACAGTAATTACAAATTCACGAGAAATTGAAAACTTGCTTTGAAATGCTTTCGTTACTAGATTTTTTGAGCAGAAGGTCGTTGACTAAACAGACGAACGTTCTCGCTACAGATCATACTCGCTCATTGTGGCAGGGAAAGTTGGGCAGGAACCATGACTAGCCGACAACTTCAAAAAGTATAAAATAAAACATATTCCGAAGAATAATATCATCTTGAAAACTCAAGATATGAGTCAATACAAGATAAAAATTATTGTTGAAACTGTGATATTTCGACTTTATTTCAAAGTCATTCTCAGACAGAATGATATTACAATAACATGTCAGAGTCTATATACAGGAGGTGTGATGACACCATGGTGGTGAGAATTTCTAATTAGCATCATAGCGTCTCAACATCTCAGCATGTAAATAGGGATTACCGGTAGTGTTTCCCAATTCCGTCTCGATGATGTCATCACACTTCCTGTATATAGACTCTGGCATGTTATTGTAATATCATTCTGTCTGAGGATGACTTTGAAATAAAGTCGAAATATCACAGTTTCAACAATAATTTTTATCTTGTATTGACTCATATCTTGAGTTTTCAAGATGACATTATTCTTCGGAATATGTTTTATTTTAAAGTTGGGCAGGGAGGGCAAAGTGCACGAATTGGAGCTGCATAAAAGAATCCTTTGAAATCATCAGCTTAATGGAACATCAAGGTTCGTTAGGCCTCTAAAATATAACATCTAAATACGTTCTCGCTTTCAGGCTGAAATATATATATCTCGATGTTAAACAAAATCATCAGGTTAGCAGGATGTTGTCTTCAGCAGAATGATGGTGAAAGCAAATGAAAGCAACAATGGTCAAACAACAATTGGTCAAACCAGCGTAAATAAGGCCCAGTTCAAACCTCGAACTTTTCACATGCCAAACCAAGTGCGAATCCGTTTGGACAAAGGATCTTGTTCATTAACATTAGATTCACCTCATTAAAAGTTCGACGTTTGAACTGGGCCAAAATAACCCATCTTGACCTTGACTGACAAAAAAAAAACATCCTAGCCCCACCGTGTGTTGATGAAGGTCGCCGAAAGTAATGTGATATTTACAACGAACTAAACTGTTCTCGGAAAACGTTTGGAGTGTTCCGAATTTCCTCGCCTCCAAAGGAAAGTATCCTGAACAATTCACACGAACTACTAACTTGGGTTTTAAGGTTTTATTTTTTCGCTTGATGTGGTCACAGACCATTCCTTTTCACAACAACACTCACTCTCAGGTTCTCATATTTCAACAACAATATAAACTACTACACCCTTTTTACAACCTAATCCCCAATAGGAGTTCAGAAAACGTATTTCTGTAAATTTCATAACGATGAATTAATAAAAGTAATATAGTACAGTATCCTTCAGAAGTTGTAAGTTTACTTTCACTAAACTGATAATTTCACTTTTGAGCAGGTAATTTGTAAGATGTGAATGATATAAACATTACGATGCCCAGGAGCTAAAATGCGAGAGAGCTTTCAATAAAACGACTTAACCTTGACTTCATCTTCTCTTGTTTTCCATTTCTTTGAATTGGCTTGAAGCAACTTCAGTGAGTTTTCTTTTTACATAGGAAACGGACACATGTAAAAAGAAACTAGCCAAAATCGCTTTAAGTCAAGCCGAAGAGCGCGAAAATACGAGACTAAGCACTGTGCAATCTAACTGGACTAAGAGAAGTCATTTTCTTCCAAAATTTCTTTGTAATATCGTCTGATATCTCAGTCATTCACCATGATACTCGTGGTATCCGTGGAATGAGTTTAACGAACATGTGGTAACATTAATAACTAGCAAGCTGTCAAAGGAAGTTTTTTTGTTGATTACCGCATATTGATAAGGTGGCCATTTATGTTTGTACGTTCTCTTAGGTTTTAACCCTTTCCTGTCCGAGACGTCTCTCCTTGACGGGTAAAATGGTCCGGCGTTAGCCAGAGTAAAATGAAAAGCTCAGGTACGGACCGGAAAAGGTTGAGGATATAGTTTTTCACCCCTTTCTGTCCAAGTCGTCTCCCATTGCGTGTAAAATCTTCTGGCGTCAGCTAGAGTAAAATGGTCTGGCGTTAGCCAGAGTGAAATGAAAAAGTCACGTACAGACCAGAAAGGGTTAATTCGCATGTCATATAATCTATAGTTACTGCAGTAGGAGTTACGCAACTATGACCAGTGCTTGAGCTGGGCACGCCTGGGAGTGAGAGTGTTTTGATAATGCTATAATCAGGATTGGACGTCGGAAACATAAATTCTGACTGAAATGATAAATTCATTTGGTTTTAGTTGTATATTTTCCTTTTAAATGTCTTTACCGTTATCTTTGAAGTACAGATAAAATAATACCAAAACTTGAAGCGAATACAGGAGGTGGTTAAGATTTTGATCTAAACTCGAGTACATTGACTTAAATACAATACAGGGAAAAGGGTCTTGATTGAAGATGGTCTTGATTTATCGAGTTTAAAAGGAACAAGACCAATATACAGCCGTAATGACAGAAACTGCATCCGACCGTCGATAAAGACAGTAAAATAAGATGATAAATGCCAAAGAAAGGTGAGGACTGGAATGGATATGATGTCAAACTGCCAAGAATTGGCAGTTTCAATACTTCATGGCTATAGGACTACGAAAATATGGCCACCACACGGAAGGAAGACAATGATCCTTCGGGATTATTTCCTTTATGTTCAAGTAAAGTAGTGTATGAAAAGATAATGGATATTGTTTTGTTGGGTTAAGTATCAACATCTTGTGAACAAAATCATTTTGCTTTGAGTCTGTGATGTTTCATTACCCGAACAGTGATTAGGCGCAATATTGACCAGTTTTTCGGTTCAATATCGCTTCACATAAAAGAATAAGTTAGGAAACATCAAATAGGAAATCATACTCTCCCACTACAGTAAGTCGACTTTATTCGAGAAATGTTGATATTTTACCATACAAAGGTATTGTTACAATTGGGTGGTCGGTGTTTCGGCTGAGGATACGTTGTGAACGATGGGTAAGTGAAACCATAACTGTTCAGACAGGTGAAAGAAAATGCTTTTGCAATAGGTAAAGATCAGGCAGAGGAAGAAAAAGACGAGAGGAAGAAAGAGCCAAAGAAAAATCCACTCTAAAGGTCAGAATGACGGTCAATAATGGTAACTTATTGTAACATAGAAACGCCGACATGTTTAAAAAACATGTAAGCGTATTCAAATGGAAGTCAGTAGTAGGGAATATAATTGAACTACTAATTTAAAAATAAAGATTGCCTTGTAAATCCGAACATTTTTGTGATTACGTAATCTTTACATGAGTGTGGTACAGAAACAATATTCTATGTCAACATCTTTATTTTCGATACAGTTGGCATGGAATGACCCAACAAGGAACTCAACTGAGACGTGCCGTCTACCATGATAAGCGAAATCTTTGCGACTCTGATACGTTTTGGGTTTGTTCCCTTTACGTTAAAAGTCGTGGGTAGCAAAATTAATCAACCTCACATTTGATTCTTGAGGCATTTATCGAATACTAATCTGAACACCACATGTAATAAATGACGAAGTATTGAAGGAAGCTGAGTCAAAACCACAAACGGCAAACAGATGCTTGAAAATAATTGTCACATTCAAAAGACAATCAACCATGCTATAAATATATACGTGTTGCAGCAAGTTTTCTTTACTTAGAAGATACAAAGAAAAAAACCCCACTTATTTATTGATCCATCTTAAGTTTAAAAGATACAATGAATTTACGAGAATTATAGGCGTTATCGAATACGATAAATCTAGTCGGATCATGAACAAGAGCTGGACTCAAACGCTCGCCAACATGTTAAGAAAAATATATAATAAACAAATAAATTTCGAACGAGAATAAAGAGATAAGTAATAAGAAAGAATAATTACAAGAGCTGAGACGGAATAAAAGTCACAGACACGTGCAAGAACGATCGCTCACGTCTTTCACTTCTAAAGAAGATAGAAAACTTAGGCGTATCATTCTTTGTCAAACTTTCAGTACATGGATAAATGTTTCGATGGGGGAATATACTGACATAAGGATCAGTAGGATTGTTGAATATTTTGATAGCCACGCGTAAATAAAACTTTTGCACCCAATTAGATGTGTGTGAATACACAAGTTCATGCAAATCAGCAGAGTTGGCGTGCCTGTTTATGCGTGTGTACCCAGTGGTGTAAACGCTCAACTCAAAGGTGGGGCGTTCCCATTCTTTTCCTGTAGACCCTAATCTCAGCCGGTAGGCGCCATCGGAGTTGATTGATGTGACTGGAAAATAACCAAAATCATTAACTTTATTCTCTTTTTTCAGTTTCGCATCGCCTGTGTTGCTTTTTACTCTCTACTTGTTCATCACTTTCATAATGATACGATATCATTAACAGATCGCATAACATGGTGAAATTTGTTGAAGATCTTTATTGACTTCCTCAGAATTCCTTTCAAGTTTTATTACGTCCTTCCTTTATAATAACAATCGAGAGTGTACCGCACTTCTCAACCGTATTTTTTTCTTTGAGTACTTTCAAGCAATATTATATAAATTAACAAGTTTAGAAATTCTTCAACTTGCCGAGGTGACTATAATCATCCTTGTTGACTAACGACAGGAAAATTTGTGGTTTTGTGGTGGTGAAATACAACAATCTCGGTTGCCATCCAAGCTCCCAGCGGAGCTGTGGTATATGAATGGTAAGATTTAGGGACACAAAACTCGCTAAATTGTTACTCTACCCCAAAAATCGTGAACAAACATTATCATTGGAATAGGAACTGACACAAATTCACACGGACATCGACACAGTGTAAAATAAATCTAAAACATCACATTAAAAAGAAGCTTGTTTTAAGACTGGTTTGTTTTTGTTTCTAAAAAATCGTATTCTTGTGGGTTACAAACAATGCTGGCGAAACGCCAATGTCATAATGAGTCTAAATATTTTCTTTAAAAGGTGATCTCATTAATTAGTACATAAGAAGATATATGTTTTGGGCCAAATAATGACAGTTATGAAGGGGAAATCCCTTCCACTGTAGGTAATTGTTTCAAAGGACAAAGTGTAAAGGAAACATATTAACACCTGTAATGAAAATGAAGAGTCGTTAAGTATTAAAAATAGCATACTTAAGCAGTTTCTTGTTTTTTTATTTGTTCAGTAGACCACGTGTGTAGTTTTCTTTTTTACCAATGCAGGAGACCTGCAGCGATAATTACCCTCTGCTGCTTGTCTCTCTGTTCGTGCAAAGTTGCATAAATCAGTATAAACAGGCAAGAACAAGTTAATCGCACGGAAACCCAGGATTTATTAAGCGGACAAAGGCGATTCAGAACCTCACGAAATGAGTTCACCGTCAATTTTACGATTTGTAAATAATAGAAATTGCTAGCGATAAAATGATACTTGTCATTTGTCTTGGGGAGTAGGACTTAGAACGCCTAACGAAGAACTGCGGGTTTTTTGCCTTAAAAACTGTTGGAAAATTACCAGCTGTGCTCCGTGCATACTACATAACTGCAACATGAAACTACATAGTAACAAATTGCAAGTGAAATCCCACTAGTGTGGTACGTAACCGTGAGAATCTGGATTAGTGGGAGCTGTTAAATTTCTGAAATTACATTAGATAGATTTTGGCGTTAAGTTTGAATACCACACACCGCGACCTTTAGTAATGACTGCAGATCCATCTATGGACTTAAGTTGCGCTGAGCGTTCCTGAACGTAACTCTAACACTCATCTTAAAATACTTTATAAGTAAGTGGGAAGCAGGATTTAATGAAACTAGTTTTAAACAGGTTCAAAGAAACACGATAGTCAACACCACTTTCGACAACTCCACGTGAAGATTGTTCTACTTAGCTACCACGCAGTCAAAAATCCTTGAAAATCTGCCATTTCACGTTCAGTAATCTCAGCATCAAATATAACTCATAATCTGATATTGAGAATGTCTACCATTTTATACTTAAGCCTGTAGGTGCATCTGTTCTTAGTTGGTGACAATCACTTTAACTTCGAAACTAGGCCTGCGTTTTCTTTCACCAAAAGTGATGGGCCCCGGCAGTTTAGCGTCGTGGAGGTATCAACCCCCACTTCTTGTGTTCTCAAATATGTCTACAACGTCGATCCAGTATTGGTTTCAAATATTAAGAAAGGCAACAGATGTCGGTACGACCTTGACCTGAGCACAGAGGTCACCAACAAGTCCCGAGTTCCTTCTGTGACCATATATCAACATTTAGATTCTAGAATATCCTGTCGAATTATGGAAGTGTCGGTGCTGTTTACATGGAGGCAAGCCAGCCCTACTGTGAATCGCGTAGGAGGGCTCGAAATTTTCCATACAAACATACCCAGAAGCGCTGGTCCTGCTGTTGCACATGCGAGCTAGATCTAGCCCTGCTAGACGAGCCAGAAAATTCCCATAGATAGATAGCTTTATTTCATCTCGGGTTAATGAAGCTTCTTAGGCCTCTAGCAAATACTTGCTAATGTGCAGAGAATATTGAATTATTTACAAATAAAAATACATACTTTATAACCAACTAACAGTATATAAAACTTCAAATTAATAATAATAATAACCCTATATACAACTTCACTAATTGAAATTAAAATAAATAAATAAATAAATAAATATAAAAAAAAAAAAAAAATAAAATACTTCATGTGATTATAAAATTTCTAACTGCTCTCTTAAAATCCTTCAATTGAACAATGTTTCTTAAATCATCAGGCAAGGCATTCCACTCCTTACATGCCACATAGACTGTTGATTTAAGTCCATAACGTGTGGTATTAACACGAGGCAACACTAACATGTTAGTACCTCTTAAATTCTTAATATTTTCCCTCGACTCAAACATGTTCGTAATATATGAAGGTAATAAATTATTCAGAGCCTTAAATACAATATTTAAAATTTCTATTTTACGTCGATCTTCAAGCGTACCCCCGTTACTACCAGCTAAAATTTGATAATCCGTGCCAAAGTCCTTATAAATATATCTCAACGCTCTTTCGTTCAGTTTTTCCAATTTGTTGCTATCAGCCTTTAAACAGTTTTGCCATATGGAAGAACAATAACTAAAGTGCGGAATAATAAATGATTTATACAGGCACAGCTTTGTTGAGCGTGAGAGAATTTTCTTAAATCGACTTAGGACATCTAATTGTTTTCCCACTTTTTTGGCAATCTTTGACATATGATTTGAGAAATATAATGATTTCTCAACCACAATTCCCAATAGTTCCAAACTGTCGACCCTAGGTATTGGTTTTCCATTTATTGCAAATGTCAAATCATCGATTTGAATTTTGTTTGAAATCATCATAGATTTGCATTTATCTGGGTTCGGAATCAAGTTGTTATTGGAAAACCACATACTTGCGATTTTCAGTTCTTGGTTGATAGTTTCTTCTACAACAGCAGGATTTAAGTCACTAGTATATAACTGGTTATCATCAGCGTAATTTGACAGCTTTGCCACTTTTATGAAATAAAATAGATCGTTGAGGAAGACATTAAATAATAGGGGACCCAAGACTGAACCCTGAGGTACACCCCTAATCACCGAGAACCTGTCAGACGCTATATCCTCTATTTTCACTTGCTGAGATCTATCCAGGAGATAACTCTGCAAAATAGTTAAGCTTTCCTTTCCTATGCCATATGCCGATAGTTTTGCCAGCAAAAGATTATGTGGAATAAGATCAAATGCCTTGCTCAAATCCATTGAAACAATTCCCACTGTTTTTTTCTGGTCCAAATCCATTCTCCAATCTTCAATAAGTCGTAATAAGACTGCTTCACAATTGTAATCTTTTCGATAAGCTGACAAAAATGGAGACAAAATTCCAGAAAAGTGTTCAGTAAGCTGGTAATTCAGGCATTTTTCAAAAATTTTGTCGAGTATAACCAGAATGGACACAGGTCTGTATTTCGTTTTATCCAAAACATCATCCTTTTTAAAGATAGGACAAATCTCAGCCAGTTTCCAATCAATAGGTACATAGGCCGAAAAATTAGGTAAAGCACATGAATAGCAAGTCCATTGACCCGAGCTACTTCTCGTATTCAGTCCTACACATTTGATATGAAAAAGCCGGGTGCATTCACCGCAGTACAGAGCTTTATGGTTTTTTGCCACCGTCCTTGAACATTCTGGGCACTTCGGCTTTTTGGAAGTGGTAGATTTAATAGTGATAGGCCCTGGCTGAGTTTCAATGTCACCACATCGAATGAGAATCAACGAGATAACAGATGGATTAAATGTAGCAGTGCCTTTAGATGAATAAATACATCTTGACTTCAAGAAACGCTTTATCCGATATTCCCTTTGGAATATCGGATAAAGCGAATATCATGTAAAAGCGAGATGAAATTCAGCCCTCTTAAAAGGGTAAGCCTTATCAAGAGGGCTGGCTTGCCTCCATATAAACACCCCTTTGGATCAAGAACTACTTGCATAGGCATACTGACACTTGTTTTCCTAAAAGCCATAGAGCTAGAATATATTAATACATAACTCTAATTGAGCATTATACCCTACTGCATTTGCAAGCTTGTCGTCTTAGTTAACCTTTAATCATCGACTTAACTCTAACGCACCAAAATTAAACATCTGGCCTCATTTCCTTCAGAGAGTTGTCATTCATCTCTTACTCGCATGTCAACCTTCAGCTTCCTTCCTGGAACCTTTCTGTAATGTAACAACACCATTGCCAATTGCCATGCGCATACATTCATTTCTGAGGCTTCTATTTGTCTTTCACAACTAACCTTTTCGTCATGACTGAAAATAGCCAATTTCAGACCTTGTGATCTTTACCCAACTTTCTAACATTGTAAGTTAGTTCTACAAAGCTGTAACACTGTTACCCGGCCGTATCAAAGAGACTACATCCTCCAACATTTGAAATACCTCACGATCTGTAGTGGAAAACGTTTGCTCAAAAGGAAACTTTCATCTAATAAACATGGTTGGATAAACAATTATCCAAAATTGTTCAACGGCCTTCGAACGTTTATCCTGGACGTAAGTCTCCATTTACATCTGAAAACTAATCCTAAAGCTTTGGATGCGCATTCCAACATCATCAAATTTCCAAGAAATAATTCTCCACAGTAACACCACATGAACTGAAATTATGGGGCAACAAACTGAAGAGCGGAAAACGTTCTTTGTTCTTATCAGGGTAGACTCGAGTAAGACCCAAATTAAAACCCAAATATTCATCATGATTCCTCAAAGTGAGGAATGAAAATTACTCGTAGGTGGATTCAAAACGCTTTATTATATATGTTCTTATTGATGAAGTTGTCACGCATGGGCTTACCAACTTCATATTTGCAGTGCTTTTCTTGTATTAGGGAAAAATGAGTATTGTTGGTGACTAGAACTAAAAACAATAGAGAGCCTTTCTACCAACGCACGTGCACAGCATCGTGTTGGGCATTCGTGTTTACTGCACCTATCATACACTTTTTCAATGTTGTCTAAGCTCACATGTTGGATTTTCAAGGTGTTTTATTCCGGCGAATCACATGTTATGTAATATTATATCTCTAATCAACACACGAGTACATATTTTTATGATAAAGGATATGTTTTGTTGAAAGGGCGCTAGCGAAAATGTCTTCTCTTCCGATATCAAACTGAAAACTATTACATTTTCCGAAGTCTTAAATCAGAACTGATAAACCCCCATCTTGAAAACTTTTTTTCCAAATTGCAATGTTCGCAGGAAAATGTCCACTTCTTTATGCGGATAAACATATTAAACGACGGAAAATGAAAATGCTCTTTGTCAGTTAAGGGTGGTTAATATTATAAGGTTCTTGACCGTGATCGTACTATTTTTGATTGTGTCGTTTCAGAAAGTGCTTAGATCATGTTCAGGCGTGAGTTATGGATAGAGAGCTGTGTATGCCCTCTACGATCAAAAGAGACATCAAATGCACTCTCTACCTTGCATAATCATCTCCCCACACCTACATAAATACACCTCTCAGGTGTCTCCCACGAGGTGCGCCTCCAACAAGAATAGATCAAGGTAAACCGAAATACCGTGGATGTGACTGACATGAAACTATGCTGTGTGATTTTGTTAATAAAGTCTTTGACGCCTTGATAGAAAAGCTTGTGACCATTTCATTAGCGCGATTTCTTAAATATTTTCCCCGGTGACTTTAGCAATCACACGAAAACTTTGCCTTTCAGCGGTAGCATGCGAGCGGAATGTGCCAACAACGATTTCAATACAAAAGTCGTAATTACTCAAAGCACATTGGTGGAAGATGTTGTTGGAAACTCAACCAAAATGGAAGTTCAATGCAAAAGAGACGGTAGAGTCTACAAACATCAACTAATAATGACTATGTTTTGATATTACTTATGCCGAGGAAAACGAAACCATCTGCGCATGCCTTTTATTTTCTTAAGCTTGTTTTTCCTATCTTTGGAAAGATATTATTCGTTTTCATTCGATGTTGATTTAGTCTAAGCATGGTTGGCAATACACGTTCCATAAACATGGTCTTTACATCTTAAATTTAGTGAAAACATCTATTGCTTTCTTTTCCAAAATTAATTTTACATTCACCTTTTGTATGATTCAGCATTTACCTGCTTCGACATCGTGTTGAGAAGGTGATTCCCTGTATGGCCAGGTGTCGCTTACACCATTACACGAAAACAACATGCTTATCTTCCAAGCGCGTAATGTGCTTTTTTTAATTCGAAATACCATGTGGTCATCCCTTCAGAGTTCCGACCCAGTCAGAAGTGACAGGGAAATCCCGATGGCGCTTGTGAAGCTTGAAAACCAAACATTATATCAAAATTTAATCCGCACATCCGTCTAAAACTGGCAGGTGTTTTCACCTTAAATTGGAATTTGGCTGAAGCAGCAGTTTTTTCATAGCACTTCAGTTCACATAAACACTTCGGTCGATATCAAAGGCGACGCGGCCGCAATACACAAGCCCAAATATAGCACAATGGGTAACCCACTCCTAAATGACAATGCTAAAATTCATGAAAGGCCTGGTTGTTTCCAGGTAACTACTTCCAAATATGGAATACGGGGTAACCCCCTTTTACAATTAGGAAATACGCATGAACGCAGCATGCCGTAATAACTGGTAAACAATTCCATAAAAGGAAACAGCGAGACATGATGAATCCAAGACATTTATCTGACATTTGTCACTCAGTCAGTACTTAAACAGTAAATACTTCTAGGTATGGAAGAATGGGTAATTCCCTTACATCATAACTTTAACCCTTTAACGGTCAAATTTTTCAAAAGAAACTGCTAGTTATGCATTCTATTCAAAATCCTTTTGAAAATCTATTGAAATTTGTTCATCCATCCAATTTCCATACATTAGATCGTACAGATATGTCTGATCGCCCGTTAAAAGGTTAAATAACAAGGCGGCCTGCCGTCACAGGATAAATGTAGAAATAAATTGGCCCTCAGTTGTCATCAATCATTTATTTAGTTACTATACTGGGTTTAAAAAATCTGACTTACAATGTCTGTCGGCTTTGATAAATAGTTTTTCACCACCTATTTATTCTAATTTTTCGACAAGGTTCTGTTGGGCTGCGGGCAGTAATGGACGGACGTCGCTCCCAAAAACATCACAGAAAAACTACACAAAAATTAACATGTGTCGGGGCTATTCGAGTGAATATATCAAATGAAGTGAATGGTTTCAAACGTTAGAGCAAACCCTGGATTCTTTTTTTTTCCTGGAACACCAATACAAGGCGTAAATAAACGTCGCCTTGGATATTCCTTCTTACCTAAACATTATCAAGCTTCGTTCGTGTCTCACGGTAAAGTTTTTACTCCATGTGAACTGGCCCGAGATTATGATTACAAACAAAATTCTGATGGATATAGGGTATTCTTTTTTTTCATTATTTTGTAAATTTAACTTTATATTTATTTGCATGTAGATATAACTGTAATCTATAGTAACTTGATTTTGTTAATCTTCTATTATACAGGGCCTCATTGAAAAAAACCTCTTGGTGCATGAGTACCCTGTTTAAATATTAAATTCATCCATTTATTCATTCTTGAAAAATCACTAGTATCATTCTCACAAGCATTCCCGTAAGAAGAAAGATCGTTAATTTTAACTAGAATCTTCGATCGGTGTCGATCAGAACATCGACACTGTCTTATGTCATTACGTAAGACTGTGTCATTACATCTTAAGTAAATACTGAGTCAGGAAAACCAAGACTCGTCGTCTTTGATTACTAAGCAGTAAATTTCAGCGATGATTCAGGTGTAAATTTGGTAAACTTAAGATGTTGCCATGGGATTTCTGATGTTTCGCGTTTTTATTTCGCTTGCATAATCTCGACATGTAACCCCTATCTGTCTCCAGTCTTTTTTTTTCTTTTTTGTGAGAAGTACTTCCAGAAACGTCTTGAAGATCTGGGTTGTCATCTTGTCGTACAATTGACGCACGAAAACTTTTCTCATATGTTAACTCTACCTAACAGGCCGAACTTTTCGCGTCATTTCTCGGCTGAATGCTTGTATAAACAGTCTCCAAAATGTTACATGAACCACGATGCGCAGAACAAGTGTTCGTTGCCTCAAACATCTAATCTGTGTAAATCAGTAACTTTGACCTTATATGACGGGAAAAAGTAAACACACCAGGAGGTTCGGAGCACAGCGACGTCCTTACGATTCATGTGCTTGAGTTCATCTGATCATAAATTTGCTGAGGCCGCAAGTGATAAGTGGAACCCTCCTTACCTAAAATGTCCACGGGCTGACACAGTTTTGGGCTCTTTGGAAAACATATTCATACAAATTATTGTCAAATTTAACTATACACCAAATGTTTACTTGTTCTACGTAATTACATTAAAGCAACTAGAAAATACAGTACCAAAAGGTTAAATATTCAAGTTAAATATATCAACACTAAAATAAACAAAGTATTGTTAAAACTATTACACTGTAATATATGTAAATTACAGATCGGATATCATTTTCATATTACTGAGTCTGACTGTCGGACCTATTGCATACATGACGTTGATTTGTTGGCTTTTTTAACGATTCATCCATTATCAATATCAAAGTTCTGGAACACCAGGATTGTCGCTTCGTTGTAACAAGACATCCAACTTTCGATATAAATTACCTATTATTTTTAAATAAATGTCTATCTGATTGTCCTTTCGGTGACAATCTTCTCGATGAGACCAATCCTATGGAGAATTAAAAATTCTTGTAGAGAGGACAAGCGATAATTACTATTATCACAAAGAAGCAGAAACGGCGCTGCCAAGTTCTTAAAATAAACACATGCCATAAAAATTAGGTGTGAAAAAGAACTCTGAAAAAGAAATTGTTACTAGTGCCTTATGGTTTTTTTGTCGACCTGGAAACTCAGACGGGGTAAACGGTACACAAACAAAGACGTTGACATGAAAAAGTAATTACAACTGACAACCGTAAGACACAAACCATCAACCAACGAGCAACGAACAACCATCGACCGATAATCGTCAACCATTAGCCAACACTGAACTTCAACCAAAACAAATCAAACATAAACTAACAACCATTAACTAACAACCATTAACCAGCAACCAACGACCATAAGCCGTTTATGAATAAGAGAAAATGTCGTCATCAAACAACCAACAACCAACAATAAACTAACTGGACAGCATACAGGTAGGGATATTAGTGCTACTCCAAGTGAACGAACCCATACCAGGTAAGTAGAAAAAAACTCTACTTGATCACGGCGGGGATTCGAACCCACGAGCTTCGGTTTACAAGTTCGACGCTCTACCAACTGAGCTACAAGGTTAAGCCGGTGTGGCTGTCTGAGATTGTCACCTTGGTGAGATTGTATTCAAAACTAATGCGCGTACTCAAAACAGAAAGTGCAATCTCCGCATTGGTCGAAACGGTCCGAGTTTGTAGCAGTCTGAGAATGTATTTTAATAATGATGTGCAAGGAAATTATCTCAGTAATCTGGAGACTATATAGATTTTGAGTGAATGTTTGTGACATCCGTTTTCATAGTAGGATTCACGGTAGTTTTGATGTTCTTTCAAAGAAATTTCCACCTTCAAGTGACAAGTGCTAAAGCATTAGGCAAGTCAACCATGTATATAATTGTCAACTTTATGGTGTCATTCTGACTTTTGTTCAGCAAGAAGATTGTTGTACGTTTGTCGGTCAATTGAATATAATTACTGTAGAGCTCACCTCGAATCGAACACACGCACGGCGTTGAGTTTGTTGCAAAATTTTATTAAATATAATAAAACAAATCATACTCGCTCAAGTCTTAAAAGCATGTCACAATCGAATTGGTTGTTTAGCAGATTAATTTATGGACTGGTGGTTAATTGTTAATTAAAGCGACGGGGAAAGCGAGTAGTAGTCCGATCTACCTTCGACAACGTAGTGTGCTGTCGTCGTGCTATCTCTGCACGGTTTATCTACCGTTGATATCGCTGCCGGCGAAAATAGCAAGTACGCATGAGCAGGTCAATCTCAGCACAATACAATAAAAACCGTCACACCTGGAGCAGGCCGTCTGAATTGACAAGGAGGAAACTATTTAGTTTCGAAATATCAAAATAAAAATACCATCATCCTACGTCCTGCTCCCGACTTGGCCTTTTAGCTCAGTTGGTAGAACATCGGACTAGTAAACCGAAGGTCGTGGGTTCGAATTCCAGCCGCGGTCAAGTACAGTTTTTCTCTACTTGCCCGGTATGAGTTCGCTTCACTTGGAGTAACGCTAATATCCTTGTCTCTTACCCAAGTGCATAATCTCTTATAACTAACAAACAGGCAACAAACAAAAACAGTCTGTGAAAAGAGTTTTTGGATATACAGTGAAAGACGATAGTAATTCAAACTTACTAATTCATCCACTAAATAATTGCATCTATTCACGGACAGTGATTCCAGTTCTTGCAGTTTCCTAATTTGTCGTTGTATCTGTTTGAAAAGCTCATCACATTTCATCTTCAATCTGCGATTTTTTCCTAATAGATGTTCCTTTTCTTTTTGTAGTTGTTCATTAATATTCATGAGCTCTTGCTCATTTTGCTGCGAACTTTGTCTTTTCTCTATGAAGAACATTTCTTTTTCCTCATAGAAAAGATTCTTTTCCTTGGCAAGTTGATCCTTCTCCCGGGCAAGTTGATCCTTCTCATGGGCTAGTTCATCCTTATCTTTGGAATGTTGTTCCTTCTCACTCCTAATTTGTTCTCTCAGCTTTATGAGTTGTTGCTGATCACGGGATAGTTCCTCCTTCTCGATGGAATTTTGTCTCTTCTCTTGGGAAAGCTGTTCCTTGTCTCTCAAGTGCTGCTGGTTTTCTTTTGACAGCTGCTTACACTCTCTTGAAAAATTTCCATTTTCTGAACGTAGCTGTTCTATCTCGCGTAAGTGTTGTTTGTTCTCTTTTTGCACTTGTTTTTTCTCATCGGTAACTTTCCTCATCTCTTTCAGCATTTCTTTACTCTTTTTTAAAAGATTATTTTTACTGTTTTGGAGCTGTTTGTTCTCACTTATATAATAGTTGTTCTCTTTCATGATTTTTTCTTTTTCTCTGGCGAGGTTTTGGCAATTGTTTCTCAGTTCTTTGTTCGTTTGTACAAGAGTGTCTTTCTCCACGGATAGTTGTCTAATGTCATTTAAATGCTGTTCATTCTCCCTCAAAAGCTGTTGGTTTTTCTTTGATAATAGTTTATTGTATTCTGAACACTGTTTCTTCAGTTGGGAAGGTTGACTTCGTTTGTTTTCTTCGACGAGTTCTTCTTTATCCTTCTCGAGTTGTTTCGTCAGCTGCAAATACAGTTTATTCTTTTCCAATAGAATGTTCTCTGCCTTTACATATTTTTTTAACTCTGCTGACAGCGCTTGAATCTGTCTCAATTGTTTCTTTTCATTTGTTAACATTTTCTCGTTAGCATTTGAGAGTTGGTCAACCTTCTCCAAGAGGATTTCACAATCCACAGGCAGAAAGGCGCTTTCGTCCATGGCTTGCTAGAATAGGAAATTCGGTTAAATAGGAATTCTTTTTCAACTAATAGCCTATTGGTATCGGGGACCCCAAAATGTGTTCCCAGAATGATGGCGTCATTTATAGGTCTTTGTGTTCATCTTACCGACCCTTGACAGAAATTGCTGGCTCGGGTTATTATCAACGACCAATGAAATGTCGAACAATAGTCTACTGAACAGTTCGTTTTATTGAACGAATGATCGTAGGATAATCCCTTGACACTTGAAAGCCGAACGAGGATTTGAGATTTCAGAACGTGTTTGGATAAGGCAATGAATAAAAAAACTAATCAACTTTCTACTGAAATTCTTTTTAAAGCTTCGGTTCCGTAAGTGACGATAACCAACCTTATAAAGAAGGGAAAACATTCTTTATGTACATGTCGAAAAAAATATTTACAAAAAGGACTAAAATCGCCCACAATTCTGTTAAAAACACAGCTTAGTGGTCACTGTCATTAGTAGAAGGACTTATAAATTTCAATGTTGACGCCATCGTTTTGGGGACATTTCTCTCAACTCAAACGTAATGGGGCCACGGAGTTTAGTTATAGATAGGTCAGTGGGTGGATATATTCAAAAATAGATCTTATTCACACAAGTGAAAAATACGTGTGTAAACACTACCATCGATAATTTCAACCACCACACTTATGCAGTGGATATATAGTTTATCTCTTCAGTAGTGATATATCCACCGAATATAAAGACGTCTAAGCTTCGAAAACCCGACTCCATGTAGATAAAGTACTTTAGAGTCTTTAAACGTAGACTCAGAGCAAGGTTGGGATAAAACACAAAGCATGCTCCTTCATACAACGCTTATAGACTTCAACTGCATGAATGAACAAAGGCACGTAAAGATTACTTAATTATACCTGTTGGTCCGAGCTTTGAGGAGCAATTCAGGGTGAAATGCGAATACTGCAGTACAAACTATTAAAGGCTGGTTTACACGCGCGAAGCAAGCACAGATGCAATCACAAACGCAAACGAAAGAGCTTTCACATAAAGGAAGTAAGCAGAATAACCTGAGGCTACGCATGCCCATTCTCACGGGGTTTTTGCAAGATGACGGACAACATTGATACACTTTTTATGGCTTGGCTAACTCTTTATATTATGTGTCGAAGAAGGAAGAGGAGATTAAGAACACGAGTGAGACCAAGAAACTTTTGGGTACGAGATATATTTCCTTTGCGCGAGGAACAAGATTATTGCAACTTGTCAAAGAATTAAAGCTTTCTCTGACCGAGAAGTTTTCTTTACGTAAGTTTTATTCTAGTCTTTCATGATGCCTGACAATAGGCTCGAAAAGAGAACTTCTTCGTATTTCCATAAGTTTGCTAAGCTATCTGGTAAATGTCCATTTCGGTTTGTTCCGCCATTTTTTTTGGTTTCTTTCCATGGTCCTTCCACTTGCTTCACCCTGGTCACACGGTAAAAAATCGTGAGGCAAGCGCAAGAGGAAAAACAAACCACTCTTTTTCTTATGCTCGCACTTTCCTTTGCGTCACACTGGTTCACACGTCTTGTCTGTGCGATTATGTTCCTACTTGCATCTGCGTTTGCTTCACACATGCGAACCGACCTTAAAGGTAAAGTGGTAAAGGTAAAGTGTCTTTGTTTATACTGGATAACCCTATCAGCTACCTAAGTTGTTCTCCCTCAGAGGTCCAGTAAGGGTCACCCCTCATGGGTCCAATATCACTACAGGAGGAAACCGGAGTACCCGGAGAAAATCTGCGATGCTTGGTAGAGTCAAACTGGACAACACTGTTCTCACATGTGACCAAGGTAACTTTAATCAGATAACTGCACGGAGCTGGAATCGAACCCTAGTCGCAGTGGTGAGAGACGTGTACTACAATCATTGTGTCTCCAGAACCCCGTAAAGGAACATTCGTAACCAGGGCTTGACATTAACTTTTTACAACACTTTCCACTTTGGAAAGTACGTTTCAAATTTTACTTTCCATTTCAAAATCTTATTTCCCAAAATGAAGGGCAGACCTGCTAAGTGCTAACCATGATAAATTAATAATAACAAAAAAATTCTTCCCCACGTCTCATTACCTTCAAACTTCAGTAATTTTCGAAGACTGAATATCGTTTTCGGGTGGTGCCTTATTTTTTGCCCACTTTTTTCGTTTAAACCTTTATATCCGTAAGATTTACTTTCCAGTTTAGCCCAAAATTTACTTGCCAGATCGGGTAAGTATTTTGGTTCCTTTTTGATTTTTTACTTTCCAAGAAGTAAATTTAATTTCCAACGGAAAGCGGGTAAGTGTTAGTGTCGAGCCCTGCATAACCAATCTACGATTCATCAGAGACCAACGGAAGACTTTAAATTTTGCACTTGAAAAGCATGCCATTTTCATTTCTGCAGTAAGAATTAGGATGTTCAGCAAAAAAAAAAAAGACATGTTACGTTTCTTCTCCAAGATGCTTACCATCTCATTACATAATTCTTCATTCTTTTTCTCGGATTTTACCCCTTCATTTTTAGAGTCTGATTTGCCTTCATCAAAAGTTTCTCCAGACTGCTTCACTTGTGGTTTGATTTCTAAAGACTCCACCTTTTTTACCATGTCTTCGTTTTTAAGTGGACACTTCTGGGCATAATTCTCATTTCTTTCTTCGAACTCCCTTTTCTGTTGATAAAAAACCATTAGGTTTTGCTTAGTTCATAACTACGCAAGATTCATTTGATGGACCATCTTTATTACTGGTACAACAGACGATTTTCGAATGAGGTTAGTTGTAGGTTGTTGTTGTAGATAAATTTGAAGTGCAGGACGCATTCTTAAGTTTATGCGTTTACCTGTGTTTCCGAACGGATCATGTTGCGAGGACCCTGGACACTGCAAACGTGTGACATGGTCACCTTTCCTTCTTGTTCATCGCTGCGCTCTCCAAGCATCTTTTGGTTGTTGTTACTTGGCATTTCATTTACGACGAACTCTTCTAAAATATCCAGTATTTTAGAAGCTCTTTTAAAATTTGTCCCTTCGTCGCGTTGCAGGATTCTTCGCAACGTTTTTATATGACAAGGGCTGAGCTCTTGTAACAAACTCAATGCTGATTCGCAAAATTTGTTTTTCTAAGAGACAAGAATAAAAAACAAACAAAATTATAAAACATATAGAAGAAAAACTTGGATAATTTTAACCATACAGACACGTTTTTATGAAAAACAAGGACAGTTAAACATTTACCCAACAAACGTTATTGAAGTGACGTAATGCTTTTCAAACTGGGCTTTTTGGAGTTTTACGTACTGTGGGAAAAGAATTATTTAACGTATGAGCAGCTAATTTTCTAAATAATTATTCGATTTGGACGTCGGAAAGGCATATGTAGCAATGACGGTGAATAATGACGTAGTTATAACGGGCATAATTATGAAATATTGAAATATATTGCAACTTTGAATATATAGGAGTATATTGCAACTATTGAAATGTAAAGTTCATAAGTAACATTTTCCGACTTTTTGTAGTCGTTTAAAGTCAATCGACTTTAAAAAAAAAAAAAAAGATGTGATTTCGCTATGAAAAATTGCCAAAGAAAAAACTTGAAAATTTTTGGTCTGAGTTTTTGCTATGGTAGATGTTGTGGATGAAATTGCCTGTAAATTTTTTTCTATTTAATATTTTTCATTTTTATTCAGCGATAAAGCTTATAAAATTAGGCAAGAATTCATAATTTCGGGGGTATACCTCAAATACTTTTTGAGGCATAAAATATCAACGTAGACACGTTTTGCCCTCAATATGAATGAGGTTAAGTTAACGTCTGGAAAAGTTTTGCAGGAGATTTAGAGGACGTGCTCGGTTTCTAATTTTTGTGTCGTGAAACGACCCACGTCGATTCAAAAGTTTCTCTTTAACCTTACGCCGGAAAAGTTTGGTTTTCACCCGTGCCACGAATCACAACTATAATCTCCTCAACGTGTTCAGAGGCAAGCTTACTATAACTATTGGCTCAAAAGAATATTAATTAATATCCTCTGTAAATTCAAGCAATACTTAAGATTTCGTTGTCCTTACCTAAGCGAACTTTTTGTAAAAACAACTAGAACACTTTAGCACGTACACGACGTCGTCTTTGGCCAACCGACCAAATTGAAGGCTGCCTTGACTAAAGCATTAAGTTGAACTATGTTCGTATTAGTGTGATTCCAACCTACTACAAGACAATTGATCGAGAGTCCTTGCTACTTACAGAAGAGAAAGAGAAGAATAGAAGATGTAAAGGAAAAGCAGAGGGATGCTGAGGCAGAAGTCAAGTCATAAATCAAAGCGGAGTGAAAACGTTGAAAAGCTAACAAGGAGACACCGTTCAGTAAGAAGAACCAGTTGGCATTGACTAAACTGTTGTATCAGTCCTAGTCAACAATCCTAGATAAACAGTCTAGACTCATGATAAAAATCTTGTTTTCTCCTAGCAATGGTGTTTGCCAAGCTAAAGTCTATTCACAACATGATGAAGTCAACCGGATTACTCACATTAATACTAATAACACCGAGGAAGCAATCGTACGTTCAAGAACCAAAACAACAGAATAAGGTAAAAGATAAGTAGATAAAGGAGTCACGAGGACGTGGAACAAGCGAAGATTATTTTGTTTAGTGCTGATGCTTGTGGCTGTTACACTCCTGTTAACGCCTGATGTTAATTAAACCTTTGAAATCTTGCATTGTGAAAACAAATATCGCTTTAACATTTTCTTCTGGTCCACGTTTGTTTTGGGCTCCTCAGAATAAACGCTGAAGATGATATATGGTCACCAATTTCACAAAACTGTTCTCATGTAAGCACAGAATTTGACGTTGAGAAATGTAGTAGACAAGCAGTAATCGGCTTTGTCCTTAAAAAGTTTAACAACTATCAAGTGACATTAAGGAGTGATATCATAATCAAAATAAAGTTCTTCATTCAATGTTAAATTTCCTTCATTAAAGACCACGAATTATGATAGAACAGACATACAGAATTCTTCTTTGGGGGAAACTAGCGACTTTTAACGTTTCCAAGATGCTTCAAGTTAAAAAAAATAAACATGATCATGATCGACTAAACTAAAATGCTTCTGGACTGTTGTGTTTGTTGTCATTGTACCAAACAGGAAATATTTTGAAAGTACTTTGGATTATAGACAAACACCATTAATTTCCCCTTATGCAACTTTGTAACAAATATCGAATACTACGTAAAAGTGAACGGAATCGTTTCTATGATTATGTGTGATGACATGTTGTACAAGAATTCGTGGTATCTTGGTTCGTAGAATTTTCAGTCCTACTTGTCTCCAACCTTCTCATCTGGTCATGATCTCCTGTCCTTGCCTAAACAAGCCCAACATTGGATTGCGAAAAAAAATCTTTCATAGAATACATCTCATGAACTAAATCAAGCCCATGTGTCATTTTAACGGTTCCTTCGTACAGGTTTAGCACCTTATCTCAAATTTAAACCACATAAAGCAAGCTTCGTACAATCAAAGTAAGACCAGCGTTTACTAAATGAAAGTGAAACTGAGCAGAAACACCAATCAGAATGTAAACCCGTAGTATAAAACCAATATTCCAGCACATGTACCAGACTTACTAGTAAAATTTCCAGGTTACCAAGATTGGGAGCTTCGTCATATGTCAACGTCAATGTTGGTTTCATCATTTCTTCAGTCATAGTTGCAACCTCTAGTTTTCCCGTATCGCTTGGTGTGATTGTCTTTGGCTCAATTTTGGCTTGCATTACATCTACTCGTTCTTCTGCTTGTTTTATTATTGTTTCGTAGCTTCGCGCCGTTCTCTCCCATTCCTTGCAGCTTTGTTGTGCTTCGTTAAGACACCGAGACAATTCATTTAGTTGGGCATCCTTCTTACAGATTTCAGCCTTCAATATCACAATGCGGTTGTCTTCATCCTCATTGGACCACTCTTCAGAAAAAATCGGTACATCTTCATCACCAGGATTAACTTGGCTTTCACACATGATAAAATCGCAGGCAATTAACTCTGAGTACAAAAGGGAAAAAAAAATCAAATCTTCCTCGATAGAAATTACGTAATTTGATATTTGAAGTGACGGTCAGCGGAGGTCTTAACAACAATGGCACACTACGCGAAGTCTATTGTGCTCTACCACTCATCTGAAGTTAAAAATGGAGAAACTCATTTTTGATACTAAAGCGATTGACTGAACTTTCTGATCAGTTAAGTAGTGACAGAACATCAGCCATATCCGGCTGCCGAATAACGGACTCGCTTACCAGGTAAAATCCTGCTATCCGGTAGTATCCGGGATTCGGAAAAATTCTGCCGAATATTTATCGGATGGGGCAATGGTTCTCGCAACCTCGAAACGTGGCGAAAGGAGAGGTTTTGTGCCTGTCAGAACCCATAAAAGGTTGAGTATTAACCCATCTGTAGCTTTGGTTTCAATTTTGAACAAATACATCGCAAATTAATATACGAAACAGCCTGCATATTTCTTTCATTGATTGTCCGTTGTTTCACTTCCTAAGTACGAAAACAAGCAACAGCACGATCAACTTCATCATTTGGAACACGTTATTCAGTGAAGTGGTACTCAGTACATAAGTTGCTGCCGTTGAAGTCGTTCAGGTAATTTCCTTTACCCCCCCTAGATATTTTAAATAGACCTTTTTATAATCTTTTAAATAGGATTTTTTTTTTAAGGAAAAATTGAATGCAATCAATTTTCCTCAAATCCTCTTATTTTATATCTTGAACTTCCAGATTAAAAGAAAAAATTAAAGTTCAATCAAATCGCTTGGAACTTGTTTAACCCTTTAACGCCCGATTTTTTTGTCTTTTGTTCTTTGTTCTCTCTTCGTTTTCTATTGTTCTCTCAATGGTTCTTTTGTTCTTAGGTGTCTGATATACCACACACTGGGCGTTGAAGGGTTAAAATCAAGGGGATACTTAAATATATGTGCATGTGCAGTTTCTAGCGACTTCTTTAAATAACTATCGCCTCTTAGAAATCGAGAGCGAATAATCTAATTATTTTAGTAGAAACAGACTTTGCAAAAAACATTTTCCTTCTTCTCTGGAATTGCACTTTCAAGTAAGCATTCTATTTTGCCTTCAGAAACTTCACAAAACCGAGAGGCGGAAGCCATTTTCGCTACTCGCTATCAATCGACGAATAGATCGCGAGTAGCGTAGCCAATCAGAATGCAGCATCGGCAATCGTACTCGACTAAGTTTCTACTAATAGGATATATGTCATTTCCCAGTAAGTCATATAGTGTGACATAAAAAGTTGACTTACATCCTCATCTTTACTCTTTAAACAGGATACCTAATCACTGTGTTCTTCGTTAGGGTCCTAACACGATTATAATTAAAATAAAAATAAGATATGATAAAATAATGAATAACACATGCCTAATTAGAAAAGTTTCATTGTACAGACATTACTGAAATGCCAGGATTTCTTTTGAGCAAAAAAATATGTTCACTGCCAACTGTAAAGACATCACTTTTCGGCGTTATCTTTACCATTCACAAATGGTAAAGATAACGCCGTCTTCGTGAAAACTCCACCGATTTCTTTGCGACAAACAGAGCATTACATGGCCACTTGGAGATAGGGATTTTATCTTCTCGTCTTGACCATGTCTCCCCAGTCTTATCGTCACTAAAAATTCCTATGACCAGGTAGTATCTTCTCCATGCAACCTACGTATCAACAAACGTTCATATCTCAAGAACGAAGTAGGATATAGAAAAGGGGTAAAGGTGAATTTTCATCATTTCAAGTTCTTACACGGGTTTCTTTTCAGCTTACTTTTTATATGCTCTCTAAAACACAAACGAAAATAGTTATATATATATATATATATATATATATATATATATATAAAATAACATAAACTTAAAATGCCTTGTGTCGCTACTCCGAGTTTCACGCAACTATGTGATCATCAGGCAACAGGTTGATAATGATTCCGGTTTGATCTTATATAGACGCGGTGACGTAATAGCTATAGAATGCTGTTTTTCTTCCTTGGGCGGCTGAAGTTTTTAATTTTGAACGTGGTCTTGTGTCGGCACGTTGATACAATTTCGTCTCTTTTGTTCAGCAAAGTCTTTTTGTCGGCTATTATCAATTGTAACTTCTCTAAACATAGCTTGCATTTTGAGGCACCACTCTGGTATGCTGATGCACGGCTCAAAATAGACCAGCTTGAAGTAAAACGACGCTTTTTCAGTTTAAGTCCCCAAATAAATTTCAAAAGTTCCCTTTCGTTTTTGTACTCCTTGTTAATGAAAGATTTCTGGTGATTCCTGTATCTCTGTTTAAAGCTGTTCGATGTCATGCCGATGTAAATCTTTTTTTCGTAGCGACACAAGACATTTTAAGTTTGTTTTATTTTATACTGCTCTACTTTTTGAAGTATTGAGCACTCTTAATGCCAAAGCCATCCCTCATATATATATATATATATATATATATATATATATATATAAATATAAATAAATAGGTAATAGGTTGTGAACCTCGTCAAACGGCAAGAGTGCTCAATGGATGTACCAGAGCTATATACAAATCGGATCACAGAATTAGATAACTTGTTTAAAACATTTAATCGCTACTCAGAGTTTCATGCTTCTCGCGAAGCAATAATCAGGCGACTGTCAAGAATAACTAATTACAATAAAATTCATCGGGAATATGAGACGATAAAATTACCGTAAAACTAGCATAAGGTTAGTAAAACGATCTGTTCGTGAAGCATTCGCTTAACTTACAACAATGTGTTTGATTACAATTAAAATAAAATTCATAGTGTGTGCGTAATGGTTACGCATGTCTAGGAAGCTTGTTATATGTGTTTATGTAATTGCGGTATTTAACAAGAATTTCTTCGAGTGTCTACAGTGTGACGTCAGCTCACTCCTCTTGTTAAGTGTGGCCATATCTGGATGGCATATGATGTAGTACTTTTCCCACAGACATAGGTTGCATTTCTTGTTGATATTAGAATATGATCTGGCTTGTTTGACTTCTTTCCATTTGATATCGTACTTAATCTTCTGGTCTTTCAAGTTCCATACATATTTGCTAAGCTCGGTTGCGTGTCTACATCGTTCGTTCTTGAATGAGCATATGTGATTTCGGCATCTTAGTTTAAATGTAGTGTCGCAAAGTCCTATATAAGTTACTCTCGAGTTTGGTGTGGTGACTTCTGCTTGGTATATGCTTGCGCTGTTGCAATTTCCATTCATAGGGCATGTGGCCGTTTTGCGGCAGTTGCAATTCTTTGTTAAGAATTGCAACTGCCGCAAAATTAAATCCCGGATAAAGCACTCCTGCTCGGTTAAATGTTTTTTAATGTTTTTAATGGTTTAATGTTTTTAAGATCTGGAAGTTAGAGGTTCTTGATTATATATACATATACGTATATACAAATGTTAACTAAAAATGCCCTTTACGTAGCTACTTAAAGTTTCATAATGTAGGCAACTATATTATATAGGCAACTCAAATGTCCCACACATGTGGTACATCTAAGCCATATATATATACAGACAAATATATCTTGAGTGAAACCATATACAGGCAGAGTGCTTGATACCGAAGTAGAGCAAAATATAAGAGAAGTGAGAGACAAAACTCGAATTACTTCATAAAACTTTTTAATCACGACAAATTTGTTTCGTATGGCAAGCTAAGTTTGCCACACCCGTCAGGTGATAATCGCGTTTGTAGTGGCATGCCAGAGAACTTGGTTACTTAAATGAAATATAGCGTCATAGACTGAATAGGTGTCAGTTTACAATAGTGTTTACAGTAGAGTTATTGGTTGTTTCCCACGAATGCTTCCCACCAGACCATCCACTCCACAAAATCCTAAACAGAAACACCCTCAAACTCAGTTACAGCTGCATGCCAAATCTCCACAACATAATCTCTGCCCACAACAAATCTCTACTAACGAAAGCGCAGCAAACAACCGCAACGGACGACACCGAAAACCAAGAGTGCAACTGCCAACAGAAAGTTTCCTGTCCTTTGTCTGCAAAATGCCTAGCAGAAAGCATCGTTTACCAAGCGACGGTAACCAGAGAAGACAACAACGAAATTCAAACGTACGTTGGACTCACTGCAGGCAGATTCAAAACCAGGTTCAATAACCACCACAGTTCATTCAAAGATGTGAACAAGAAACACGTAACAGAACTTAGCAAATACATCTGGTCTTTAAAAGAATCAAATGTTCCATACTCAATCAAATGGAAAATCCTCAGGAAATGTAAGGCTTATTCTAACAAAACAAAACAAAACGTTGTAATCTTTGCCTTCATGAAAAATTTTTAATTATTTACCACCCAGAATTGAGCTCACTCAACAAAAGAAATGAACTTATAACTACATGCAGACACAGAAAGATATTCCCATTAAACAACCAATAACTCTACTGTAAACACTATTGTAAACTGACACCTATTCAGTCTATGTCGCTATATTTCATTTAAGTAACCAAGTTCTCGGGCATGCCACTACAAACGCGATTATCACCTGACGAGTGTGGCAAACTTAGCTTGCCATACGAAACAAATTTGTTGTGATTAAAAAGTTCCATGAAGTAATTCGAGTTTTGTCTCACTTCTCTTAGTAGCGGTTCGAGCACTCTGGTCCCTTATCAATCCAAGTTCGTTCCAAGCTGCACTGATGAGCTGTAGTACAGCGAAACGTACGTCTGCAGATTGAACATATATATATATATATGTTCAATCTGAACCCCTCTAATTCGCGAGCCCTTTATTCGCGAAAGGCCTTAATTCGCGATAGGGTCTTGGACCCCAAATTTTCTGACCAAAAACCGCGAACTTTAGTGAAAATCCTTATTGATTTGTTGTAAATAAAGTTCATATTTTGCAAAAAATGAGTTGTTCTTTGAAAAAAATAGTTGGAAATATGTGATCGGTCGGCACTATATTCTGACCATAACATCCAATATGGCGTCGCACACGACGTGAGGTAGGAGGGTTGTCAATTAAAATTCATGTGTGTTATATATATATATATATATATATATATATATATATATATATATATATACATATATACATACAGGGTCCGCCAAAAAAATGTATACACACTTCAGGAGAAGAAAAACGTGTATAAATATTTTAATACTAAATTTATTCAGATATCACGAGATTAATACAAGTTACCTTTGGCCTCTACACTTACAAAAGTTATCGTAATTTGATCAAACTTAGAAGAAGGTCCATAGACGGCAACTGTTAATGTGTGTATACATTTTTTTGGCGGACCCTGTATATATACAGTAGAACCCCTTTAATTCGTGGACATCGGAGTCCAAGGACCCGGTCCGCGAATTATCCGGGTCGCGAATTAGTCTGAAAACCAAATTTCAACATACCAAGACATATAATGGTCATATAATGGCCAAACACACATGAATTTTAATTCACAACCCTCCTACCTCACGTCGTGTACGACGCCATATTGGATGATATGGTCAGAATATAGTGCCGACCGATCACATGTTTCCAACTATTTTTTTCAAAGAACAACTCATTTTTTGCAAAATATGAACTTTATTTACAACAAATCAATAAATAATGATCATTTACATGCAAATTGATACAAAAGAAAGAGTAGAAAACATCAAACAGCGCGAACGCTGGTTTTTGCTCAAAAAATTTAAGGTCCAAGACCCTATCGCGAATTAAGGCCTTTCGCGAATAAAGGGGTCGCGAATTAGAGGGGTTCTACTGTATATATATATATATATATACTTGTTTTATTGGGAAGATCTATCAACAGGCCGTGTTTCAGCCTATTTTCTATTTTCCCGCTTCATCCGTCACAAAACTGAGAATTTAAAAAGACTAAATGCTTTGGTGACATAATGGATGGTACATTTGTACTATTTTAATCAAATTTGAAGTTGTATTACCACGTTTTACATGGATAATTGACATTCACTTTCAACTGACAACATTAACAAAGTACAATGTAATCTACAGTACAAGTATGGTATCTGACACGCGTTACATTTTAACCAGATTCCAAATTGAAAAAACACTGACAATTGCTCAATAAGCATTTTCAGTACACTATATTGCAACATACTATGTAAAGTTATATGCTCCAGAGCTGCTTCAGAAGCCAGTAATTTACGATACATGCCTATTAGTACAGTTCCTAATAAAAAAACCTTATAAATATGTCCACTATTCAGTACAACAGATCACTAAATAGTTTGTAAAATAATATACTCTGGAATAATGGGGGAGACCAATAATTGACGATGTATTAGCATTCTAATCAGCTTCCAGATCGTCGAAATACCTCGTACATTGACAATTGGCTGTACGAATTTCTAGCACAATAAATTACTACAAACAACGGAAGCTTATACTCACACATCGTACTGAGGATACGAGCATTACTTTAGCCGAGTTTCAAACTGAAGAAATACCTTATACATGGACAAGCGTTCCATACGCATTTCCAGTACACTATATAACTACGTATAGTGTAAAGTTATATCAGCTGGAGCAGCAACGTAATAACGTACGATACATGTGTATTACGGTAGATGAATGATCTTCAAGCTCGATAGTCAGAAAATGATTTCTGAGCCTCGAACATCAAACAGCTTCAATCATTATTAATATATAGTGGCTTCCGCTTAGGTCGCACATATATATCGAATTTGCACCTTAGCTCACCATCTGAGTCTCGGTAGCTCAATGGTTAGAGCGTCTAACCGGTCATCAGAAGGTTGCGGGTTCGATCCCCGTCTGGGGCTCAGAAATCATTTTCTGACTATCGAGCTTGAAGATCATTCACCTACCTTAATATATCCAAGCTTTCACGTTTCTTCAAACATCAAACATGTGTATTACGTTGGTCAATAAATACTGGCCAGCATCGATAAATAACTAAAAGCAATACACCTTGTATCATAAAAGCGTTATTGTTTTCGGCAAGGCATAAGTTACACAGTTTAGACCCGTTTTGATGGCGCTGAAGTGAGGGCGCTGAGAAGAGTTTATGTGCATCGCCTCTGCAGCACAACAATAATTCAAAACTTGCATCCGCTGTAGATGCTTCCATATAAATTGTTAGTTTTTAAAACTTTCTACGGCGGTCCTAATGACTGTTAGATTTTGATAAAAAGCATTCTTAAAAGGTTGGGTATACACCAATTTAGAAATAATAAAATTCTTCCCTCTAGCGAACATGAACCTTCCCTTTGTGTACATAGTCATTTTCCATAAACCCAAGCGAAACTATTTAATTTGGCTCTTCCTTCGTTTTCCAAAAATCCCGAATCCGCCAATGAAACATTTCCAGGAACGTAGCCGACACTTCGCGCCAGTTCGACCGCGTCATGTTTGGACAAAAATGACGAGCTCGAATTCAGCAAAACATTGGCCTTGCAGCACGAAAGTCAGAACTAGTTAGAGATCCAATAAGCCATGGAAAAAGTTGAACGTAGACAGCACGAAACTCAATCACATGGACAGACGGAAACTTCAACATAGCACTTTTTAGGCTTCCATAAGCACAGAGAATCAAGGCTATTCTACTTAAGTCTCCTTTCGTAAAAATTTGAGCAGCAAAACTACACATGTATTCTTTACAAATAGCTTGGAATCAGTTCAGGACCAAGGATCTGTAATGCAATTATGAAAAATGATAAAATAAATAATGACGGCACGGTGGCACGGTGGTGGCACGGACCTCTTGAGGAAGCTCGGAACATATTTAAATCTCTTGTTACAGGTTTGAACTTTAAACTAAGGTCGTGACCATAGTAACCCGCTACGAAGTACCCGTTACAATCAATTTCAATCAATAATTCTTTTTTTCCGGGAAAGAACAGAAAGGGAATAAGTTAAGAAAACAAGAATTGCCTTCCTCTCATCGTGGAGCAATTTGCAAAATTGCTATCAGTTAACAAATCATAATGAGTTCATAAATCATTGCTCTATTTTTGTACCTTGGGTGACGTCAGTTTTATCATTACATGTTGAAACTATGTCTCTATCATTTTTGAAGTAAGGGCTCTTCCGATGCTTGCCCAAGGCCGACATTACATATTTATATGAATTAATCTATAACTAGTAATTTGAAATTACTTTTGGAGAAGAGTAGTTTTGTGACTGGAGTAGTATATAAACGGAGGGTGCTAGCACAGTTTTCTTGAATGCCATTTTTCTACCATAGAAATACCACCTTTTTGGAGCACTCCCTGTTTATATACTACTCTACTCATACTCACCACTATTTTCTAAGTGGCAAATCTAATTATCTTTGTTATTTTCTGTAGGAATCTCTACAAGTTTAATGAAATAATATGAAAAGGAAGAATTTGAACAACAATCTGTCGAATGACCAGGATCGTCACAGATTGTGAATAATCGGAACAGACGATCCGTAAATGAGAGCAAAAGCGACCGGAATGACGTTTTGCTGAAGTCGAATTTCAAATTGTGAACTGTGCAAAACTTTCGTCCTGGATTAATGCCACTGATTTATTGACCAGCTAAAAATGTCATTGGATGGATAGGGACCGTGAAGCCAAGTGAAATACTGTCGGTGCTGTCCTAAAACTGTCACCGAAGCAAATAAAAAAGGTAGGATTTATATCATGGGATATTACATTTACCAACCGTGCTTCAACCCGCACTACTTCCTTATTCTTGACCACGCTAACATTTGCTGAATATTCGGAATGAATCTGACGGATTATTAGAGGATGCAAGATATCGGAGATGGACAGGCTTAGTGACTGCCACCCAGCCAATCGGTCTGGAAAATCCGCTGCGTTAATCTAATCATATGAGCCGGTTAGAACACCATAACTGTTTTTGTTCACATCAGGATGTAACTATCACCGCAACACATCCAACAGAACTATTACGGTTACCACTCAACGTATACTAACCAAGCGTATTAAACGTCGAATTGTTACCATGTCAGCCTCGACTTGATTTTCCAGTTGAGCAATACGTCGAACGAGTCCAACATAATTGTTGCGGGAAGTTGGTACCTGATTGAGGATTAAAAGAAGTTGAAGTTTAATAAAGCGGTATGACTCCATGGGTGAATTGGTCGCGGAAATTAAAATATACGCGAATATCACATTGCTTCTACATCTATTACAACATATTTAAAATAATTCAAAATTGAAAAGAAGTATGTGAAAATAGTTCTGTACAAATGGTGCTAGCACACAGTAAATCTTTTTCCTTCGTAAAAGACATTCCGAGGTTTCCGTCTGAACTTTGCCTTATGCTCAGAAGAAAACACATCAGTTTAGTATCCGGCAATAGTTGGTTCGAGTTACTGTTTGAGTGATTTTGCTGGGTAAAAATTGGTGAACGTTAACTCTTTCCCGCTACGGTCAGTGATCTAATATTTTGCTACAGCTAAAGCCAGTTGATTTTACTTGTTAAAGGGAGACATCCTGCCGGAAAAGAGTTAAACAATTGATGATTTTCTACGGCAGTGTAAACTCCTCAGTTAGGTTGCCTTATTATTCTTGTAAAATGGCTAAATTTGGTGAAGCATATCGGAACGTTAAATGGAGGACATCGCTGCGTGCATAAACGGCTTGTCAAGTTAAAGATTTCATACCCCAATTTTGGGTTACTGCGGTTTCATTTTGAATAGCTGAACCTTTTCTATCAATCTTGACGTTCATGTTCTCAATGGTGTACCTATCCCCCTCAAGAACTGCAAAAGGAAGTGCCTGTGGCTTTCTGGCTCAACTAAAAGTTAAGTGTGCACAGGCAGCACAGATGGCCGAATATGCCACGCAAGCCATTTATTATTTATAACCTTTGTTCACAATTTGAGTCCCCGAGTTAGACATTGTACAGCCATGAACATTAAATTACCTCAGTTTGTAGACCTTCGATTCTTTCACGGTCAGGGACTGTTTTTCGTCTCAAACTAGAAATGCGAGACGATTGTCGACTTGGATCATCCTTATAATTCTTTAACTGGAAGAAAAGCGAACAATTTTCAATGCTCTGTTAGCAGGACACCTCTACTTTGGCTGAAGGTGAATAAATAAGCCTATCTATACTTTGACATATTACCCGTCGGCATGTATTCAAAATTTCTCAAACTCCGAAGAATCGCAGAGACAGAATTTTTCATTTCGAAAAGGACTTTTAAGATATTAAATTTTCCCGATTGATGTGGAAACACGTAAAAAGAGATAAATTATTAAAATTATAATTAAAATTATAGCATAAATAGAAAGCCATAATCACAATTGATCCCGAAAGAAACTTACTAGGGATGTAGAAATGGTAGTAAATTGATTAAACACGAACAAGCTAACTCGTAACCTTGAAAAAAATATCAAACTAACGATGATCAGTAGCGATTAAAAATGCAAGAATCTTAACTTTCCATCTGTTTATGATAGGGATGTCAGCATGAAGAAACAAACCACTTTCAACAGCTAGTAATCACCTTTACATCAAAGACAAAATGCATTGAGCATATTAAAAATATTAAAAGCTTTTTTACAAGAAACATGGACTTCTTAAACCTATGAAACACTTGCTTCCGCATGGAGCTTGACTGCTATTTCACAACAGTCTCGTTCTTCCTATCTTTGACTACACTGACTTCATATGGGGTGACTACGGAAATGACACATTAATGGAATCTAGATATACTGCAGAATAAGGCTGCTAGGATTCTCTCTTATGCCTATCCCTTTGTATAGTCACTTCTTCAACCATATTCAACACAATATTGCTGGATGAAAAGGTCCGTAGAACGAATAAATATTTCGAAACCCTGATACAAGATGAGGCATATGCTAAACTAGTCTTTCTCGGTCTACATTATTTCTGGAGGTTCTCGTTGTAAACAAAAAAAGATCAATATGGTTATAAACTCATGTATTATGAGGACACAAAATTTTAAAGCTCTTTCAAAAAAACTTTATTTTAACCCGTCACGCTCGTTGCAAAAGATATTGGGGATTTTTCCCACAATCGTTGAAAAAAAAAAAATAGTAATTATACAGTGTTCTCGTCAATGTTGATCTCTTAATAAAAATCCCAACGCTTTCGAGTTTACTTTTTATTTGCAACATGTTTCGGAGAATCGTTTTTCTTCATCAGGTTGTTCTTATAATGGCAGTTGGTGTATGATTGCGTAAATATTGGTGTCCATGTATGTATTCATCATATACTACGTTAGTTTTAACGATTACAGTTTGTAGCACTTTTCTACCTGGCGCAGCAAGGTAGTTGTGCTTCGGCTGGTTCCAAACACAAACGGGGACTGTATCTTTCAGTAAGTATGGAACGTTCAATCACAACTCGTCTTAAATTCCTTTACTGCAGTTACATCTCGACATCCACGATTATCAACTGCCTCCAAAGTCACAAGACCTCGATTCCTTTTTTCTTTTCTTTCTTTTTTTGGCGTCGCCCGGAAGCTCCACCTCACATCGTGCTTTGTTCTCTTGTCGTAAACAACATGCTATAGTCCTATTAGATTATAAGTCCTGAATAAACCATTGTCAACAATTAAGGATACAACTAGATTATTGGAGTTTAAAGTCCAACAATAAGGTAATTCAATAACAGTCTTGATTACTCTACAATAAACTAAATAGAATGTTTACAAAATATTCGACAGAGTTTTCGTAACAGAATACAGTTATAGCATTTTTGATCTCCTTTTCCGCTTTATCGTTGTTTAGATAAAGGATTGGTCTACCGAACTTCGCATGTGAATTATTTCATGTCGTGTCTTCCCAACAATAAGTACTTTTAAATGCATTATCTGTTAAACCATGCAGGCGTAAAGTCAACAAGATATTGTGCAGAGTCCACAGAAGGACATGGCTGCAAGTGACGCATATCTGGAAGATTAACGACTTTTGATCCGACATAGATGTAATTATTGAAGAGATGTAAAATCTTTAGCTTTCATAAAAAGAAAACGGAAATGAATAGTGCGAGCGCATGACTTTTCTAAGGATTACTGTGAGACCCGTTTTAAAAGTCAGTGAGAAAAAAGTGTCGGGGGATCATGAAATAAGATGCCTATATTATTTTTAGCTCCACCCATATCAGGCTATGTTACTGCCACCAACTCTATTATTAGGTAATACAGTATGATAACTGTACGCCTACAATAATTGAAAACAAGGTAATATTGGTAAATGACGTGTATCGAGGAACTCACTAATAATGTAACTGTTTTCTTAGAAGTAAGTTAAGTTATAATCTTGGACAAAAGTAGTCGTAATAAGAAAATAAGAGCCTAGCTGAATATCTAAGGTGGAAACCCATTAATAAGTAATACAAACAGGTTTGGGTTTCCACCTTAAGATATTCAGCTGGGCTCTTATTTTCTTATTACGACTAAGTTTTCCACCCGGAAAATCTATAGCTTGGACAAAAGTAGTTGCAACAGCAATCCCCTACTTCCGATTCAATGATGTTATTTCAAACGGTATTCCAACATTGATTTTGGGGGCGGGGGTGTTACAACATTATTGTCTAAGATTGTACAATTCAACTTTTAATGCTTAAAAATATCAGATCGCACTTATAAAGAGTAATCGGGTTTCCATATTTAGAAACCAACTTGCAACCTAAAAAACTGATAAGGCCACTGGATGAATTCTCGAAATTAATTGCTGGCGGATTACTTCTACTGTATTTCAACGTTAAAACTTGACTAATATAATAGATGACTAATCTAGTTAAACGTTAAATTAAATTAAAAATTTAACTTGACGAGCAATTTTAACATTAAGTCATTAAGGGGCAGGGTTCATCCCCATCGACAAGTAAAATCGTCTAGCGTAAACCAGTGTAAAATATTAAAGTCTCCCGTTGCCCCTTAATGGGTTAAGCCGTGTTTATTACATCTAAAAACATCATAACTTCCCAATGCAGAGCTTACCTCATCTCGTTCTTTTTCCATATCTTCTTGACAAATCTTAAGGTGAAAATGGAAAAATGTGTCAGGCGGTAGTGAAATTAGCCAATATACAAAAATTAAAAAACACACACTTCAACGCAAAATTGGACTCTTGAATGCAGCATAAATCTTACAACACGAACGAAGCAGACAATGAGGTGCAAACTAATACAAAAAACCAGAAAAAACATTGATATTCACATATACTACAAGTTTGGGGGATGATCTGTCATTTCTCGTTTCACCTTCCCACACGGTATCTAAGGGCAAATGCAGGGAGGGTGACCAGGGTTAATATTCACCCCCTTTAACTTTCCTGTCCCAATCCTAACTGACATAGTAAGATGCGCTTGAAGTAAGCTTGTCTCAAAGAGCTTTGCTTAAGAAAAACTCTATCATAATCACGATGGGTTGTTAACAGATTTTTGTGTCGAAAATGTGCATGGGTTTTAACAGTAAGTACATTGATATGCAAGGCTTGTCAAAAATGCCCCACTCTGTAACTATAATATGTGGCGTTCAATACTTAAACATCTTATAGTCACCCCTCTTGAAAAAATCTTGTATCCATCTCTGGTATCTTCCTAATTACCCTAATTTTAATTCTAACCCACTTCGTTCTTTCCCTAAAGTAGTCGCAGGCTTCAACAAATTTATATTTCTGTGACTTCAAAAAATTTATGACTGTGATTTTCCAACTCTCAACCGCGTCTGAAGCTCAAGCAATAGCTAAGAGTGCAGTAGCTGAGACAAATGGTCCAAAGGCATTCACCATCTCAGGGGCCAAGGTCACATGTAGCTGGGAGGTGAGATCTCCAGAGTACCATGGGCGATGAGCAAATGAGATGTATGGGCTTGCAATTCTTTCTTTCCTTGAGAGTCCACTGTGGCTTTTGGCAGCCCTGAATGAACGGAGGCCCAAGGTTCAATCCCGGGTGAGGTCATGAGGCATTTGTTTCACGGGACTTCTCTATTTGCCAGAACCGGAGCCCATTAAAGCTTTATATTAATATAAATAAAGTGATGTTGAGTGTTTTCCAAATTTGGATTTTCAGAAATACCACACATTATCTACTGTACTGATATTATGCTCCCAAACTAGTATTGTTTTCATTGCTCCATTCCAGGCTCCAATGGTAGTGCAAGCTTGCACTTTTTAGCCAATCGTTAGTGGCTAAAGAAATGAAGGCTTATACAATGGTTGGAACTAACAATATACATAATAATCTGCTAACCATTCCAAAATTATGTATGCAGACACGAGGATATAAAATTTATGCGCGGTACACATTTGTGATATCTTAATGTCAAAAACAAAGTTTATTGGTACAAGAACCGGCAACCTAAAATTTTTCTGGTACAAGGTGACTTTTTACTTGTAAAAAAAGGCATATGCCAGCATAGCAGAATCTCTGTGTTTCATAAATTTTCATGTATAAGGACTTTACTACATGTATTTTGCTGGCCGCTAATCCCGACTCTTTGATTAGATAGCTGTTAATTAAAAACTGAAAATATACAATACTTACCATTTCTGCAAGCAAATTGGCTAACTCCTCATTTTCTCTCAAGATTTCATCACGCTCTCTTTCAGTTTCAACTTGCTTTAAATTATTCATATGAATTTGGTTAACCATGCCATCACATTTTCTCTTAAGTTTAATATTCTCTTGGCCAAGTTCATCTTTTTCCAAACTTGTCTTTCGAAGCTTTTCATTTACTTCAGTTAACAACTGGCCAGGGTCTTGTTCCCCTCCAGACTTTTCAGGCTTCAAACTTGAATCTATTCTCATACTTTCCTTGAGCTGTTTTGGCAATACTGGTACCTTTTTAGATTCTTTAGCCTAAAATCAAGGAAGGTCAACTGCTGTTTACCATACTGTAAATGCCACTGTTTAGCTTTAAGTAAAAACAAAAAGGTGGAGTTTGATGCCATGTTTGAGTCACAGTTCTAACTTACTCAACATATTGATGCACATACATTAAACAGATCCTCATACTACATTTGCCTAGTAGATGATCAGCCCAACAGTTTACCAAAAATGCATTTTGTAGTTTACCAAAAACATATTTCAGGTTGCCCCAGAAAGAACTGGGTTGCCCAAACCTATTTTTTGTAGTTTTTGGTTTGTATTTTTTTTGTTTTATATCAGCCAAATGGACATGAAAACTTCATCACACATAAATATGTTTACTTGATAACTATGTCCACTCACAGTGCACAATGGTCATTGTTTTAAATCATGCCAACTTATTGCAGGTTCAATTATTATTAACATAAAACCTATGTGAATCATGAACAAGAAAAGCCAGTTCATTGTAAATAGTTTATCAAACTTTTCAAACAAGAAAGAGCACACTTTTGCACTACCGAGTTCTTTCAATCATTTTGCTTTCTTCAATGAATCAAAATAATAGGTAAAAAGATTCCTAAATCAGGCAGTATGTGTATGTTAGGACTTGAAAACAGGTTGCCCAAGGGTAAACCATTCACCAAAATTTGGTTGCCCAAAGAGAGTTTTGGTAGTGTGGGACAAATGGACAACCACTAATGTCAAACCCTGACATGCCTTAAAATTTTGTATATCAGATCTATTCCAGCCACAGCCAATTACATTGTGCTTACGAAGAGGCCTCTGGCAGTAAAAGGGTTACAATTTACACCTTTGTAATAATTACACATTCAAGCTAATCCTAGTGAGACATGGGAAAATGCATACTTAGCAAGTGAATCAATGGAGGAAAGCCAACACACAATTTCACAAATATAATTTTTTAGCACTCTGCTGAACTGGTGTGGTAAACCACACAATACTCTGCACATTTGATGCCACATGACATTATATGTCTGACCAATCCAATCATTTAAAGTCCAATTTACATTTCCTAATAGAACAAAAGTAATCACAAAAGAGGCATGTTGAATACAATAGTATTATTGGCAGTTGCTTTTTCACATGCCTAGATTAGTGAATTAACCTGCATATGTTTTCTCCTTCAAGTGCAGTTATCCCTTGGAAATAGACACACCCAGAACTAATTATATACAACAGCTATCACAATTGTTGTATAAATACAACAGTTATCTCTTTGTGATAGACCAGACCCAGGAACAAAGTATTTTATAAACTTGACTTTAACATTTTACTATTGCTTGTCAGTTTTTGAACTTATTTAGTTAGCAATATATGCCATGCACCTTAAAATAAAACCTCAGACCCATCCATTTTGACTTACAGTTTCTAATAAAGTAAGGCAAGTTAAACCAAATGGTCAAGTGGAAATGCTTACATCTTTCATCAGATATCTGATGTTTTTGGTCAATTCTCTCAATGTATCAGCATGAAGACTGTAAGCTAATTCTTCGAACTGTTTCAAGGATTCCTTGAAGTTCTTCATCACGGTATCGCCTTCTCTTCTTGTCTTTCCCAAAACTACACAAGGTTCTTTTTCCTCCATTTCACCTTTTCTTTTCAAAACCTTTCTATGTGCTGGTTTATTTCCCTTGGAATATTCACTCTACAATAACCAAAAATGGCAACCATTACCAAAAGTAACAAAACAGTCACTGTCTCAAAATTTCATAGGTACATGTATGTGTAAGCTAGCAACAAGATGAAATAGCAATGATAAAAATTAGAATGACAAGCAAACAGTATCAAATGACAAGTCAAAAGCTGAAAGACTGAAAAATTATGGAAACTGAAAACTCAATCTATACCTTTCAAACAAAGTTCCTTTTCCAGAGTGAAATGTGTGGGTGAATGGCCTTCACTCACAGTGTTAAGATTATGTATTTTCAGCTCCTTTACTTTTCAAGCTTATGGCTTTTAATATGACACCACAATTTGGCATTTCCAGGCCTACTACAACATTTCCCATTAAGCCAATGGAGTACGAATGAACAGCTTCTACAAATATGTCACAATCTTGAGGAGAAATTTATGCTATTTATACCCTGACATTACCATTTACAGAATACATTTTTATACTGTGAAGCAAAATATATTTCTGAAGGGCCACTGGGTCAAACCTTCGTATAAAAAGCTCATTACAGCATAGTTAATAGGAATTATTCTAAAACTGCAGTGGAAAAGGGACAGCAGTGTTAGAAGACATCAGCTAAAAATTTATTCCCCATCCTTATTAGTTAGGCATCATCTAAATGTTCTCCCAGTAGCATTTCCACCCTGTTCTAATTCTCCCTAATGAATGTTAATTAAACTAAATTAAACTGAAAACTGGTACAAAAACACATTTATTCTCCTGTTTTCATGTTTCCTACTTCTGTATTTCTGTGTGTCGACTATTTTCATACTACCTATTTCCATGTTATCTGTTTCTGTATTTCCTATTTCTAAGTGCCTTACTTCCAAATTTGGGTTTCCTAATTCTGCATTTGTGTTGACTATTTTCACACTTCATATTTCCACATACACTTCTATGTTTTCCATCTTTGTATTTCGTATTTCCAAGTGTCTTATTTCTGGGTATCCTACTTTTGTACTTCAGTGTTCCCTATTTCTGCATTTCCTTTTATTGACTGCCAAGCTTAATCACAGTGCAGTTCAAAATTTGTAGGGCAATGATTCTTTGTATTTTAGACATTATTCATGTGTTAATTAGTCATTTATCAAGTCACTTTTTAACCTACTGCCTGTTCCAGGAATAGAAGGAATGCAAGGCTTGAATTAATAGGAAAATCTTACATGCACAGCATGCACCTAATTTTTTTAACTACCTGCACCACCAATTATTTATGTGCACAGACACATACTAAAAAAATTCTCGAAACACAATTTCACTTCTTTTCAGTAATGATTTGGTATACTTGAAGCTTTCGAGTTAGACTTCTCAGAACACAGGCTCACTTGATGATTATGGCAAAAAGACAGGCGTAAGATTGTACAGTGGATTGGAATCATTCATGATTGAATTATCAGCTAAATAATATTGATATGCTATTTGCTACAAACTAACAATAAGTCCCATGTCCAATTGTTACTCTGAAGCTAAGGTAATGATGCTGATTATGAAGTGCAGCCCATGCAGTCACTGTGTGAAAATTTCTACGTGCACGCAGTGCATGTAAGTGACAAAAGTTACATGCACATCTCAAATTTTACGTGCATTCGTGCACGTGTGCATGTGGTATTTCGAGCCTTGGGAAAGGTGGTAATAGGAGTTGCTAAATTAGAAACAAGGAAATAGAGTATATAGAAATTGGAAACAAGGAAATACAAAATATGAACTTACGGGAAATAAGGAACATATGAATAGGAAACACAGAAACAGAAACATGGAACTATGAATGGAACAAATATGGAAATACTGAGATGGTAATCATGGAAATAGGAAACACAGGAATAGGAAGACCTGATATAGGAAAATAAATGGGATGAATTCAAGTATAATCCCCCACTAACCCTATGGGAGGACTATACTTGAAGCTGGATTAAGCATAGTCCCTTCAATTCCCTCAAGGTAATGTAGGGTTAAAATATCCCAATGTACACTAAGAAACCAAATTACTTTAGAATACACAAGGGCTAATTCATCGGCTAGTAAGTGCAGGCAACGAGCACGTACTTGAATACACGTAGGGCTTTTCCAAAATGACGCGAAACATATTTCAGTAAAGAGAAACATTTCATGATAATCATGAAAAGTTTCTCTTCGTGTATATCTCTGAGGATGATTCGGAAATATTTCAGTAAATAGAGCAAGAAACAAACTCCGAAAACAACAATCTTGAAGACTTAAGATTTAAGTAAAAACAGGACGAATGTAAACGATAATATTTCAACGTTATTTCAAAGTCATTGTCATTGTCAAACACATTTCGGTAATTTCGAAGTGAAGGCTTGTATGGCGCTCTGCGGACAGTTTTGCTTGGCGCAACGGCGGAATACAGCATAAACAGAAATATGACGTCTTATACGTATTTTACATTTTTATCTTATGTCTACGGACCAAGAAAGCCTGTGATTGACCAGACCTTGATCCTGAGGGGCACTTCTTTACCAGTGTAATTCCTCGTTTTATTAACGGCCTTAAACTTACGTGGGGCAGAATTTTTTTTGCTTTGTCTGAAATGTACGATGAACGTTCGACACCAAAGTCATCAAGTGTTCGGTTTCCCGAAGTGTTCTCAGCATTTCCATAATTCCCTTGCATTTTCTTTGTCGACTCTTCTTTTCTCCCAACTCTCGCTTTGGTGAAAATTTTTTTCAACAGTTGTTAGGGCTTATTATTGCAACAGCAGACCGTCCACAAGGTGAGTGTTGCTCGACAAGTTTCTTGACAACTCTTCTCTAATCCCCAACGTGCCAGCAACGACGTAAACATTTTAATTCATCTGTCGCTATTCACAACATTTGGGCGTGCATGAAGGCGTTTTGGGGGAATTCACGCCAGATGACATAACTTAAAATCAGGTTCCTCTGAACCAGTCTTTCACGAAAGTGGGTGTCATCGTCGAGTGACAGCTATGTTTCTCAATTAGGAAAATAGTTCTTTGGAGATTAGGTTTGGATTAAAATCAGTGTTATGGTCTGTTAGAATTTTTAAGTGATTGGGGTCACGTTGATAAGGGTTGTTAGCCAGGAAATTGGATTGGGCGATGAGATTATTGAAGCAACAGTCGAAGTATTATGCCTCCTTTTGAGTTATGGTATGATGGCCAGGTGGACTTCGACCAGACCAATTGCACTATCAAATTGGGAAACTCGGCCCCACGTGCTGGAAACATGAATTGCACGAAGGAAAAACGGGACAGTGACTGGAATTCTATTGCGTCATTGGTCTAAGCCAATACGAAGTCACGTGAATTAGCGCGCTGGAAATCGAGCTTTAGTTGCTTTAAAGGATATCAAGTAATATAGACAAGACGAAAGTTTATTATCGGCGAAACGACGTATTGTGGACGATAACAATACTGAAACTTGCATGGAAGTCATGGATGAGGAGAAGCTACTGGGAGAATGTACTGGGACAAACCTTGCCTCTGGAATGGGAATATAGGAAAAAAGTCCTAAAACAGAATCAAGCTAACATGTTCGTGATTCCGAAGAAGAGTGCTTGAGCATTGAAGCACAAATGCAGGAACAAGATGGACTTACTGATAATCATGTGGACTGTAGTAAAGTTAATAAAGAGGTTTTTTGATAGGTAGTTCAATTTCGCATCGGTAATTTTCGATGACTTTTTTTGGCGGCACCTTAATTTCGCGAAAATTAGTGACAAGGTATAAAATACTTACATAAACACTGATTTGGATATAAATCTGCAATAGGTTTTAAGATTCCCAGATGATAATAACAACAATTGTCGCTCTGAGTTCTGCGAAAACATCTTTCTACCGTCCATAGCATATACTTAATTCCTGATCGAGATTTGGATTAAACGGTGCACCCAGGATTGTTGTCAAGAGGTGCTAGAATGTTAAATTAGCCTCCGCTAGGGGGCTCTGAGGGAATGCTCGCCCAGCAATATTTTATATTTCAATGTTCTATGTGTGTCGGTGCTCCAGGTGCAGAAACCTAGAATTAATGAAATCAATGAAATCTTGATGAAAATCATTTCTAGGTTTCTGTAACTAGAGCACCGACCATCACTGACATTGAGCATTTTCATCCAGTGTGAGGTGAACCTAATTTTGGTAACAATCATTCAAACAACTGCTAGTGCCACAAGAATTATCAGAAAAGTAAAGTATTATGTTTAAAAATGAATAGGACTGTGGTTGTAGTAGTGTCCACCACAATCCCTTAATGGCTACAAGTCCCTAATTTAAGCAGTCAAAGTGCTTGAAGCCTTGAAGGTAGTAGTGAATGGATAGGGGTTATAAAAAGTTCATGGGGGTGTGTGAACCAGTTTTATTAATCAAAAGAATTAAAGTATTTTGAATTTTAATGACTCAAAACACCAATCCTTTAATCAGATCTGTTTTGGATGGGGTTCCTTTTTTGGGGCGGCACCCAAGCACAAAAAACATGGTGGGTTAAAATACATGACAGATGGAAAGTAGAAGTTAGGGATAATAACAAGACATGTATCATTTGAGTGTAAACATGAATCAGTATGAAATATCTAATTATGTTAGAATTTGTGGATGTAAAGCAACTTATCGAAATTGGAAAAATAAATGTTTTCATGAAAATCGACTGGTAGATCGTTCGAAACTTATAAAAAGTTTTGCATTATGTAACTTTTGCTGAGGTCCTTCTGTTGAAAATTTAAAAGAAGAATTGATTTGTTTTTACACATGTCATTGGGGGTGTGCTAAATTTTGTAAAACATGTCAAAGTTAGTGTTTTGATGAAATACAAATCAAATTGTTAAAACATGGTTGTAATCATGAATTGGAATCCAAAATTTCCAAATAATTATAGCATTACCTTGACATGCTCAAACAGCAAGGTTGCAAAGTAAAGGTAAAGTAAAGTGCCTTTATTTCTACTGGATAACTCTATCAGCTATCTGAACTGCTCTCCCTGAAGGTCCAGTAAGTGCCACCCCACATGGGTCCAGTGTTACTGCAGGAGGAAACTGGAGTACCTGGAGAAAACCTGCAATGCTTGGTAGAGTCAAATTGGACAACACTCTTCTCACATGTGACCAAGGTAACTTTGATCAGATTACTGCACGCGGCTGGAATCAAACCCTAGTCACAGTGGTAAGAGACACGTGCACTACTACTGTGCCACCAGCACCCCCAGAAAGTGGTTGAAAACGGAAGGAAGAATGGATGTTTCTAATCCTATTATTATAGACCAAGAGGAATTTAAATTAATTTCAGATCAAAAGTAGTTTTTGATAAAAATAAATTGTGATTCTTGTGGTGATCATAAAGTAATATTTAGGTTTTATGGTCTGGGTTGTTGAAAAAATGTGTAAGTTTTTATCTTCAATATGATTCACAATTTACAGATGATGATTATGGAAAGGAATGTGAAATAGTTGAAGATGTGGATATGTCTGGTATATGGATTATACAAATAATTAATAACTACAATTGATAAGATTTCTTGTAATTAATTTCTTGTAATTTTCTTGCAGTATTTGAACTATACTACTGTATGATTACAATGGTTCAGGAAAATAATTTCCCTCTAGCAATGCATAGTACCAAACTAGAAGTTGACAAATTATTTCAGGAAATTTAGCAACTTAATTAGGAAGATTCAAATCAATTTTTACAAATTTCCTTTGAACATTTGCTTTAAATCCTTTTAAATTTGCAACACAACCAATCAATATTTTAATCATGTCAGGAACTCTACAATCAAGTTGGATAACTTGATGTAGTTTCTCTATAAGGGTCTCAAGATAATAGAGTTGTATTCAAATTTGAATGTGGAAATAGTTTCTGTGACAATATCAGAGAATTGTGATTTTGGAGATGTACTGAATTACACTGGTGGTCAAAAAGAACTGCTCAAATTCCATTTCTTGAGTAACGAAGGGTTGCAGCAATGATTTATGCTCACTCCTATGGCAAAACAGTCAATTTCAGATAATTTTAACATATCTCCCACAATACTTGATACAGCTCCCGTCATTTTAAGGAATTTTTATGGGAAAGTCAAGATGTATTCCTGGTTCCCCTGGAGATTACTTTAAATTGTTGGTAAAACAAGAATTTCAAGCAACATGCAAAATCATGGGTCTAAGGCCAAGGATCCGCCTAGAAAATGGAGGGACAGTTACTCATAACGGGAGACTACTGATCAAGTGGGCTGTAGCCAAAGTGTCAGCAATATTTTGAAGAAGCCGAGACTTACTGGAAGTGTTAAAGATTTGAAGATCCCTGGACAAAAAAAGGAAAACTACGAAGAGAGAGGACAGAATCATGGTGAGGAAAACATGTCCAATCGCTCTAAGACTGCACAGGAAAATTAAAGCAGAGATGCAGATTGAACGTGGCAAGAGTGTCTCTACTTCCACTACCCGATGAAGACTGAGAGAGGCTCGTCCCAACGACCGCAAACCTAGTTACTATCTGCACCACAAGTGAGCAGTTCTTTTTGACCGCCAATGTTACGAATGACTTATCCAATCTTACTTAGACGATTTTACAACTGCATTCTGTAATAACCAACTTATTCAAAAATTTTTTATTTTGTCAGGAAACACAGCTTAGTGCCGACCAACACAATATACCAGAATTGTGACAATCATACTGTTGGAAGTTGAACTGGCCATCACAACCTGAATTCTACATATTTTTTTCGGGCAACGACAGGAAGCACGCTTAAAATGACACTATCAAGAATGTTGAAAAATCCACCAAAAAAGAAAACTGAGGGTGATATTACTCTTTTTGTTGACAAGTCCATTTAATAAAATAGAAACACACACTTCTAATACTAAAAGTATATCAGTACTTACGGATAAAATAACTCTTCAGCAAAGCACTGAAAACTCACTTTGAACTCGCCCAACCAAATAAACAGATCTTTCTTTCTGAACTCCATTACACCTTCCACATTCCAGAGTTCCTCCACTGCCATTCAGTCTGAACGTCTAAATGAAATTCGCGGTCATTTCTTCATCCTCTGCTCCACTTTTCCGAACTATCTCAATACATTTACCAACTTCTACGCTTTTTTCAATTCGGCAAAACATGGGCAACACGTGTGAAACGTAGCTTCCTGAACGTGCACAGGAAGCCCAGTTAATCGAGTGAGGAAACCGAGTCTTGTGAAACACGAGAATTATGCGAGGTTGGTAACTGTTTTATTATGCACTGAACCCTGGCCCTCGGATAAGGCAGACTTTCGATTCCATCTGGAGAAGTCAGTGCTCGAGAGTTGTCTCTGTGTAAGGTGTGCTTTGCACCAACGGAAAGAAAAGCACGCTCTCCGTACGGGGTCGGCTTTTAACCGAACCGGACAAATTCATTCGTGCATAGCGGCTTTCTTTTGGTCTCGTTCACTCTCGCCTGGGACTTACTAATGATAAATCAATTCAATTTCTACAAAATAATTTCAGCTTGTGCAGTAAAATTCGCGAAAGAGAAAACTGCCCAAATGTGAGGAGTGTAATGCGACATAAAGCTAAAATGGGTCTGTGACCTGGCACAGGGCGATACCGAGTACTTGGTATTCGATACCAGCCATACCACGAGCAGTAGTATCGGTATCGACTACTGACCTGGTATCGCTCGATACTTGCTCCCGGTTTTTTGGCTATGTGTGTTACTTTACTTTTTCTTATGATCAATTTTTTCGTTAAACAGTTAGAGGTTCAACAAACTATTAAAATAACTATAAAAATAAAGTACGCCAACTTAAGTATCGTTGGGCCGTTGGCTTAGTCGCAGCTTCATTTAGTAATGTTAAAGTATTAGCATAAAATATAAGTACGAAAACCTACCTTGTTCGAGACTACATTTTCACAATCGCGCGAAGTATCGGAAGTGAACGATACCAGCATTATAAGTACTCACTTGTGGTATCGAAAATTTAAACTTCGCAGTCATTTTGGTATCGAAATAGGTATCGGTATCGACCGATACCAATTTTCAAGTAATCGGAATCGGTATCGAAATAAAAATCCTGGTATCGCCCAGCACTACAGGCGCCAAAATAAGGCAACCAATCAAGTGCCTTCAATTGTGACTTAACGTCATGGCCACCATATTACTGTTCCTTAAGAAAATACTTTTGATCATCTTTTGTACACACTTACCTATATAATAAAACTGGCCCGCGTTGCGTTTGCCGATTAAGATTAAGGTTAGGATTAGGGTGAGTGACATATTAGATTCATGGTTATCATGAATCTAATGGTCAGTTCAGATTTAACGATAATTACGAATTTCGACTGGAGAATGGGCGCGGCTGACGCCAACGGTTTTCCGTCACTTTATAAGCAGGCCCAAGCAGACTCAGCAGTCCAATTAATATTGTATAAGTCAGTAGTTGTACGGTACACCAGCGTGGCCGAACATCTGTTTCAAAAGACCGCATCACTAAAATTCCAACGTTGTTGTAGATTTGCAGCGTATTTCCCAAAAAACCCTATCCATTTCTGTCTCTTGGGAAAAAAACCCCTCTTGACCAAAATACAAGCAGCGTTGAAAGATTGCGCACCTAGGTGGGGCTTCGCTCCCTCCCTGCTAAGTTGCCCAAGTGAATAGAAACAATGCACAAAACGTAAAAATAATTTAATCTGATCACAAGACACTTATCTTACAGAAAGAAAATGTTCGAAAACATTTAAACTGAACACGACATAAACCACAAGGTTTAGTAATTATTACTTTATTACAATGGCCTTCTCTAATTTGCTGAAACGCTCGGATTTGCCTACGAGAAGCACCAAAATCTATTTATAAGTAATACCATGACATGATGGAAATTAGTGATCAAATGTCCCCGAGAGCCGAGGGAGGTTTGGGGAAGTGCCGTGGGCGTTAGCCCGAGGGACTTGCACAAACCTCCCGAGGCTTAATGGGACATTTAATCACTCATTTCCCTACATGTCATGGTATAGTTTGTAATACCATGATGACCGACGAAATGTATTTGGAATTTTTTGAAGTTCTTTTTGGGATGTTAGTATTGTTCTTGGTAGGTACCAGCACTTGGATTAAATGAGTTGTTCAATGCTTAAATCTAAAAGCATTATTTGATGTTCGCTCATGCATATTAATGAGGGAAAATTAGTAAAAGTATGCATGCTGATGAGGGAATTTAGAGATTAAATCTCCACTTGAGAACAACAGAATCGGAGGTCATCGTGGTATTTCTATAGCTATAAATATGAAGCTGCTTTGTTATCTGTTAACTTGTAGATTTGAAATAGCGAACATTCGTTCCGAATTTTTTTCTAAACAGACGAACTTTACGGCCGATGAAATGTTTATAAAACTTTAGAGTAATTCGAAGTCGAAAACAAAACAACCAAACAAAAAATAAATTCGAAAAATATCTTTAGAAAGCACGCGAAGATTTTATAATGCTAGTACGATATCAATCCGGTTCAGCATGAAACCTTAGGAATTCTAAAGCCATATCAAATGTAAAACCACAATATATATAAACTTCTCTCCCTTCGAGTCAAATTTAGGGATAACGATCCCTTTAATAAGTTAATATTCCAGGTAACAAGAGAAAATTATAAATCTATGGTCTTGAAATACGAATCTCGACCTCGCCGGAAAAATACAATTTTGGCTTGATGTATCACTCAGTCGACGAGCAGCACTGTGTGTTGTACTGACTTTATAACATGGTTCAGTGATAAGTAATTATTAATGCTCAATTTCATTTGGTTCAGCAAACATACAAATCACGCTCATCTAAAAATTGCACTAATATCGTTACTTGGTCCCAACAAAAGAATAATAAGTCCTACAGTTACAGGATGACTTAACCAAAATATTAAGCTGGTCCCCAGTACCAGCAACACTTGCTAACAATATGGTATATGGACGTAACAGACTGGCGTTGGTGAAAAATAGCGGCTTAGAGACCAGCTCCGCTTCACCCCAACTTCACAACTCTTGACAATCTCTTCCTTCTTGGTCTGGCGATTGAACGGAGCAAAATTCTTGACATGAACTACTGTATTGACGACGCTTAACTTTACAACTTTCCCGACGAGTTTCGATATTTTGACCGCCAGGCAGAGGAGTACTTTGACGGTATGTCCACTATTGCTCCCAGTCATCTCTGCTGTTCTCTTCACTTACAAGAAGCCACTGTACCACAACCAGAAGTCTGACCAGCGTTCCTTAAATAACAGTTTAGGCCTCTGAATGGTTGTACATCACTTGCAGCCTACCTCTTTTCTCCGCTCCTACGCATTTAAGTTTCATTTATAAAAATATAATAAATATAATTAGGCATTATATCGCAAATATAGAACGACCAGATATCCTCTTTTTGAGACCATTCAACTGAAGAACCACAAAACGACGGCTCGGGTTTAGCCTAGAAAACATCAACATGACACTTCAGTGAAGTTCAGTACATCATTAAGATTCAATGTCTTCAGACAACAGTCCTTACAACGAACGCAACGCAATACCGTAAATATTCAGTTTAATACAAAAGTACTAATTTAGTCCTGTAACATTTGGTACAGCGTAACAGCGACTTGTTGCTTAGCATCAGCTTGGTTGACCTAGAGTAACAAGAACCACCTCTTCGTTCCGTCTTCTTTATGACAACGTCACTCGAGATAATCTATTTCTATTTGACGGAGAGTGGTGAATGGAAAGAGGTAGCAACAGACGAAAATCTTGTTCCTTTTACTTACTTTACTAACTTAACTATTCACGCGAGACCGAACCCAGACGAATAACTGATGGCTTGTTGTAGTTTCTGCTTCATCATTTCTTTGGTAGGATATCTCGGTAGGTCCAACAAATTGAAACAAGTGTGTGCCACTGGCAAATGTTCGTTGTTTACTCCACCAGGAACTGGCTGAATTTTTACCTAAAAAATACAAAACCTACTTCGTACTGAAATATATATTTTGGAAATGTGGGAGCTTGGAAATACCTAGGATGAAAGATGAACGTTCGTCAAGCTCTATCGTCAGAAAAACGATTTCTGAGCCCCAGACAGGGATCGAACCCGCAACCTTCCGCTAAGGTCGCGCATTTGTCGAACTTTCACCTTAGCTCGCGTTCTGAGTCTTGGTAGTTCAATGGTCAGAGCGTCTCCCCGGTCATCGGAAGGTTGCGGGTTCGATTCCCGTCTGGGGCTCAGAAATCGTTTTTCTGAGGATAGAGCTTCACGAACGTTCATATATCATTCAATACTTCGTATTCAAACGTTTAAAATATCAGTGAGGTAAATGCACCTAGACTACTGAGCTGCCTCTTGCTGAGATTGTTAATCCTTGATCAAATGGACGAAAGATAGTTTATTACACCCGTTCCCTTGGGCTGAAAGGCATGAAGTGAACTAATTCATTCCAAGAACACGCGGTTTCCAACGACTACAAGCGATCCTCAGTTCCTAGTATGAAAACCACTGGAATGACAGTTACAAAAATATTTTATTACTACTTACATGTAAACTTCTTATTCCTGTTAATGGAACGCGGTCAGTTCCCGTTAGGAAAGCTAAAAGAAAGATGAGAAAACACGGATATAAATCTCCTCATGAAAAATTCAGCCGTTTTTCGTTAAACTCGGACGCATACTCCTGGGCTTCCGTTAACTATACAATGTAGTCATACCGGATTAAGGAAGCATTCAATTCATTTTGACGAACTACGACTCCTTACTTCAGCACATTTTGTTCTCCACAGCAAAAGAGAGAATAAATCATTCCGTGTTTACTTAAATTGGGATATGTCCCAAAAAGAAACAACTGCTGTTCTTTCTTAATGAAGTGTTCTTATCTTCAAACTGTCTGACAGAAACACGTTCTAAGTTCAAGAATGTTAAACTCTGGGCCTGCTTTTGAAAGAACTAAATGACGACAATCCACGCGGCAGAATATAAGCTACTCCTATTTGGGGAGGTTGTACGAAAAATGGTTTCGGAGTACTTCAGACTTTTCCTGCATTTGGTTGATAAGTTTCTTCCCAACTCGAGAGTTGAGAAGACAAATCACTGTAAATCTAAGAAAATGTCCACCCGGACCTTGATGCGAATGGGAAAAAGGGAAACATTGGAAAACACTGTAGGGTGAGGAGAGGGATTTCTCCTTAGACTAAAGCAATGAGACTTGAAGTGTGTTTTAATACTCTTGGGTAGAAAGTACACCTGTATAGCCATTAGCTGGGTGCCACCGACCAAGTACATTTTCAGTTCTCTTCCCAATAAAGAATTTTTTTTGTACCTATGTTCTCAAAACACAAGAAAAGGAGACACCCAAGTACCAAGTCAGGATAAGCGGTCGTAAAAGGCTGTGAACTTGACTATCCAGGATGACGCGGTCGACTAAGATCTCTGCTTATCACTTAATTTTCCTTAGTACAAAACAATCAGTTTACATGCAATGGCGGGTCAGTCCAGTTAGCTGGAATGCCACTAGAATGAAGTTGGATGCCAACCAACCCACCTACACTGAAAACATTTACACACACACACACACACACGCACACACACACACACACACAAAAAAAAAAAAAACAAAAAAAAAAACAAAAAAAAAACTGAACAAAAAAGACAAATTAACACATCCACTCATGTCTGAACGCAACCACACACCGACACGAATCCATCCACACACACCCTAACACATCCACACACGACACAGCAACACCCACCCATCCTCATACCAACACCATAACTTGTACACAATAACACGAATACATATCCGAACACACCCAAGCTCACCGACACGGACCCATCCCTACACAAACATATCCATACACCAACACACCCAAGAAATACCCCACTAGAACCCACACACACGAACACACTCACACAAGCACAGAAAAGAATCCAGCTCACCAAGAAATTTCTTTTTATTCGACGTTTCAAATTCGCTAAATACACTCCAAAAGTTCTTAATAACGGGATGATGAGGATAATACTCGCCCAAATATTCAGCGCCCTGAAAGGTCAATGTAAAAGGTAATTATACACGTCGGAGGTGTCTGTATACAATTAATGACCCGCATCAAAACCGACTGTTTTCACTCGGCATTATATCAGCGAATGCAGAGAGCAAGATTATCCAAGTCGAGTTTGTAAAATTTTGCTCGCTGCGTTCGCTGATACAATGCAGAGAAAACATAATGGATTTCGATGAAGGTCAGTAATTATAATAAACAATTACCGAGGCACGCAACATTATTGGATATGATAGTTTGTTTGTACATTTCGACAAATGTTTTCTATGCATACACTACCCCTACATTACCTTACAATATCAATCTCAAAGAATTTTTAAAAACAGTTTTAAAATTTCGTGGCGATCCACCGACGTCTATAGAAAATTTGTTCTTTTCTCGATAATATTCTTAAAATGCTGGAAAATTTACCTTCTCTTTCATGATAATCTGACAATATTGAAGTCAACTGAAAAATTTTGACTCGAGCGGGATTTGTAATCGCACCATCGGGGTACCGAAGATATCGATAGCTCAACAGGTAGAGCGGCGGACTGGTATCTCGAAGGTGCGAGTTCAAATCCCGCTCGAGTCAACATTTTTCAGTTGACTTCTGCAGTGACAGATTATCATGAAACGTTTCTCTTCACGTATATATCTGAAGATGATTCTGAAATTTACCTTCTCTAATTCATTAAAATCGTATTCCTGAATGCCAACGACCAGTTCCATAAGTTCTTGTGGGTGAAAGAAATCCTGATAGACAAAAAACCCCTGCTAAGTTGTTCTGAATAGGTAAAATCATAAGAACTATTCGAAAACACGAACGTCTAAGAACAAATCATACCAGAACTTCTCCTCCACAAACACGGTGAAAACCAGCATCAAATGCCGCAAACTGTTTCGCGACCGATTTGTTTACGACGTAATCGATATACAGGTCCACGTACTGGTATCTGCAAGGACAAGGTAGAGAAAGAGAGTGACGAACACAGGAGCCATGAATGGACAGAAGGTCAGGATTGGGGGAAAGATAAAAAGGAAGGGTAATGACGTAAGGGGAAGGAAAGTGCAGTAAAGGGAAGGCCAGGGTCGGGGAGGGATCAGCAGGGTTGGAGAGGGAAGGGACGGGGAGAAAAGGAACGGAAGGGGACGGGAGAAAAGAGATGTGATTAATCACGGTGATACATCAGAAATATAAAATAAAATTTACATTCTGCTTTACCTGTAAGCCGCAAATTTTTTAAAATACACTGGTGTATTTTAATCGGTGTATTTTAATCGGTGTATTTTAAAATACACCGATTGTCTTAAACAATAAAATCTTGAACCGGTATTTGGACAAAAAACTCTTGCAAGTACCTTGGTCTCAAACCATTCACAACCTTGAACATCATCAAAGCTTTCTGTTCAAGCCTGCGTTGGTATAGGTTTGACCCACCAAGTTTTTTCAATGTTTCATCGCTGCCATGAGTCAAACAAGTGTCCCCTGTTATAACACGGGCAGCTCTATTCTGTAGCCGTTGTAATTTCTTACTAAGTGCAGATTCAATGCCATCCCGCACAATACTATAATAATGAAACTATGGCATTATTATTGATTGATATATTTTACATAAATTTTTCATGTTTAAATATTTACTAGCCTTTTTTAATATGGCAATAGAATTTGCAACCTTCTAAATAATACTATTAATATGAAGTTCCCATGTTAATTGGCAATCAATCATCACACCAGACATTTAGTTTGATAAACTCAACGAAGGAATAGACCATTTATAGACAAATTTGATATATCTTCAACTATACTAGCAATACGTTGACGAGAACCTATTATCATATATTCAGTTTTCAGTATATTCAAAGTGAGTTTATTTGCTAAAAGCCACGTAGTAACGTACTTCAGGTCATGGTTCATCTCTTTCTGTAAATCATTTAGGTCACATGATGAAAAAGTAAAAGTAAAATTCGTATAATCTGCATACATTCTTCCCCGACCGTATTTTAAACATGTGGTAAGGTCATTGATATAAACAAGAAAGAGAAGTGGACCTAAAATCGACCCTTGAGAAACTCCACAGTAAATTCTCGCACTGTCAGAATACACACCGTTAACAAAGCAACGTTGTGATCTGTTTGACAGATATGACAGGATGGATGGAGGTCAAGATGGACGTACGGCAAGAAGATGAGACAGGTTCAGAAGGAGCGCCGTATTGAAAGAGGGTGAAAGAAGAAAAGGGATGAAACGACAATGTGAAAATTAGGAGAGCTGTAAGAAACATCTTTTTCACCTGTTTTCACCTGTAACCGGGACTTGTTCTCCATCTGCAACTAAAGGTGTAGAACTTATCATGCCATAGTATTCTTCGTTGATCTAAAATAAGACACGACATGCAGGGAACATAAGATAAAAACTTGGTCCGTGAAATCAATTGGTTCTCTGAAATTGAGAAAAAATACTATAGGGCAGCAGACCTGAAAATTGAGACCAAATGCATCCTCCACATCTTCTTCTGGATAATCGAGTAAACTTTGTAGATTTCTAAACAAAAAATGTAAGCGTGCTAAAAATCGTATAAAATCTATCAATAGTAATGACATCAACTCAGTAGTAATCTGCTGATGAGTGTTTTATGACTGTGAAATTATGTGAGTTGGGTGTACATTAAAAATTTAAGATCAGATTTAATTTAGACATGACATGAACAACGTAGCGTAAAAAAACCCAAACCCATCAGAGTAGGTGTTGTTGATAGATAAACAATTGTTGATGGTATCAAGATAGTCAAAGCTAACTGGTTACAAATAAGAAAGCGATGACTGACGTAACGAGTCAGCAAAAACAATTCACCTTCATGTCCAGGACGTTTAACCTTTTGGCGACTTACGACGAGTACTCTACGAATTTTACTAGTCAAGGGTAGCCGTGAAAGCGCATGTGAAGAGGTCGATGGCAAGGCGGGGAGACGTCCTGAGAAAGGCTGCAGATCACATGGCAAAATTTTCCAACACATCCGGCAAATTTTGTCTGTAATAAACCAGTCATCTGTCATATTTCTCGGAGTTATTCAGATATATATCTGCAAGCAAAATCGATATTAATTTTTGATGGGTTGGTCCTTCGTCGAACTAGTGGTGAAAATTTTCAAACGCATTGGAAAATATTTTCACGGAATCTGCGGCTTTTGCCGAGAGTTTCTCCGCCTCGCCACCAACCCTTTGGTAACGTCTTGAACGCCCTGGAGACGGAATGGACATGATCATTTGATAACAGTACTGTCATCAGCCGCAAACACCAAAGAAAACAGCTTTTTAAAGCAAACAAGCTTGTAAAGGTCACACGAAGAAATACCTGGCTACGGATGGCTGAAAAGTTCGGAAATCTTCCAATGTTACTGGCCTAAATAACATACAAATCAAAACATACCCAAAACATACCTTTAGACTGAAGTACAGCAACGTCTATATTTGTATTTCGACCAGGGCTCACTAACTCTCTCTCTTTCTCTGTCGGTCTGTCTGTCTGTCTGTCTATCTCTATCTATCTGTCTCTGTCTGTCTGTCTGTCTGTCTCTGTCTCTCTGTCTATCTTTGTCTCTCTGTCTGTCTCTGTCTCTCTGTCTGTCTCTGTCTCTCTGTCTGTCTCTGTCTCTCTGTCTGTCTCTGTCTCTCTGTCTCTCTGTCTCTGTCTGTCTGTCTCTCTAGACGTTAAATAAAATCTATCTTAGAAATTTGTACTCGATCACACCTGTTCAAGAGTTTATTGTAAAGTAGAGGAGGGAATGGCAGGTCGATGATGGTTGAATTGTAAATAGCCAGACCGCAAATTACTCCAATAAGGAGGAACATCACGTCATCTTCAAACGACTACAAAGAAGCAAGAATACGAATATCCAGGTTGAATTTCTATCTTCAGATTTTCAAATGCAAACTTTAAAGCTAGGAAAATACTGAATAAAAGAACTCTTGCACTTATAAACCTGAACACCAGTATTAAGGAAGAATATAAAGAAGCGTTTTAAACGCAACTACTTTTACTTCAAAGGCAATTTAGCAAGCTGCAGCCGTGCAAATCACAATTAAAATACGAAATGCACAAATGCTAACCTGCTTGTTGAACCACATTAAGTTATTCTCTTCAATGGTAATAAACATGCCATATTTAGGGTCCAAGATTTCCTTCATCAATAAGAGGAAAAATTCCTAAGAATATAAAAAGTTCGATCACAAACAATGACGAGAGCTCAACCCAGCACAATCATGTAATGAAGATACATTCATTTTCCGATACTTTATAGTAGAGTGTCTTGATTTATACATTATAATCCTATTAGCTCGCTAAGCTGTTCTCCCTAGAGGTCCAGTAGGGGTCATCCCTGATAGATCAAATGGTTCCGATTCTCCTAGATTTAAACAACGAATGGTTTTTAACGAAGTATGTCATGACAGACGATACGCGAGTGTTGGTCTAACTCAAACCATCAAAAATTAACTTGCATAGAAAAGGTTGAACGAGGACGATTCCTGAGACATTTGTGTCACGAGGATTTCCAGTGATTCAACATTCTTATTCTTTTTTACCTTTTTAACACCACCAGCATCAACTCCCTGCTCTCCTTCAAAAACAACCTTGAAAAATAGCGCAAAACATGTGCTCATGAACGAGATAGACCTCGACGGTAGTTGGTACTGATCAAATTTATATCGCCACTGCTACCTTTTACTCCTATTTTTATCACTCTTACTGCAAAAATTCTTTTACAGCAAAAATTTTGAAAATTCTTAAAAACTTTGAAGACCAATGTTTTTGATTTGTAAGATCATCTTGTTTTTACTGTTGTTGTAATTTTAATTACAGTTGTTGTTGTTGTTATCACCGTGGTTGTGCTTGTTAATGCTGCTTTTGCTGTTTTCGTTGTTGTCGTGGCTGATGAATTGCCGCTGCTTATACTACGATTGTTGAGGGTTACTGTCGTTGTTGTCATGGTTGCCATTTTTAGTTGGTAGTTGTTGTTGTTGTTTGCCATTTTCGTTAAATTATTGACGTTTTTGTTGTTTACTGTTCGTGTTATTACGATTACAGTTTTTGTCGTTGTTGCAAATTTTGGTGTGATGTTGTTGTTTTGCTGTTGTTGTTTGTGTTGTTGTTTTTGTTTGTGTTGTTGTTTTTGGTTGTGTTGTTGTTTTTTGTTGTGTTGTTGTTGTTGTTGTTGTTATTGTTGTTGTTGTTGCTGTAGTTGTTTTTGGTTGTGCTGTTACTGTTGACAATTTTCCTAACAGTTACTTCTGCCAACGTTGTTATTCCCAAAGCTTACTTGAAGTGGTTTCTTGTAATCCATTACTCCATGTCTCATCACATGACCTAGCGTGTCCTGGACGATGTTATTTCTGTTCACCCGAAGCACGTGAACGGGACTGATAACTTCGTGTATGATCCCATTAAGGAGTAAGTTGCCGATGTTGGTATTATGAGCGTTTTGAACAGCAGACTAAAAATAAATTAACAATTTCATCCAAACATGGTCATAGTTCAACAAACAAATTTCCAAATTTCCTGGTATATGCAGATCTGATAAGCGTCGTTTACCATTCACTGAAGACCGTCACCGACGAATGTCTAAAATGGGGGAAACAGTTTTGACGTTTCTTAAACTCACTTTATACTTACCTGCATTTGAATCTTTGCGTCAGTTTGCAGTAGAGTGTACTTTGCTGTCGGTTCAAAAACGAACGGACAGTCACAAAATGACGAAAAGTCCTGAAAGAAAATTGAACGTTAAAAGTTTGAATTTCTTCAAATTGCTTTGGCAATCAGTGTGTCACCATTTAGCTAATCTTTGGTCGAATCTTATGACAGGTGAAGGAAAAATTGGGTTTCTGTGCAAGCCAGTTATGGGGTACAATAGGAGACAGGAATCTCAACTCAAAAAAATAATATTAAAATTGAAAACAGAAATGTTTTGAAAACATACTTCCTTTTCTTCGTTATTACGCGTCATCTAAACAACAACAATGATTAAATGTCGGTAAAATCAGTCAGGGTAAACTTCAACTGGGCTTACATGGGTGACAAGATTACAGTGTTTATGTTAAACGATTTAAAACACAACTTAACCCGATAACTAATATCTAGTTTTATGGCAATGTTTCGTTTTTATTTCCAAGACATCGCCAGACCAGTTAACCTAACCTTCTGGTAACAACAAACTTATTTTACAGGATTTCTACATATTATTGGTGTGTAAAAGAAGGGAGATGATTGATTTATATAGTATCTTACTTCCCAAAAAGATGCACGAAAAAGATAAGTTAAGCGAGGTGTCCGAAAGTTTCAGAATTTAAAAACTTTAGAAGACGGAAAAGTGTCCACATTTGCGTTAAGCGATGATAAAACTCACCGATGAAAAGGCCTTCTCTGACAAGGTGTCCAGAGGTGAAGATGGGAAATGACAAAATCATAATGCGAAAAGCGATGTTCAGAGTCACAGTAGCGTGACAAGACACTTACGAGGTCTTTCCACTCCAAGTCTTGAGTGACAAGTACAATGTCACCAACAATATGACCACAAAGAAATTTGCCTTATCTGTTGGTTTTGTTCTTTTATTCTACCAAGTATGTAAATATGAGCTAATCAAACTATTTCATGAAAAGGTTGAAGATGCTCGATCTCGTCCTTCGAGAACTAAGATAATACGTAAGCTTCGAGCTTTTGAACTTTCTTCTCACAGCCTACTCCTGGCTTGACTTGGTAGCTGAGTTCGTATTCTTTTTATTGTTATTATTATTATTGTTGTTGTTTTTATTATTGCCATTTTTATTACAATTGTTATTGTTACTACTATTGTTATTGCTGTTGTCATTGTTATTGCTATTGTTACTGTTACTGCTATTGTTCTTGTTACTGCTATTGTTCTTGTTACTGCTATTGTTATTGTTACTGCTATTGTTGTTGTTGCTATTGTTATTATTGCTATTCTTATTGTTATTGTTGTTGTTGTTGTGGTTGTTGTTGTGGTTGTTGTTGTGGTTGTTGTTGTGGTTGTTGTTGTGGTTGTTGTTGCTATTGTTGTTGTTGCTATTGTTATCGTTACTGTTGTTGTTATCGTTACTGTTGTTGTTATTGTTACTGTTATTATTCTACAAAATTTATCCGATTCTTTACTACACACAACCTATGTTTACTTCAAACACGAATTAAAAAAACTAATTCATGAAGAAAAGACAAACGAAAATCATGATCGTGACGTCATAAAATGTGATGAAGACACGATGGCTGTTTTCGATTAACTTCTCGTTGATTTATGCCTCTCAGACAACAATGATTTCCAAAATTAGTTTTTAAAGGAGACATGAGAAAACGTCCAAACAATAAGCAATTCAAGGTTTAACCGTTTTCGCTTTAAGACGTCTCCCCAGGACAAGTAAAATTGTCTGGCGTTAGCAGGGACTACTTGTTCGTCAATTCGCATTTGGTTAGTTTTTATTAAATATGCCAATAAAAATCGAATTCCACAAAAAAAATTCTCGTGAACGATAGGTTTCGGTGTTAATGTGAAATTTGAAAACATTCCATTTATTTTCCCTTTTTCGTCGTCGTTCAGTCTCTCACAGTTTCACTTTCTTCTTTTTACTTCGAAAGATCCAAAGCATAAACTATTCATTAATAAGACGAGTAATCTGATCGGCCAATTTACGGGATTCCTTTTTAGGGCAGCTAGGTTGAATTCTAATACTGTATTACGCCTTCTGTTCGTGTTCAAGTTAGTCATTACTTAAAACTACATGTCTCGCCAATCTTTGTTTTAAGTATTTTTATTCAGTGGTGTATTAACCCTGGGCAACTTGTCCTAGGTACATACGCACAATTAGGTATTGGCTGATAAAATTCTCACACAGCTAATTCATCGACTAATACTTGTGTTAGTCACGGCAAAATTGAAAAGTCGCAGGTACGGACCAAGGAGTGTTAATTGAAGTATTCTTAGGTCACAACAGTACAGATGAAACAATGAAATAGTGTGGTACAAGGAATTACCAATTAAACACTTCACCTAAACCATTCGCACCTTGTTCTGAATCCAGCGTAGGTACTCCATACTCAAGTCGATACTGTTGGTCAACTCCGGGATGTAGAACACCGTGTAAGAAACAGGATATTCTGCGATGTCGTTCACCTAAATATTTCCACGAAACTTAACGTTAACATGGTTCGTACAAATGTTGGAGGGAAAAAATCCAAGGACTTATGAAGGATCTGCTGACGACAAATCGCCATAACATTTTACAAAGTAACACGGCACTCTTAAGTTTACTTTTCATTTGTGACTTGTTTCGGAGTAACAATCTCTTTGGTCAGGCTGTTTCATCGGACTTTCGAAGAGTTTTTCAAAGACAATTTGAATTTTTCCCGTTGGCACGACATGATGCGGAGCAAACCACCCTCTCGTCTATTCTGTCTAAATAATGCTAAAATTTCCCTACAGTAAATTTCACAAGTCGTTCCACATGTAAAAAACACACGGAATTGGAACAGTTTTTGCTTATGAAATTATCATTTCACGTATGAAATGGGAGCGTTTTCCCTTACGAAATACCTAATTCGCATGTGAAATGAACTTGTTGAAAATTTGAATTTTTTACATGTGAAATCTTGGTGCACGAAACACGTAATTCACAAATTAAATGGAGGATGTACGTTGAAAATTAATTTCGCATATGAAGTTTTCATTTTACATACGGAATTTTAACAATTTACATATGAAATACTAGTTTCATTTGCAAAATTGCATGTGAAATCATTGTAAGGGTAACCCTAAATTTAAATCCAACCCAACCACGAACCCGAGGAGACGAAAAAATGAGAAAAGAAAAAAAAGAGGAACAAAACGAATTGAACGAAAACTTCTAAGAGCAAAGCGTTCGGTTGATGACTTTTAAAGGAGGAAAATCTCGAGTGTCTAGATATTTTTAAGACCCAACCGGGACCTGTTGCGAAAAATACAACATTGGGCCATCTGGCTGGGAATAGAACCCACGACCGCGCGAATCTAGTGCGATGCTCTGCCAACTGAGCTACGGAGGCCGTTGCCAAGAGTATGGTCATGAGTTCAGAACTTATAGTGGTGGTAATGCCGATTAAGTGAAGAGTATATTCGATAGAAGATTATGGTATTTACACTCGACCACAAACTGTTAAGTTGATGATTTTTAAAGGAGGAAAATCTCTGGTTTAAAGTTAGCGGTCGAGTGTAAATGCCATAATGTTCCAAGAGCAAAACGGTTGGATTTAGTCCCGGACACCAACAAACTAACCGCCGGACTAACAGCGAAGCTCCGCCAATCGGGGAGAATAATTAGTGGTTAACTCGTTTTTCTAGTGACACATGTAATCGAGGAAACATCCACAAGTGGTCTAAATTATTCCATACAGTGCAGTGCATACTACAAAGTCCTGGGCACTAGGTACCACTGTTTTTCGGGTGGGCATATAAAGAAACAATGTTTCCCAGACAGAATTCGAGGCCAGGAAGAAAAAATGCGAGTGGTGTGCTGAGGCACAGTGATAACTCACGTACCTCTCACCACTGCGACCAGGGATCGATTCAGGAACCTTGCAGTTGTCTGATTAGTTACCTTGGTCACGTGTGAGAAGAGTGTTGTCCAGTTTGACTTAATCAAGCACCGCAGGTTTACTTAGGATAGTTCAGTTTCCTCTCGTAGTAACACTGGATCCACGAGGGGTGGCCCTTAGTGGATCTCAAGAGGGAACAGCTTGGCTAGCTGACAGGGTTATCCAGTATAAATAAGGAAACTTTACTTTTTTTCTGAATTCTCTCAGAAACATTTTTGCTTTCGCAACGTTTCTGCGGTTGAACAAACGGAGATATATTTGAGGAAACATTGAAAATCTTAAATATTTCCGCAACAATGTTTCCTTGTTCGTGAAGGACTTAAGGGTCTGAGAAGTGGTAAAAAGATTTGTTATCCTACCTCGTGAAGTCCATCCAAAAGCCGCAAACTAATCCGTAGACATGTTTTCCTGGACTCAGCCTAAAAATAAAACTGAATTTTATCACGACGAAACATAAGGCCGCATCTACAAAACCATGATTGTTACATACGATCGTTCACCCTGGCGTATGTAATCTAGTCCTAAGGGCATATTCTCGGTAGGCTGATGCGGTATTGAAAGAAAAAAAACGAATACCGATACCGGAAAAAAAATACCGATAATACCGATATGTCGATATTTCATCGCAATTGAAATTTAACAAATGTTAAATCCACTTTTTTAACAAAGCGCTTACCACTAAATGTAATAAATATGTTTCGAACGTATAAAACGAAAAAGGAGATTGCACTTTCACGCACTCGCGTTACGGCAACTTACGGGTTGAATCTATTTGCACGACTTTAACCAAAACTATTTAAAAACGGTGTGAATGAAAAACGGAGCAACATATCGTATCACGTAGACGCGAATTTCGATTATTTGAAACGTAAGTCGGCAAATTCGCTTTATTCTTTTCTTTACTCTCAGCGGCATTGTTTGCAGACGGTCTTTGTCACCAATTTCATAGTCCTTGGTCAAACCTTAGTCAAATAGCAAATGTAAAGAAGCAAAAAAACACTGATAATCGGTTGTAGCATACGCACAATACCGATAATACCGTAGATTTCGGTATATCGATATTTTGCAAATTAAAACACCGACTAACCGATATTTAAAAAAACCCCGATATTTATCTGTATATCGATACACCGTATCAGGCTAATTTCCCGCTTGCCATTCGCTCACGAATGCTGCAATGCTTTGTGATGAATCTGGTGACTAATTTGGATGCATCGGGATGAAGAATCGTATGCAACACTTACATCTTGTAGAATAGCCTTAATAATACAGCGGCAAACGCGAAATTACCACGTGCACATGACTTTTTCCCGCACTTGCCGTTCGCTGTTCCCACGTAAATAGGGAGCACCTTTACGTTTGGTAACGACGCGAGAATTCAGAAAAGAATTTCTTTTCTGATGCTTAGAGAAAATTTGGACAAAATTATCAGTCATACCTTACACAAGACATAACAAAGGTAGTTCTGCGCATGAGACCTCATAAATACTGGGTTTCGCCATCTTCGACGTCAACATCGTTTTACATCGTTCAACATCGTTTTACATCGTTCAACATCGTTTTACTTCGTTCAACATCGTTTTACTTCGTTCAACATCGTTTTACTTCGTTCAACATCGTTTTACTTCGTTCAATATCGTTTTACTTCGTTCATCATCGTTTTACTTCGTTCAACATCGTTTTACTTCGTTCAACATCGTTTTACTTCGTTCAACATCGTTTTACTTCGTTCAATACCATTCAGTAATGTTGAAAGGTGTTAAACAAAATGTTGAAAGCGTTTAGCCAGGGTTTTAGGTAGGAAGATACTGAAGTTTTTAGCGGAGTCTCTTCGTCGAAGTGACAAATCAACTTCGTGCAGAGGATGACTTTCGTTCGAAGCGTTCAAATTTCTACCCATAGGTCTTGGCAGTAGCCCCAGTTCCCTAAATCTTTTGGAAATCTGTCATTATTTGTTTGCTGTAAACGTCATACAGCTCACAAATAAAAAAATTACGAAGAATGCCCCTAGCAATGTCCAACAAATTGTGCGAAGTATCGCCATATGTAAACATTAACAAATGGTTAAACAAAGAAGGCTAGAAGAGTTTAAAACATATTTATTGACTAACTTGCTTGTAGCGACAAAACGTTAGTCAATAAATATGTTTTAAACTCTTCTGGCCTTCTTTGTTTAACCATTTGTTAATGTTTACATATGGCGATACTTTGCACAATTTGTTGGGCATGGCTATTTATATTAAAGTCGCGATTGCCGCCTGGACAATCACTCGTAGACATTTTGAAGAATGCCCCTACAGGTTCTCTTTTGATCTGGAATGTGAGAAAAAAAACCCCACCAAACCGTTGTCGGTCTACTCCAAATCGAGTCAGAAAAGTTCAAAAACGTGTTTTCGTGCTAGCAATTATACCTCTGAGTCATCTCGTGGGCGACCTCCTAGTACGACGGATTTGATACATTCTTGGAAAATCTACGAAATTAAGAGAAAGTAACAAATACTGAGTTTCGAGCTGGCAAAAAGGAAAACAAAATCATAAAAAACAAAATCACAAAAAACAAAACAAAAAAAGTCTATACAATGTTGCACAACCAAGCGCAAATAGATTTTCGTTTAACATACGTCATAAAACAAAGAGTGGTACCGAAACAAAGCTTTCGTAGCGCGAAAATTCATTAAGACATAAGTTAATCATTAATCTGTGCTTCTCAAACTCATTAATAATTCATGACCTAATTAACCAACCAGACAAAAATATTTGGTCATGTGCATGTGTTTTGAAACCCAGTAAAGGTCGCGTAAACTGAATTCATAATTAAGAAATCAGATAATAAACGGCTCTTACTTAGAACCGTTTATTACAACATTTCTTAGTTATAAATTCAAACTAGACGATTGAGAAGCTATTTCATAAACTCGTGTTTCGCGTTTTACCAGGGGTTACAAACACTCGAGAACAATAAAATGCACTCGGCCTACCGCCTCGTGATTTTCAATGTTCTCTCGCGTTTGTAAAACATTCGAGAACAACAAAAACCACTCGACCTGCGGCCTCGTGATTTTCATTATCCTCTCATGTTTTACAAACACTCGAGAACAATCAAAATCTCTCGGTTCACGGCCTCGTGATTTTCATTGTTTTCTCGTGTTTGTAACCCCTGGCAAAACACTCGCACTCGCTTATGAAATATTACTTCTAACTACAATTAAGTTAAACATACGTAACAAGACAGATTTATTAAATTACTAAGAATGCCATGCTTTGCCTTAAATGCGCTTCACTACCAAACCTCAAACCCATTACCAGATTATTTTACAACTGTTCCTAGAGCAAATAAAATATCGACTAGACATTGCACTGACACAAAAAAAAACAAAACAAATTTAGCTTTCGCGGCTCGAAAGTTCGTTAGAATGGTAGTTAGTTATTAATCTATGTTTCTAACTACTGTTAAACAACTGAAGAAGTGTTTCTCGCGCCATGCAATAGTCTGCGACAGTTTTCCCGAACCAACTACACAACTGGATGTAGTAAGCAACTGCAGGCAAGATATATCAGTGTTGCATTTGAAGAGCTCCGACAAAGACGTCTAACATAAGCCACAGTACCTTAATTATTCTTTCGAGATATGTCGATGGTAATTTTGCCCACCACTCATCTAAATTGATAGAATAGGTATTACCGGTATTATTATTACAGGCATTATATTACAGGTATTCAGTAATGTGAATACATGACGGTGAGGTTGTGGACATGAAAACGTCAACAGTGAGTTCTCAAGGCTGTGCGCACCCAGTGGTACATAGAATTCGTGCTGGCTGGTTCGTGTTTTTGCAAACGTGCGCGTGTTTTAATGTCCATGCCTGGTTTTGTACTTCGCGTGCACTTTCAGCCTGATCTAAACGGTACCGATTGTCACTTACGATTGGGTCGTTCTAATGTACGCGATCAAGTCACGAAAGTCTTCAAGACTAATAGTAAAATTTGCGAGCAAATAGTACGCCGGAATTTACTCTTTTAAGAGCTTAATTGCAAATCCGAAAGTAAAAAATCATATTAATTTTACGTATACCTATCGAAGCACAAGTAACATTTTGTGGTTTGAAAATGATGTAATGATAATACCGAAACTTCATTTAATAAGTATTAATTGCTAATTAGCAATCTACATTATTTATAAGTTTGACTTCATAAACTCGATATGAACCTTCAAGTCAAGAGTTGCGATGGATCAGAACTTTTGAAAACATGCATGATCTATACTGTATTTAGGGCCATGTCATACGTTGCACAGTTATCGCATTTAATTCAGACGAATTTAATTCACATCAGCTTCGTCAATAAGTCGACGTAAGTGCGTGTTCGCTACATTCGAAAAATTTAATTTACACGAATTTAATCATTTTCCAAACCTTCAAAAGAACAATCAAAGTTCTTAAGAACTTAACATTTGATGATGGGCTAAAAAGAACGTATATTATCATAATTTATCCATTTAACTCGATCCGACGTTACGTCGTCGTCTGAAACCAACACGCATTTAAGACGTTGTGTACGTCTGACCGTGGCGGATAAAACGCCTCAGACATACTTAATTCGTTTCATTCGTCGCATAACCGTCGCATTAAATCGACAGAATTAAACGCGACGATTGTGCAACGTATGAAACGGGCCTTACCTATAGTTCTCCGGCGTACTAGGGGAAGACTTAAGTATTTCTGAGCAAACGGGATAGCCAGAGCTTGACAGTGCTGAGCCGTGCGAAACATTTGAAACTCTGGTAAGATAACGTAGAGTCGTAAGCCATCCAGATCTTCAGGGGTCTCGGTTAGAGATGGGATAAGATTATTTTCAATCAGGTTCAGAATCTGGGAAGAAAAAAAGGAATATAAAGTAAATGGTTTGAACACTGTAGAAACAGCAAGTACTGGTGAAAGTAGATCATTCAGGATAGTCGTGAGGAAGACTGTTTGTGGAGTTTGTAATGACTGACATTTCGACAGCCTCAGCGGCGGTCATCTCCAAAGTCCAAGAGTCAACTCTTGAGATGACAGCCACTGACGCTGTCGAAACAGGTAGTTGGGGGTGCTTGGCAGCACAGTGGTAGTGCACGTGCCTCTCACCACTGTGACTAGGGCTTGATTCCGGCTTCGTGCAGTTATCTGATTAAAGTTACCATTGTCACATGTGAGAAGAGTGTTGTCCTGTTGGATTCTACCAAACAACGCAGGTTTTCTTTAGCTACTCCGGTTTCCTCCTGTAGTAACAATGGATCCACGAGGGGTGGCCCATACTGGACCTCTAGGGAGAACGGCTCATATAGCTGATAGGGCTATCCAATATGAACAAAGGCAAAGTACCTTTACCTTTACCTTTACTACAAACACCACGAACAGTCTTTCCCAAGACTAGTCAAACCTGGATGATCAACTTTCGTCTACAAGTAAGCGCTTTTCTTGATGCACAGAATAAGCGAGAACACTTACCAGATCGTTCATCCGTGCATTTTTCGACAATGCTTGGAAAAACTTTCTAACTGAACTTACATCGACGGCATGGTTTTGATTGTCAGTTACTAAGTTTTTTTTCCTAAAACGAAAGAAATCAGTTGGAATTTACTAGAAAGAAAAGTGGAAGTAAGTATTGAGAGAGATATTTCAAACTAGATCTGTTCACTTGGACATATATCCGGAAAATTCTTAAAACCTGTAATTGTCAACGTTAAGGTAAATGAACTACGATAACGATGAGAACTTACGTGTTAAAGAAGGACCCGTTCAGACACTGTTGGTTACTGAATACTGTTTCGAGCTTTCTACAGCAAAATATTACCCCAAACAATTGCGTCAGCTTCTAATTTTATGCCGAAATAATAAGCGTGCGTACAGACACAGGAAGATATCAGATAGCGACCTCGGCCCAAGCCTTGACACGGACAACGACACCGGCACCGGCAACGACAGCATCATCCACAACAACACAGACATTGACACCGACACCAGCAATAACACCGACACAAAGCGACGACACCAACACCAGCAACGATACCGACAACGAAACCGATACCGGCAGCGACACCGACGCAAGCAACGACACCGACACAAGCAACGACACCAACACCAGCGATGACATCGACACCAGCAATGACACTGACAACAACGACACCAGCAACGACATTGACACTAGCAATAACACCGACACAAGCAACGACACCGACACAAGCAATGACACCAATACCAGCAATGACACCGATAACGACACCAACACCAGCAATGACACCGATACAAACGACACCGACACCAGCAACGACACTGACGCCGGCACCGACACTGACTCCACAGTGACGCCGACAACACCACCGGCACTTACAATGGCACTGAAACCTATAGCAGTTGGTTTCCAAAACCCACACCTGATACAGACACCAGCAACGGCACCGACAATGGCACGGACACCTACAACGATATCAGCAGCGACAACGACAAAGACTGACACCAAAACTGATACAGACCCGGTATAGTAACTTAACTCTTATTTTGTAGAGACCTTAGGAAGGCTTACTTCTTCACCTCCTCAGTGATATTGTTGTCGTGAAGGTTCTGCTGGATTTCCTCGGCGATTTCACTGTCAACCACGGTGAGTATATGTGAAGGATTAACCTGACGCATGTCGACCGGATCAGCGAAAGACTAGAAGGAGTAAGGAACGGTATAAAGCTGATGCACTTTAATCGCTGCTTCCTGGCTTTCAAGTCAACTGCCTTTTAGGGAAAACGTTATTTTACATGTTTAAATCAAAAGTAAGCACAAGAGTGAAGATTGCTTAACGTCAGCAGATGATGATGGCCATGATAATGAAGATAATGACGATGAAAATGATGATGACTGATGGGTAAAACAATGATGGTAGTAATAATGCGACGGTCATTATAATAATGGTGATGATAACCACGATCAAGATGATGAAGATTTGAAAGGTGAAGTGAGTGATGATAGAGATTATGGTGAGGAGTTTTATCATACTATCGACAATGACTATCGAACAGATGATGATGATGACGGTAAGAATAATCATGACGGAAAACCGTGGCTCAAACTTGTGGAATAACCCTACCTCGAAATATAATCAATAGTTTCAATACATTCTTTTTAAATGGCTTCACAAACTTAATAAGATGAATATATATATATATATATATATATACAGACGGAACCGTTTCGGCCTATTGGGCCTCATCAGTGTAGTGCTGATGATCAGGATGGAGAAGCCTACATTATATAGGTAACTCAAATGTGCCACACATGTGGTACATCTAAGCCATGCCAGAGCGCTCTAACTAGAGACTAGTGAGCGTGCGCAAATCCGCTAGCGGCATGACTCATCCTGTAGAGCGCTCAATATGAACCAAGAGGCCATAGAGCGATATATATATATTATATATATATATATATATATAAGAAGTAAAATAGACAAAATTTTTTTGCTGTCGCTACTCTGAGTTTAAGGCGCTTAGGCGATCATCAGGCAACTGATGATCGCTTGAGCGCGTGAAACTCAGAGTAGCGACAGCAAAAAATTTTGTCTATTTTACTTCTTTATTCGCTCTACTGGTATGGTATTGAGCGCTCTTCATTTTCAAACCAACACTACAACCTTTCTGGTCCTCACCTTTGGTTTATATATATATATATATACATATATATATATATATATATATATAATTCATTTTAGCCAACAGTCTTTTTATAATTTTAATATTGTCTGTCAACTGTGAATATTATTTATAGATTAGTATGAGTTCCTATATGTAAATATTATTATTATTATATATCAATGTATTATATGTTGTTAAGTAATGTACAGCCTTTTGAAAACCAGGGAACTGAATAGGCTACCGTGCTTAAAGAAATTTAAGCAAAGTAAAGTAACGATAACGATGATTATGATAAGGGTAACTAATGCGATAAAGTAAATAATGATTTTTGGAAAAAAATGATCATATTGCTGATTAAAATTATGATAATGATGATGATGATTATGCTAATGACGATGATGAGACGGATAAAATATGACGGATGTTGACCCCAGGTATTGAGCGATAGCACAATTATACCTCCAACAGTGGCTAAAGAAGTACAAAATCGACAACGATGGAAAACGTTCTAGTAGCCGAAATCCTACTATGTAACCGCAACTATTGAATTTTGACGAACGTCTCATTCAGTTCTTTGCCCCAAAATATGACGACTCTTTAATAACCTAATAAAAAAGAATGGTATTCTGATGGCCATTTGAAGTTGCTGTGTCATTTTCATTCGCAGTAAATCTGATAATAAATAAATAATTACTCACTTACACTCTGCGTGCTCGCCAAAACAAAACAGTGATCTCCTCCTGCAATGACCTTCGTCAGATATGTGCTTGTCTCATTTTTGGAAGTCGGTGATGGAGACGCGGACCGCCAAGGACCTTTCACCTCCACAGGACTGTAATAATTCGTGGTACCTCCAAACCCAAGCTGGCCACAGGCGCCCAAACCAAACGCATAAACCCGGCCCAACTTTGGAGCGAAAGCAACAGTATGTCTTCTACATGAAAGTAAACAAATGGGAACTCTCAGGACAACCATAGGCAAAGTTCACGAGGGGTGTGTGTGGGATGTGACACCCCCTAAATTTTGTAATTTAACTATTGTCGCACTTCATTACAGCGACTATGGGTAAGCGTTTTCTCAGAGCCCAAATCTTGCGTTCCTTGCAGTCTGCGTTTCGGAACGGAAGTCTCGGGAGGGCAAATGAGATTAGAACTTCAATTTGATTAGCCGATTCATATCACATTTACCCAAATAAGGGCCTGCGTCATTCATCTGCATAATCCAGCTTCTCAGCGACGTAGTTTATGGAAGTGTGAAACCCCCAAAATTTGCTAAAAAATAGAAGATTCGGGCAATAATGGACAGTAATTCGGGCAAAATTTGGTTAGGTGAAGCAGGTCTAAATCTCTTTCGGATACTAGTTTATATTTAATTTACGTATTGAGGCTGAGGAAGCGAGGGCAGCGGCGTAACGAGGGGGAAGGGGGGGCGCAATCGGTGCAGATGCTCCGGGAGGCACTTTTTGGAGGGCAGCATTTTCGGCTATCATTGTTCTGAAAACGTTGACCTACATATTAAGTCATTCTCGTGTTGTTGATAGACGAACTTAAAACCATCTGATCACTATTTATTTGAAGATTGACAGCAGTTGAACAGCGAAGTTTGCATAAGCTTACGCATGAGCGCTGGTTAGTAATTTGAATTAATATACATTGTGGAGAAAGAATATTCCATTTGTCGATAGAATATTCTCTGTGCGTGCCTGCTTTTTGAGTCTTCTTTTGTTCTTTCTTTCTTTTTTGTGTGGGGGAGGAGGCATTTCCACTCCCGCCCCGGGAGCGATTTACCTCGTTACGCCATTAGTATATCATACATGGCCTGAATGCGCGTCAAATTAAATTCGGGCAGTTTTTTGAAAGTACACAATGTTCGAGAAAATATAGCTGGACACCCCCCCGATCAAAATAGGTTAACTGGGCCCCTGAGGACAACCCTTGATTCTGTTGTCGTGGGGCTAGATTTTAGACTAACACGAACTTCTCCACCCGAAAGGAAGAAGCCGCCATACAAAAATAAATCAGAATAAAATAAAATCAGATAACAGCTTGGCACCCCTAAGTGAACGGACTATCAGAGCATTGCAGTTCGAGAATCGCACTCATTTACCGACATATGACGCTATTTTAATTTGAATTTGGGATACCATTTCCAATGAAAACACTAACGCTCATCCCAAAGCTAAATCCAACTCAAATCCTAGCACTACCATGTACCTAATCTAAGCCAAACGCTTTACCTTTATCTAACGTCGAAGTGATGGAAATTCGTGTGCCTGGCTCAGGATGAAGGATCCAAAAAAATAGACTTCCCAAGAACGCTGCCGGATTAACGAAGTAGTTTAGTTGGTTCCTTGGGTTGGGTTCGTGAAGCAATGGTGGCCAAATTTAATCCTATCGCCAGCTGGAATTCTCTGTTTTTCAGGTTCGGGTTTGTCACAGAAAGGGGTTGTTCATTCAATTCTGGCAGACCGGGACACCTTGGACACTCGGCGTTTTGCCCCTGTCTGCAATATGTTGACATTTTGAGAGCTGCATCTATTTCAACGGCCATGCACGACCCGTCCCAGCTAGCCAAAAAATACCACCGCACTGTGATCCCGGTTTGAGCAACAGTGATCCCAGCAAAATAGGATAAAGTTTTGTTCGTATAAACGCAAAGTGCTCGGATATCCCGGTCGACCGGGAATACGTGTAACCGTTCAAAATGGTCTCCCAAGATATTTAGGTCCGCAGAGCCGGTGTCACATGAACAGCCAACAAGCAGCGTCTGTTGCTAAATGAAGCGTTCTTGCCGTAAAGAACTATAGCTTAGAAAGGTTTGTGAACTGTACCTTCCACAGCCTATCTGAGTTATTAATGTGCCCATCAGCTCCAGAACCTCTCGGTATATAAAATAAATAAATAAATAAATAAATAAATAAGTAAATAAATGAATAAATAAATGAATGAATGAATGAATGAATAAATTAATGAAAGTTTAAATTAGGGAAGTCAGGAACAACCAAATAGACAAATGAAATAAAGAATGAAGGGATGATAGAATGAGGGGAAAAAAAGACAAAATGAACAATGGAACAGAACCACCAATGAATGACCAAACTTCAAAGAAACTAATAGCCAAAGAAACACATGAAAGTGAGAAATGTGGAAGTGAGAAAGGATGGAAGGGAGAAAGGAAACAAGAAAGGAAGGAAGGAAACAAGAAAGAAAGGAAGGAAGGAAGGAATGAAACAAGAAAGGAAGGAAACAAGCAAGGAAGGAAGGAAACAAGAAAAGAAGGAAGGAAACAAGGAAGGAAGGAAACAAGGAAGGAAGGAAACAAGGAAGGAAGGAAACAAGGAAGGAAGGAAGCAAGAAAGGAAGGAAACAAGAAAGGAAGGAAACAAGGAAGGAAGGAAACAAGGAAGGAAGGAAGCAAGAAAGGAAGGAAACAAGAAAGGAAGGAAACAAGGAAGGAAGGAAACAAGAAAGGAAGGAAACAAGAAAGGAAGGAAACAAGAAAGGAAGGAAACAAGGAAACAAGGAAGGAAGAAAGGAAACAAGGAAGGAAGGAAGGAAGGAAGGAAGGAAGGAAGGAAGGAAGGAAGGAAGGAAGGAAGGAAGGAAGGAAGGAAGGAAGGAAACAAGAAAGTAAGGAAGGAAGGAAACAAGAAAGGAAGTAAGGGAAGAAGTAAAGAAGGAAAAGGAACGAAGAAAGAAATTAGTCAGTTAAGTAAATAACCAGCAAGCTGGCTAACAAACAATTAAGCCAGCAGTTAGTAGGTGGTGGATGTGTAACCAGTCAAGTGCAATCACACCCACCAAGAGACTTAACTCACCTTACGAGGTTGATTCTGATGTGAGTTTGAATTGTGACCAAGTTGACCACATGCCCCAGCACCAAATGTGAATACTCCTCCATCCTGATGAAGTTAAACAATGTCATATCACTAAATCTTGCCAGATACTGGATGATACAGGACTCCTGTTCATCCTTATCAAAATATATCAACTTAAGAATCTTCTTAACCAGAAAAACTACTGTCTTACCTCGGTTAACACTGCTGTGTGATCTTCACCACAAACTATGTGCCGAACTCTTTGGGACCTGATAGATTCTATGTTTACAGGAAACAACTGGTCTAAAATTCATTGAAAAACTTATCAGAGGTGTTAATGCATGATTAAACTCTTCAAAGAATTCAAAAGACATGTTTTGAATGAAGCAAATTTTATCTAAACCCTTTGCTGGACATTCACCTTTATCATTATTTTACCTACTGTATGATTTAATCCCACCCAGACTGGTTTTTTTTCTAAATCTTTTTGGGCCAGATATAGACAGAAAGTGTGCTAATAGAATTACCTGTTCCATTATCCAGACCAAGTTGTCCAAAACTATGTCAAGTAGAAAATCATGTAATAAATAATAAAGTAATAATATGGAAGATATATCATAAATGACAAACAACAAAATACTAATCCTTTTTCATCTGAACTCCTGCTTCACTTAGCCTTTTACATGCCCACCTGTTTTTTCCCCATCCAAATACAGCTCCTGAAAAACCTAATGCCATACTGTGGTATCCACCAGCTGAAATTTCAACCATTGGAATACCAAGAAGTGTTCCCACCAAATGTGGAGTTTCAGCTGCAGTGGATGGAATGGTCTTGCCTACTCCAAGCTGGCCATGAGAGTTATTACCCCAGCTAAACAGCTTGCCATCTAACAACAAAACAATTACAGAACATCACCTTGTCATTTTTATGGGAAACAAGGTGATATGCCTCAACCAGAAAGAGCTAAATAATTATATAAAAGTCTACAAATGTATATAAAAAATCAGTAGGAGTGTTTTATTAGAAACAAAACACCAGGACACAACTAACTGTTTTAGATCCAATAAAATATGTACTGCACATTTTTTTCAATGGCTTGAAAAACTAACCCATCTATATAGTAATTGACAAATAAAGTTTGAGAATTATTGTTTCTTGAACCACAAAAAAATGACAAAAAAGCAAGAGGGTCTTTATTAACATCAGTGTGTCTATATCACATCTAACAACAGACACTGTGATGATTTTCCTCAATGTTTTCTATATAAATTACCAGTATTACTGGTAATGAGCAACTTCAGGCAAAGATACAACATCAGAGTTAGATCATCTTATGCCCTTTTGAAAGGTTGAATACCCATTTGCCTTCTCAGCAAACTCTTAGCAAGCTCCTGAAGTCTTCCAATGGCTTGTCAATAATTGCTTAAAGTACTTTTACACATTTGTGATCATTCAAGTCCCTTAACTTCTAGAAAGTGGCCTTGATTTGGCCATATAGCCTTTTTGTCTACCTTATATAGGGTTTCCTTTCTAAATTGTGGGGGAAAACACTACATATAGTTCTAAGTGAAAAATGATTTCCCAGTCATTTAAGTGATCTCACCTGTTGTAAGGGCCAATGAATGTTGCATGCCACAACTTACTTGAACCACAAATGTATCATTGAAAAATTTAATGTTCCTATGTCAAGTATAAATTATTTAATGTTAGACCCAGTATGTAAGGTATTTGATGGCCAAATCCAAATCGAAAACCAGATGATGCTGTCATAGTGTTGCTAATGTAAAACACATCCAATCATATTATATGACTAAAGCATCTTCTGAATAATATTAGTGGAATAATACAGAATCTGTTATTATTGACAGCATATTAATTTATATTACTGACAAAATAGTATTACTACTCTATAAAAGTCATATATACATGTACTGTTTTCTTCAGAGTATAGCCCAATCAAGTAATGAGGGAAACTTGCTCCTAATACTATGCAGTTGCAGGATGAATATTAAGGCTCAGCTCAAGATTCTAATATAAATAGCTGGGCCTTAATATTCATCCTATGACTACAATTCCCACCTGGTAAATCTCTGGTCAATATTTCAATGCTATGCAGTTTAACACAAATGGCTGTGGAGTGCTTTTTATTTCCATATTATATTTCTGTTTGGTTCCTGACCACTGCTAATTGCTGTATAAGTTGCTTTTCTATTTGACAATTTCTTTCCTTGACTCAGGGACATAAACTTGACAACGTCCAGTCAACATTTCACAAGTAATATATCTACCTTGGTCTATGAATAATATCTCGTGTAGGATGGCCAATTTGTCCATTTCTGTTATTTCCCCAGCTAAAAACTCTGCCTTTATCAGTTAATGCTATGGTAAAATCATGACCACATGCCACCTTTGTTATTGTCATTGTTTCCAGAGCATCTATCCTCTCTAGAAATGAAAATGTTGGTTAGTCAAATACATGTATCATGTTCATCATCTGAGCTGACATTGGGTTAAATTTTATTGTCATTTTCAAAGGTGTAGCATTTATATAAAACTGTTAAGGTTACACCTTAATTATTTAGACCCAGTTACAGACAGAAAATATGAATAAACACAATTGATAAAAACTAAATCAATAAATTTATAAATACATGACTCCTTTATCTATCTTTGTTTCATTTTGGTTACAAAGACACAGTAGAAGTTTATGTTCACAATTGCTGCGAGTGACAGAAGTGGTCCTTATAGATTGGGATGAATTTTGTTGTACAAACAGTACTGAAATGAATTCTGATGTTTAGGACTTGAAGTTAAGGTTGCCTGGTGTCAAAGCTATTAAAAATCTTTTAAATTTTAGTAAGTTTTTAAACCTAAAATTTTTGTAATTAACTGTTATTACGTTTATATTTTGTAATTTCCGGAATATACATAAGCACAAATTCTGCAAGTATTACAGCCTTCAATTTCAATTGATAACACATACTTCCACCTTGATTGTTACTGATATTGCAAAAACATCCGTTACCCACTAAAAAATTAAATTTTACAAAATTGTACAAATGACCGTGAGCTGTGCCTATTGAGACCCTTCTCGTCTCTCAGAAGCAACTCCAAAGTACACAAACCCTAATACATTAATCGCCAACGACGATGTACAAGCCACAGAAAATTCATCCAAAAGCTTCGTCAAATTGACTTTACCTGGTTTTTTGGTGCTCTTAGTGTGTCCAAGTTGACCAGAATCATTATTTCCACATGTGTACACAATGCCATCGTCGGTCAAGAATGCAGTATGTTCCCATCCGCATGCAACATCCAACACCTTAGAAGCAAACCCAGCATAATTCGGCACTTCCATGGGAGTTTTAATCAAGTCTTCCTCAATACCTCCCAGTGCAAGTTGTCCGGAAGATGCCTTACCCCAAACGAACAACCGAGACATGTTTATTAAGTACAGAGTTATGCACTTAAAAGTTGGCGGTCCTTTTTTATAGGTAGGACTTGAGCTGAAACAACCACATGCTAAACAAACATTCTCTGCTTAACGTTAATAAAACATAGAAGACGGCTACGTCTTGCTTCCTCGCTCAGTTTCACTTCCACTTTGACGGAAGGAATGCGCCATCTTTAATGGTTTGAAACGCGCACGGAGGGAGTTTATAATACTTCTAGTTACCCCCCGTTCAAAACCTCGTCAGTATGAGCATTCAGGGGTGCAATCACGCCAAGTGGATTAATAACATTCAGGTTTTGCGGAGGCCGAGTACTTCGACGAGTTTTGTTCCAACTATTGGTAAGTTTATTGCCGAATTAATATAACACACATTTTGAAAAGAAAAAAAGTAAACCAAAACCGAAATAAGTACACTTTTATATGGCTTTTAGAGGAAGAAAAATGCTTGCTGTAACAGGCATGAAAATTTATAAGGTTACAGTTATTAGTCCCTTGGGTCTTGGACTGTCTTTAAAAATCAAAAACGCTGTATTTGGTTGAACTGTTTGGACTGTGAGATATTTTATATCTTTAAACTAAATACGGTTATTTAGATCGGCTACATAGACAGGTTCAGACTGGAAAATAATGAACAGGAAAACTCATTTAATTGATCGCTTCCTGGCAGCCAGGCGGTAAATTTGGCTAAACGAACTTTGGGTTTGAGTTGAAACAGTTGGTTCTTGTCGTTTCTTTAGGAATTAAATGATAACATAAAATGAAAAGCAGAATTACAGGAAAGGTGTTACTCCACTTCGCTATCCTAGTCGTGCTGTCGCGGAGCTGCTGTTGTGGACTGTCCTTGAATGTGACACATCCCTCTGCATTAAACTACTCAACGCATTTACCTTCGACGGCTGTTCAATATGGTTCCTATAATGTGACTGAGATGACTCTTTCTTCTCCTGCTACGCTAATCAGTGGTTTGAACACCAAGATTACGGTGGCACCATCATCATTAACTGGTATTAATGAACCATCTCATCCAGGAAGTACCCTACCAATTGACCGTCATTCAGCTACTTTGATTACATCTACATCCTCAAAAGAGTTCATGTTTTCCACACACTCCTTTACAAAACAACATTCAGCATCACTGCACAAACCAACAGCAAAAACTCCCCACTCAACTACAAAAAATATTAAGAAAAGTAAACCGGTTTTGCATAAAGTTGGATTAGTTGTTGGTGTTGTGTCAGGGCTCGTATTTCTCTGTTTGTGCCTGATTGTGTTCCACAAAAAGGAAGCACGGCTACGCTGCTTGAAACTATTGTGCAAACCTTGCACAAAGAATTACAGCAGATATAACATTGTCCCAATCTATGTGTATGATGACAACGAACAAGACATACATGAACTGCAAGATGATAGTGACTTGCCCTTAGTTTGAATTAATCATGATACTTGAGGAGAGAAAAAAAAAAGATAACACTAGAAACAGTAAAATCTAGTTGTATAAAACTTTTAATCATAGTTTTGCAGAAAAGTTAAATATAACAACTTCCAACTAAACAAACTCCAAAAAAGAGCATTTTATCTTATCTTGTTACTTAAATTTTGGGTACCACAGAGGCTTATTTTTTGGAGTCTGTTTAGTGTTTAACCTAATAACAGTCAAAAAAACCCCAGGAACTGTATATATCCTTTAAAATGGTTAACATAACAGTTGTGATCAAAAATTTGGGATCCCATTGCTGCTGCTAACTTTTCCCTACTTTTATCCTGGGTAGTGCTGGATAAAATCATTTTTGTTTAACATGAAGCAAGATGTTAGCTGGCCATCTGGGCAAACATGTGGGATAATCCTTACCTTGATAACCCATTCCTCCTTAAGCCTTTTTTTTCCTGTTTTATTCCATCTAATGCCAAACAATTTTATCCTACTGAGGGAAAGCCCAGCAGGATATCTTGACAGGTTTAAAAATCAAATTGTGAATTTTCCTTGAGATAATCCTCTACTTTAACATAGATTCCTGGGTAGACAATGGTCAGGCTTTATAAAAGCAAGGATCTACTAGTCAGGAAAATATTTACAGAAGGCTTCTATTTATTAATGGTAGTGAAAAATCTGACACATTACCCCAAGTACTGTACATAGCAATGTATTTAGGAAGGGATAAGAAGTGTAACTGGAAATAAAGTTTTGCCTTATTGTGTTTGTTGTTTAGGCAAATGCTCGTGAAGTACTCATTGTTTTAAACACAATTATGCTAGGTGTTAGATAATTATTTGAATGCAAGATTTTTGTTTGACAACTTCTGTAACTAAGTTTCACTTTGACTGAAACTTGTCAGTTTTCATTTTTGTTCACAACTTAAACGTGATCATTGATTTCAGTAACCATCTGTATCAGTTGTTGAAAATTATTTTTCTCATCTTGATTATGGTATGTGATGTAAGATCTACAGTCATGATTTCACAAGTAAAAATTTTTGCTTTTGCATCCTTTGAAACTGAAATTCAAAAGACCCCATAAAAGAATTTTATTCTTTATTAAGAGTGACATGTATTAGTTAAGTAGCAGCAAACATTATCATTGTGAGACATAATTTCCTCCAACAAATTACTTTTATGGCATAGTTCTAAAATTAATACTAAGACTGTATCCCAAGTCAATAAAATTAATTTCCTTGAGGGGTTACCCCAGCTGGGGATTAGAAACCTTTTTTCTGAGAATCTGAGCTTGAGAAACATTGGAAATTACCCTTATTTACCATCAACTCTTCCTCATATGATCATTATTTATATGATCTTTGAAAAATTGATGACAATATAACTCATTCAGCTTTTCGTCTGGTAATTCAAATTTGTCCATGAAGCCTAGTTAAAACTTTGTCACCTCATTACTCTCTTATCTTTGCCATGCCAATATTCAGTTTATTGGTGGTTTCTTCAAAGGCCATACATGAACTACATTGATTTTCTCTCTTACAAGATTGCTGAACTGTCTTGTTCAGCAATAAACAAGACAGTTCAGCTTATCCTTAAAGTTTAATTCAGAGAAATCAACTGGTATCAACAGGTCTTGCCTTCATGTGGCTTTGTTGTCCCTGGACCAGATTATCAGTCTATAATAACCCCCTCTTTTGTCTAGGTGGTCCTGAACATTTTCACCTGAGCCAAACTATTTTCTTATTAATGACATCAAGCTTACCATTGAACATTACTGGAATTTCATCATAAAGCAGGTTTTTTTGGATGAAAGATCAGACTAAAATTATCTTTATGTACTGCTTCAGCAAGTTAGTCAATTGGAAATTAGGTTGCTACAATGTCACAGTACATCAAATTACCAAAGATAGTTCCAATTAGTAATTTTCCTTGGTACATTACTGCAGAACTAGCTGCTTTAATGTTGCCCTCTCCCCTTGAAGAATAGAATTCCACGATATCATCCACTTTGAAAGGAACATTTTCTTTGCTCTTCTGGCTCAACTTGACTTGAATGACTTTTGCAGGGCAAGGTTTGCTGAAGTTGGCATTGTATTCCAACAAGGCAAAAGTTTGACCACAGCTGCCAATCCAAAGGTTGTTGCTTTCATCCACAAAAACATTGTCAAGGACCAATCCCACATTAATTTCCTGGAATACAAAATAAGCATTTCTGTTGTTACATTACAGAAATCAAAACAAGAATAAAACTAAAAAAAACAAATATGACAAGATTTTATGGAGGGAGATTGACAGCAAAGGGAACAAGTAGTAGCTTGCCAACTATTTATGCCTGTAATTTACTGCCCACCAAACTAAGGTTGCATACCTGTTGGTTATAGAGTAAAGTGAAACCCTTCATGAAAGCTAAAGTCTTTCACCCAAAATTCCTATGAAGGCTGTCTTTGGTATCTAAATTAAACTCAGTTGTCCTTACAACAGTGTTCATTTGCACTAAATCAGTAGGGTACTAGTGAGTGCAATTAAAACTAATTCATATTGAAACTTCTCAGTTATAAAAAATGTTGTAAGTTCTCACTTACAACATTTTTCTAATCTCTTTAGATACCAAAATGTCTTACTTCAATTTCTAATACTCCACCTGTTGCTCATCTAAAGAATTGTCCTCCTTTCTCATGAAAACAAAGATTGCACCACCTAAAGCAGAAGCAACATAAATGTATCTAGAAGAAAATAAATACATAAAATGTATATAATGACATAATCCAGTGTAAAAAAATCGATTATTATTATTGGTGAATAGTGCAGTATAATTTGAGATAGGGGAATCAAGCAAATTGGAAAAAAAAATGCTATTCACCTGCAAGATGGTTGGTATTATAATGTTAAAAGTTATTATCAACTGGCAAAGGGCTGGTGAAAAGGGCCAAAAAAGAATCATGGCTCACCAGCAGCCAGAAACAGAAGTTGCAGATTAATAAAACAATTGTTATAAAAAGACTCACTTTCCAGTCTTGTCAACATTTATCCCATTTGGTACATACATTTGACTGGCAACAATTCTGGACTGTGTCCCATTATAGAAGACAACATTTCCCAGCTTCAGTGGATAAAAGGATTCAATCATTTTCAGTAATTTACTTGCAAAGTAACAATCATTAGTTGCATAGAAACTGTCGGGCCCTAAAAAAAAATTCCAAAGAGTAAATAATTATGTTTCATCTATAGTAAAATGTTTACATCATTAACAATGTAAGATGGTGATCAAGACCATAAAATTTTACAGTGATTTCAGGTCACTTGATTATAAGGTCAACTGAAATTCACCAATGTAAATAACTACTAGCCTATGATCTTGTTCAGGGCCATTAATTCTCTCAAATTAACTACTTTCTGAGCCTTTGCAAACAGCAGTATAACTTCTTGGTTACCAGTGCTGAACACACAGCTGTTCTGTTATTCTATTCTGCCAGGAAAGAGCTAAATGTTTGAATTTTCAATAAGATTACTGTAAGCCCTAGAAAGTTTGCATTGCAGAAACTACAAAGCCAACTTAACTGTTATGATTAGTTTGGAATCTCTTTGAGGTTTTATAGATAAACATCACGAAAGTTGGTATGCCAATAATACAAGTATACTTTTAGAAGTATACTGAATTGGTTATTCCTTAATTCAACTAACCAACCCTAGCTGTAATCACAGTTGAAATTCCAAGCTTACTACCTGATAACTAAGGACATAATGAGGTAATAATCAATCATCTCTAACCATTAATCTTGCTTATGAGTTAAGTGTACCAAAAAATATCACCAAAGAGACATTTTCATGGTGAAATCCATGCTTTTCTGAGTTTCAGCTACCCTGGTTATCATGCAGCCTTGTAAAACTGTCACCATAAGCACTATTGCTCCAAAACTTACCCACTGCCACCACATCATTTGGATGATAAATGTTCTTGTCTATTACTTTTTTCCTGTGTTTCAGCACCAACTGCTCTTCATCAAACTCAAAAATTTCAATGCTTTCTTTGCCTCCTCCATGATTTACAACAAACAAAAAGGTTTCTTTGGTTATTGGATCAATATAAAAATCAACCCCATGTGGAATAAAGTCAGACTTGTCAAAGTTTTCCACTGCTATCTCCTTAATGCCTCCATCAGGGTGGTTGAAATCAAATGCATAAAGTTTTCCTTCACGGATCAGCATGGCTGGATCAGCTGGAAATCCACTGAAATATCTCAGCCCCTAAATATAATTGAAATGGTCAAACTATAACTACAGGCTTTTGTATACCATCAAAGTGCTAGTGCTAATTAGTAGTATTATCATGAACTTATCCAATTTCAAAGATTAGGAGATTGAAGAATATTTAAAAATTGCTAGGTTAGTCCTCAGAGCTTCCACAGGTAAAGATTCTAAATAAAAACTTTTAGTATGTTACAACCTTTTACTCTTTCCTTTTCCAAAATATATATTGAAACAGCACTAAAAAGCACAAATAATTTCATTACCAAGGTTACCCACAGGTTAATACTAGTGTAACTGTCCTACTTTCACATCATAGTCATGTATATGGAATGGTGTTCATAAAAAGAATATTTCAGTCAACATGATCCAGAATGCATTAATTTTCCAACAGCAACTAAAATTTAGTTGAAAGGTAGAAATCTCAACACATATTTAGGCTATTAGGGGGTTACTGGAGTTGTGTATTTAAGCCACTATGGGATAAGAGTGCACTTCACTATTATGCTCTGGCTAACTCCAGACAATTAATTTTACTCATCAAAGGGATGAGCCCTGCCCCTTAATGAGTCCTGCCCCTTAATTAAACATGGTAATGTCCACCAAAAAATTGTTCCAACCTGGACAACCCTCAAAATAATAGTTATAACAAAAACAGGATATGTCCAACTTACTGATGAAATAATGGCAAGACCATTTGGTAGCACATCGATATCTTCTGATCCATTTACTGCAAACCAAAACATGTTAAGGTATAACAAAGGTACAGTACAGTATGATTTTTTGTCATACAAAAGGTTATTGTGTAAAAATGTGCAAAAAATTGATATGTATGCATTTCTTTAAACTATTTAACTGTAGTAATTACTAATTTAATACATTGACATACCATGAAATATCTTGCATGGGCCAGGAGCATGGCTAAACATAGGAGTACCAACTCCAAATACAGCTCTAAGGAAACAGAAGTAATAATAGTTCAGCAGAAACCTGTATACAAATATTGCACTGTCTACAGAGAAATAACTCTGTATCAGCAGTTTCTGGTGACCATACAAAACATGTTGTACAAACAAAGACATGTATTCATGATTTACCCATAAAGAGGCAAGGGTGGCCTTAAGTATTTTACTATGGCTAACAGCAGACAATTTTACCTGTCAAAGGGACAAGCCCTACCCTTTTGTGAGTCAAAATTGATCAATGAAAAAGTAAATTCATTAAAACAAGGCATTCAAGACTATAATACTGTAATGTTACCTGATGATCACCCTGAAAACAGAGTAGGCAGTCGCAAGTTTCCAACTCCAAATTCGACAAGGACATGACAAATATTTGTGCATTACATAATGATTTGGTGGGAATAATACTGAAGTATGACATCTTTCACATAAAAATAAAATGTGGCATAGGCAGTGTTGAATGATGGGTAAAAAAGCCAAAAGGTTTCTAAGGAAATTCCCAACTTAATGTAAAAAATTAATTGTATGGCAACATTTTGAGTGAACACACTTTGTCAGAGTGAAATAGAAAGTGGTAAACACCTGATAGGGTAATGCTAGATCTAAATTCAACTAGTTTTTGTATTACTTCGTATTTAATTTCATTCCAACAAGAGACCTTGACTTGAAATGTCATTATTTCTCATTCTATGTCAGTAGTTCCTGAACCATTTTGGTCTGATGACTTATTTTACATTGTATTTATTTATAAAAAGACACCCATCCCATGCATGCTCTGATTGAACAAGCATCATTTTCATTCAGTGGACAGAGACACACTGACATCATTTTCATTTTGAAAAAAAAACCTTGGTTATTTTTTTCAAAACAAATAGAAAATACCTTTGTCTCCAATGTGATGGAAACATTCATGATGCAATATCAACCCAAAAAATACCAGAAAACACTCAGCTAAGCCCTATGCTCCATGCTTCCAATATGCATTTGTGTTTCTACTATAGCTCAAAGAAACCCATACAATTTTCTATTTGTTAAAATTGGTCATCATGTTGCACTCAGTTATAAGTTTTCATCCTAATTCAAAGTTGATGAAAAGTGTAGTGTCATGTATGCTACTGATCAGTTTATTAACATTCTTGAGGTAATGCATTCTGCAAGTAATGCATTTTGCATCATATTGCATGAGTAAAAAAAATTTTAAAAAAAATCTGGCAAAACCTTTCTTATTGGCTGTAATCTGTCAAAATATTGCCAGATCCAGTGACATTAAAATAATTAAAAATTAATGAAAATAAAAACTATGAGTGCTAAACCTTTTCCTGGTGTTATATTAGTACAATGTGAACGTTACAGATTAAATGTCCCAGACAGTCCATTGTAGTTGGAAATCTACGCAATATTTCTCGCATATATTGGCTACTGTTGGGTAGAATTTCTTGTAAGGATTATTTTTGGCAAATGGTAATTCACAGTGGTTTGTTGTAGCTGCCAAAAGAGTATGTATCTCGAGGAAAATTTACATCCAAATTTGAACTGGCTTAGACGTGCTGGTGGTGGTGCCAGTCAAGCCAGGATATTTTTTTTTTGCTCTGGCTGTCAAAATGACCAGCATCAATCAGATTGTGCCTGGCACAAAACAAAATGTACCTGTCACTTAACAAGACTATAATTTGATTGATATTCGTACATTCGCCGTATATTAATAATTGTTATTGTATGCAAGCATTGGTATGGGATATTAAAACTTAAAAGTATGAATGATACGTGCACTGCACACAATTTTATTTAAAAGTATTATACATGCAGCCCTCGAAATTTTCGACGGCAAAAGGCAATTGCCGCCGATAATGCCGCCGAAAATGAAATTATCGACGGCAATTTTTTGCCGTCGAAGATTTTTGTGCTTATTGCCTACTGAATCTCATCAGTTCTTCTAAGAAACTCAAGTGCTATGTTATGAACAAATGATTATCTACAGATTTCCTGAATTTTATTCCTCATCATTGCTCGACGATAATAAGTGTTTTCATGGCGACGTTAAATACCGTTGTTTACAAACAAATGGATGTTACGTATTGCCTTACATAAAGTACTTCCGATTAGTACTGAGAAAAGGAATCCACAACTATTGAGACGATTGACCCAAATTTGCTTCCTGATTCTCATTCTGATTCTGAATCAGAATCTCAAACAGACGAGGATTAATTAAGATGGACTGATGTTTGTTCATTGACATTGTTCTTTTTACTTGCGTATTTGTTAGTGATAACAACGTTTAGTACGACTAGTTATATATTAAAATGGGAAAGTTTTGAGTTGTTTTTTTATTATTCAGCTGCTTACGACATATGTTTTAGAATTCCTCTTACAATAAACCCGAGAGAAAAAATTACCTTAGAGTTGCCGCCGAACTCTAAAATATCGACGGCAATTTTTTGCCGTCGAAGATTTAGAGAAATTTCGAGGGCTGTACATGTAGATTTATACATGTAGTATACGACTACAAAAAGATCATAATCATCAACAATTAATCTATTCTTGAACCATCACATGTCTCTTTGATCAATTTAAATCCTCAAAGTCACAGTAAATCTCCAGGAATGAAACCTGCAAAACTAACATCACTATCATCCGAATCAGACAAATGTTTCTCATGTAAGTCATTGTCAGTGGTCAAGTCTTCATCAATATGGATATCATTGCTAACACTATTTATGTCAGCAGACATGAAAAATGAAGTTATTTTCTTCGATATGTTGTACATAATTTAACGCTAGAGTGATCACAAACAATCAATATCCAAGACGGTCGCACTTAGCCATTTTATATTCACCCGCACACGATCTCGCAGGTAACTCGCAAAACTACTCGCAGCAACTCGCGCACATTCACTAATTTAATATACAAACGAAGAGAGCGATTAAAGACAAATACTAATAATTGCTTTTGTATTGAAACTGGAAATCAATGTTACCAAAAACCGTTCCGGACAAAGTGACAGACATAGTCAAATTTGTGACTGTCAACACTCTATAAATGACAAAGTTGTACCGGACAATGTCCGTGACCGGACTCTAATATCCAGGCTTGGTACCAGTTGGTGCAAGCAGAGGTGTCAAATTTAAACACAAGTTTTAACTTCGTGCAACTTTCAAACTACTGACCTGGAAATTGTTCGAAACAAACCATTCACGGTTCGATGCAGCTACATTTTTCGTGCTACGATTTGTTTTGAAAGGAGCAAAGGCAAGCACTACTTGAGCAACCAGAAACACGTTGGTTTAAAATCGTGGTCGGGCGTTTGTCAGAGTGAAATTAAGAAGTCGAGTATGGACCGAATAAAATTAATTGAGGTATTCTTAAAGAGATGCAGCACTATTCCACGTTAGTTATTAAAATATAGCTTGCTTTTTTCTAATCTTCATCGCCCAATGCTTCTTGAGTAAACCTAAACGACGACGTAATCGCCTGAAATTAGTTTCAAATTATGTCTGCCGACGCAAACGTCTTCGCGTATTTAGCGCAATCATAAAAGAAATTCCAAGTCAAACGCAGCAGCAAAATGTCAGTCCCAATTCTCATAAATACACCACTTAATTCACGCATTTAAACCAAGATATTTTCTCTGACATTAAATGTATAATACTTGATTCAACTATACTCTTCGTTTCATTTAGCTCTTCTATCTATTAATTGCCGCGTACTGCTTTATTAACAACTCACGGAGGTCATTTTATTTATGTATGTACTTACAAATATTTCAAGACAACAGTGACTCGGAAACACAGCCAAGCGATGAAGGCAATAATTAAAACTCGCTTAGCGAACGCCATTATTCCATTAAATGTAGGTCCTTTGAAGTTGGGTTGGACAAAAGTACAGTCTTTAATAACGTAGTACGTCTACTTTGGTATAAATTATACCCTTGATCAAAGTCACCTGGAATGGACTATGCCCTTCAACTGGACATGCTCACATGCCATCGCCTAAAGGTGTCAGAAAAAAGTAGGTTCCTCATTGGTGGCTATAGCACGAGGCCCCACCCAACACTCAGGGTTGAGGCATTGGCGTAACGGACTATGGTCAGGGTTAGAGCAACTCCTAAGGGCCCCCAACGATTCTGTAGAAACAACTGAGATTAAAATCAGTTTATGATTTTAGAAATTTAAGAGCATGGATATATCTTAAAATAGATGAATGATCTTCAAGCTCTGTACTCAGAAAATGATTTCTGTAGCTGCACCACAACCTCATAGGCTTCGTACAAACTGATATTTACTAGAAAATTCTGATATCTTACAAATAATGGCCTAATTTCTGGTTCAATGACTCATGTTTTACCTATTTTTGTCAAAGACCTATGAGGACTACACGTGCAAAAATGTAAATTAGCACAGTAGCCCAAACTACAGAAAATTGAACAATAACAACTCCAGAATCGGGAGTTACATGGCTCCCCTCATACATGCTAATGTATGAAACTAAGAAAACTAATCATAAACAATACAACGTTATGAACTGTTCTGGTGACGTATGCAAAATGCATTGTCTTTTACGATATCCTGGCTCCTCGGCTGGGACTTATCCTGGTCTCCCAAGTGACTTGTGCTACTCTGTGTCTTCATATTCTTCTCGTGCTAATATGAGAACTAGCTTGTGGATGGGTCTCTCAAAGTAGCTGCGTTTACCATGGCTTGTGATGAGGAGTTTGACTTTGCGCACTAGTTTGTCCGCACTTGGATACACTTCAACCACCTTCGCGAGTGGCCATTTGTTTCTTGAGACGTCTTCTTCACGCATTAGAACGATATCTCCTACTTGGACATTTCTGCTGGTCCTGTTCCACTTTTGGCGTCGGTATTGCAATGAGCAATATTCCTTTCTCCATCTATGCCAGAAATGTTCAGTTGGAAACTGCACTCTTCTCCATCTGTTTCTTGTGTAGAGATCTGGTCTTGAGAATTCTCCAGGTGGTGGCAAAGTGGTTTGCGTCTTTAGGGTTAACAAGTGGTCTGGCGTAATAGGTTCTGCTGCTGTCGCTTCAGATAGACTTGCAACTGACAGTGGGCGGTTGTTCACGATATTTTCAGCTTCTGTTATGAGTGTGGGTAGGCCTTCATCATCTAGCAGTGTTCCATGATCATGTAGTAAACCTGTGATTACTGTACGGATTAATCTTTCCTATACACCGCCCATATGGGAGGCACAGGGAACGTTCATACAAAATTCGATCCAATCGCATTCCTTTGTTCCTAGAAAGTTTTTCACTGTATCTTTGTTGATCTCTTTCATAGCAGAGGCCAGTTCATTTTTGGCGCCAACGAAGTTGGTACCCTGATCTGACCTCAGTTCTTGAACTTTATCTCTGCGACTGATAAACCTTCTTAGGGCATTGATGAATGAATCAGTGTCCATACTGTTTAAAGTCTCTAAATGGACTGCTCGGGACGCAAGGCAGGTGAATATAATTCCCCATCGTTTTACCTCTTTACGACCCTCTTTCACGTACCACGGACCGAAGACATCCATACCTGTGTAGGTGAAGGGTACAGCCGGGTTTATTCGTTCTGGTGGCAGATCAGCCATCTTCTGCTTGAGTCTTTCACTGCGCAGCTTGCGGCAAGTGACACATTTACTAATGAGACGTGATACTTTGGAGCGACCATTGATAATCCAATACCCGTTTTGACGAAGGGCATTGTGTGTTATGCCGTAGCCCTGGTGGTAGTTTGCTGTGTGGAACTCTCGAATGATAAACTCTGTTACGTAGCTACCTTTCGGTATGATTAGTGGGTGCTTGGCTTCTAGCGGTACATCTGCTTGGCGTACACGACCCCCAACTCTAACCAAACCGTTTTCATCGAGGAACGGGTCTAATCTATAGAGGGAACTTGATCGTTTCATGTTGTCGTTTCTTGTGTGTGCGTTGTCTCGGTCTTGAAACTTACTTCCGTTGTCCTTCAGTTTGCGTAGGATTTTGATTTCTGCGCTGAAGTGCTGGCGTTGTAGTGATTTCAGTATCAAAGTTTCAGCAACCTTAAGTTCCTTTACTAAGGGTGGTCCATCCGCTGGTCTCCAATTGTACTGCTTGTTGGATCTTCGGTTTTCGATCATTCTTTGGATCCTGACGATGCTTCTTTTCAGGCGGGGCAACGATGACGAGTAATTAAAGCGTTCTGCTTCTAGACCTTCGGGGCTGACTCTGTCTTTTGGAGTAGAAGCGGATTCATTTTGCTTTGTTAGTGGGAGAACTGATGCTGTATTCTTCCTGACTTCAGTATCTTGGGGACCTAGTTGGACGGTTGGATTTCGGTTTTCTATGGGGATCTCTTTCCGCCAAACGAAATCCGGTCCTTGGAACCATCTTGTGTTCTCAAGTAGTTTATCTGTGGTGACACCACGGGAAGCTTCATCGGCTGGATTGTTTTCACCCTCGACGTGATGCCACTGGTGAGGCTCAGATCTGTCGCCAAAATGTTGGACTCGGTTTCCAACATAGTTATGGAAGCGTTTGGCATCATTGTTAATATAACCAATGACTGCTGACGAATCTGTGTAATAGACTTCTTGCATGTTCGTGTAAGCAAGCTCTTGGCTAAGCATTGAAGCAACGTTAACAGATATGACGGCAGCCGTCAGCTCGAGCCGCAGGATAGACATCGGCTTCACGGGAGCAACTCTTGCCTTTGCCATCAGGAAGCTTACGTTCACTTGTCCTTCTTGGTTTACAAGGCGCAGGTAAGAGACTTGACCTAGTCGCTTGTCGCTAGCATCTGCGAAGCCGTGTATTTGTGCGATAGTGGGTTCACCGAAGCCTGTAGGTTTGACACATCTGTTTATCTTTATGCGCTCAAGAAGGGGTAGCTGGGACCTCCACTTTTCCCATCTGAAGAGAACGTCATCTGGTATTAACTCGTCCCAATCGATGTTACTTCGACACAGGTCTTGAAGTATCTGTTTTCCTATCAGTACGACAGGAGAAGCGATCCCCAGAGGGTCATACACGGAACTTACCGTTGAAAGTATCCCGCGTCTTGTACATGGCTTGTCTCTGAGTTGTATGCGGAATCCTAATGTGTCGGTTTCGATGCACCAATAGGTACCCAATGATCTCTGTATTGGTAGGACGTCGTGTCGGAGATCTAAGTCCTTTAAATCTTTCGCACGGTCTTCAGCTGGGATAGCTTCCAGCACTACCTTACTATTACTTGCAAACTTGTGTAGGCGGAGCTTGTTCGACGCGCACATGGCTTGACTGTTAAGGATTACGTCGATTGCCTTTTCTGGAGTAGGGAAGGATTTCAAATCGTCATCTACATAGAATTCGTTTTTCAGAAAGTCTGAGGCTTCATTGCCAAACTGGTCACGACCTTGGTCGGCTGTCTTCTTGAGTCCAAAATTAGCAACCCCTGGAGAAGAAACAGCTGCGAAGAGGTGCACGTTCATTCTGTATTCGATAACAGGACCTTCGAGATCACCATTCTGGTACCAGAGAAATCTCAAAAAGTCTCTGTGTTCTGTGTTGACAGCGAAACTGTAGAACATCTGCTCGATATCACATGTTACTGCAATTTCTTCTTTCCTGAACCTTGACAGGACACCAACTAACGCGTTCATACAATCGGGACCCTGAAGTAGATGCTTATTAAGGGAATCACCCTGAAACACGGCACTGCAATCGAACACCACCCTTATCTGTTCTGTTTTTTTCGGGTGATATACTTCAAAATGAGGCAAGTACCAGACTTTGCCCTGGGTGGTTTCGAGCTCCTCTTTAGGCACGGGACTTGCTTGACCGCGCTCCATGATTTTCTGAATAAACTCGACGTAGTCAGTGCTAGTGTTGTGGTTCTTCAGGAGCTTTCTCTTCAGGTAAAGTAGGCGCTGCAGGCAGTGTTGGCGATTGTTGGGAAGACTGACATCGTCTGATTTGAATGGTAAAGGCATTTCTAAGTTCCCTTTTTCGTTTCTGTGGATGCCTTCTTCAAGGAGGGAGTTGAAGCGTTTATCTTCAAGACACTCTACTTGCTCTGTTCCGCGGACGACTTTTCTGTTGTAGTGAAGCTCACTGTAGTCAAGCTGCATCATTTCCCTTACTTGCTGTGGGCTTGTGACGTCTTTACTCTGATGGTTGCCGCGTAGGGGAACTTCTGAGGATGGATCGTCTATGTTGAAGTGGTTCTCTTTCATGACTGTTATTCGGTTGACTGTCTTGTTTTGTTCTTAAATGTTGTTTTTAAGACAAACGGGTCCGATGATAGTCCATCCGAATTTGTATTCTTCTGCCCAAGGCTCTTCTTCTTTTCCGTAGATAACACGCAGTGGCTGAAAGGCTGTGGGCACGTTTCTCCCTATCAGCAAGCCAATCTCTATGTCTGGGCGATGATGAATGTGGCGAGCAATGGCTGCTAGATGTGGCCAATGCTGACCTACTTCTGGTGTAGCTATGTCGCTCTGGTTGGCCGGGATTTGGTCTTGTGAGTACACAGACGTAATCTTTATGGGTCGGTGATGACCTTCTATGTCTTGGATGCGTAATCCGTTTACCTTCTGCGTGCCAATGCTGTTAACTCCTACGATCGTGTTGATTTCTAGTGTGACATCGGGGCCTTTTCTTTGAAGCTGGTTCAACCGCGAATCGGTAATAAAGACATCAGTTGATTGATCGTCTGATACTGCATAGGTTGGGATTCTGATGGAGGGGTCTTCTTGATGGAAAACTTGTAGAAGGACTATCCTAGCACACGAACGTCTTGACTGTGTCTGTCCGCAGATTTGTGTGCATGCACTCTTGACTTTGTTGGTTGCTTCTTCCTCTCCGTGACTAGTATTTGGCTGACTATTTCCCTGTTTGAACTGCCGGGAGTTAGCTTCAGAACAGCTTTCAGTGTCCTTACCTTTCTCGTGTTTGGACGGATCGTGGAGAATGGTAGCGTGTTTCTGTTGGCAGATTCTACATTCTGATCGTTTCCTGCTACAGCGTTTAGTAAGGTGCTTGTCTGATTCTACGCAGTTGAAGCAGACTTTCTTTTTCACTAGAAAGGCTTTCCTTTTGTCGAAGCTCAATTTACTGAACTGTTCGCAGTCGCTTGTGGAGTGGGTGCTGGAGTTATGGTAGAAGCAGAATGCACGTAGTGGATCACTTGGTTCTTTGAATCCGAGAATAGCGTCGTTGTTAGCAGTGGCGTAACAGACTATGGTTAGGGTTAGAGCAACTCCTAAGGTCCCCCGACCTCTAAGGGGCCCCCGATGAATCTGTAAAAACAATTGAGATTAAAGTCTTCAAATTACGTCGATACTGAGGGTGGTGAGGGGGCCCCGAACGAAAATGTCCTAAGGGCCCCCAGTAGTTGTGTTACGCCACTGGTTGTTAGTTGTGTTGTCTTTGGTTGATACTGTCATAAGTGTAGTGGCTGATGGGTTTCTGAATGATCGTCGTGGTTGGCGGCTGAGGGACTTGGCAAACTCTGCGTTGTTCTTCTGAGAGACGGACTGTGATGCTTGCGCAATCTGGGGTATATTCATTCTCTCAGCCTCGTAACATACCACCTCGACGAACTGTTTGAACAGTGGAAACGTATCTTTACCCTTCTCTTTTTGGAGTTTCATCACCTTGTCCGGCCATTTGGCTTTAAACCATCCGGGTAGTTTTTCTGCGAGCAACTGTATCTGTGAGGTGAAGTTAAATAGCTTGAGGCTCTCGATGTGTTCGCTTGCGATCTCCACTTGTTTGAGGAAATCTCCAAATTCGTCTAGTACTGAGGCGTCTGTGGGACCAAATTTTGGCCAATTCAATAGCTTTCTTTCGAATTCTGTCCCTATTACTGCTCCGTGGCCGAAGCGTTCCTTCAGAATCTTACGTGCTTGATTGTAAGCGTACTCTGAATCCTTTACCATATATTGGAGCTGCTCTACGACTGACTTAGCTTTACCGTCTAGGTGTTGGTATAAGAGATGTAATTTTTGCTGCGACGTGACAGGTACAGAGTCAATCAATGCATCAAATGCATTCTCCCAGAGAAAGTACTTGGCTTTGTCCTTTTCGTCTCCTCGGAAAACGTCTGGTTTTGCCTGCGGGAGGCGCTGAAGCTGCGTTACCCTGGTAAGAGTATCTGCTACTAGTACTGAGTTATCCTGCGCTGGAGTAACGTACACTGGTTGGCTGGCGTAGCCACTGTTGTGAGGAAAGAAAGATCTGGACCAAGGGTCTAACCTGGGAGTCGGGAAAACCGGAGGCGCTTGTCTTCCCTGGCTGTAGCTTACTATCGTATCTCTATGCATGCCTGGCGCTGCGTACTCTGTGCTTGTCTTATAACTGGTGTCCGGGACCTTCGATGATCTGTTCGACATGTGTTGACAGTTTTACTGTTTCTGGGATTTGGGGTATCTGCGCTTTAAGCTCGGGCTTATTATCTGCTGCGTTTGCTATGGTGAAAGTTGACCTTAAGGTACTGCTTGTGGTCACATCCATTGACGCTGAGAGGGCTGTAACTGGTGTGGAAAATGCCTTGGGCTGACTGTCATTCAGAAATTTCTTCGTGACATAATGTGTGTCTGAGGGTAATAGGGGTTTATGGATATCAACTGTTTTATTTTCTTCGTCTTCTGCTTGCTGGTAAACTGCTTCTTGCGCGTTTAATTCCTCAAATTCTTGTTGAAGTTTTAATTGTTCTAATTTTCTTTCTTGTTCTGCAATCGCTGCTCTGAATTTCATTTTTTCTTGCAGAGCCGCTTTTTTAGCTTTAACTTCTATAATCTTGCTCGAGGAGGAGCTGGCCGCCAATCTTCGCGACGCGCATGACGTAATGCTCTTCGTGTCTTCATCGTATAGCTGTCGTAAACGTGTTTGAGCGGCTAAGTACACTGTTTGCCAGGTATCTACCAAAACTTGTTTCTTTTCAGAAATTATCTCTGTATCTGAGGAATCTTCTAGTAAGACAATCCAATCATCGAAAGGTCTCATAATTTCGTCTGCCTCTGATGTCAGAGCTAGTAATTTTCCTTTAACTTCTTTCGAGTCACAAAAAGATTGAATAAATACTTCAAATTCACTTAGCTTTGCACGGAATTCCCTTTCTTTGCTCGAGGTGATTTTTCCTTTGAGTTGACAGTTGTATTCCTATCCTTTACTGGTCATTACTCTCTTTCTGGGTCCAAGTTATTCTGGTAAGCTGGTGGGAATCGGTAAGGAATCGTGTCTGGTCTGTGCTGAACTCGCGATAGTTATTCACTGCTACCTCGTCGCTTGATCTCAAATTCTTTTGCTGGAAAATCTCGATCTTAATCGTATGATTCCTTTAGGTCTTTGACTGTAGCTGTACCACAACCGCATAGGCTTCGTACAAACTGATATTTACTAGAAAATTCTGATATCTTACAAATAATGGCCTAATTTCTGGTTCAATGACTCATGTTTTACCTATTTTTGTCAAAGACCTATGAGGACTACACAGTTAAACGTGATCATTGATTTCAGTAACCATCTGTATCAGTTGTTGAAAATTATTTTTCTCATCTTGATTATGGTATGTGATGTAAGATCTACAGTCATGATTTCACAAGTAAAAATTTTTGCTTTTCCATCCTTTGAAACTGAAATTCAAAAGACCCCATAAAAGAATTTTATTCATTATTAAGAGTGACATGTATTAGTTAAGTAGCAGCAAACATTATCATTGTGAGACATAATTTCCTCCAACAAATTACTTTTATGGCATAGTTCTAAAATTAATACTAAGACTGTATCCCAAGTCAATAAAATTAATTTACTTGAGGGGTTACCCTAGCTGGGGATTAGAAACCTTTTTTCTGAGAATCTGAGCTTGAGAAACATTGGAAATTGCCCTTATTTACCATCAATTCTTCCTCATATCATCATTATTTATATGATCTTTGAAAAATTGATAACAATATAACTCACTCAGCTTTTCGTTTGGTAATTCAAATTTTTCCATGAAGCCTAGTTAAAACTTTGTCACCTGATTACTTCCTTATCTTTGCCATGTCAATGTTCAGTTTATTGGTGATTTCTTCAAAGGCCATACATGAACTACATTGATTTTCTCTCTTACAAGATAAAGTTCAGCAATAAACAAGATAGTTCAGCTTATCCTTAAAGTCTAATTCAGAGGAATCAACTTGTATCAACAGGTCTTGCCTTCATGTGGCTTTGTTGTCCCTGGACCAGATTATCAGTCTATAATAACCCCCTCTTTTGTCTAGGTGGTCCTGAACATTTTCACCTGAGCCAAACTATTTTCTTATTAATGACATCAAGCTTACCATTGAACATTACTGGAATTTCATCATAAAGCAGGTATTTTTGGGTGAAAGATCAGACTAAAATTATCTTTATGTACTGCTTCAGCAAGTTAGTCAATTGGAAATTAGGTTGCTACAATGTCACAGTACATCAAATTACTAAAGACAGTTCCAATTAGTAATTTTCCTTGGTACATTACTGCAGAACTAGCTGCTTTAATGTTGCCCTCTCCCCTTGAAGAATAGAATTCGATGATATCATCCACTTTGAAAGGAACATTTTCTTTGCTCTCCTGGCTCAACTTGACTTGAATGACTTTTGCAGGGCAAGGTTTGCTGAAGTTAGCATTGTATTCCAAGAAGGCAAAAGTTTGACCAGAGCTGCCAATCCAAAGGTTGTTGCTTTCATCCACAAAAACATTGTCAAGCATCATTCCCACATTGATTTCCTGGTATACAAAATAAACATTTCTGTTGTTACATTACATATAAGAAAACAAAAATAAAACTAAAAAAAACAAATATAACAATAGATTTTATGGAGGGAGATTGACAGCAAAGGGAACAAGTAGTAGCCTGCCAACCATTTATGCCTGTAATTTACTGCCCTCCAAACTAAGGTTGCATACCTGTAGGTTATAGGGTAAAGTGAAATCTTTCATGAAAGCTAAAGTCTTTCACCCAAAATTCCTATGAAGGCTGTCTTTGGTATCTAAATTAAGCTCAGTTATCTTTACAACAGTGTTCATTTGCATGAAATCAGTACGGCACTAGTGAGTGCAATTAAAACAAATTCATATTGAAACTCCTCAGTTATAAAAAATGTTGTAAGTTCTCACTTACAACATTTTTCTAATCTCTTTAGATACCAAAATGTCTTACTTTAATTTCTAATACTCCACCTGTTGCTCATCTAAAGAATTATCCTCCTTTCTCATGAAAACAAAGATTGCACCATCTAAAGTAGAAGCAACATAAATGTATCTAGAAGAAAATAAATACATAAAATGTATATAATGACATATAATCCAGTGTAAATAATCAATTATTATTATTGGTGAATAGTGCAGTATAATTTGAGATAGGAGAATCAAGCAAATTGAAAAACCAAAAATGCTATTCACCTGCAAGATGGTTGGTATTATAATGTTAAAAGTTATTATCAACTGGCAAAGGGCTGGTGAAAAGGGCCAAAAAAGAATCATGGCTCACCAGCAGCCAGAAACAGAAGTTGTAGATTAATAAAACAATTGTTATAAAAAGACTCACTTTCCAGTCTTGTCAACATTTATCCCATTTGGTACATACATTTGACTGGCAACAATTCTGGACTGTGTCCCATTATAGAAGACAACATTTCCCAGCTTCAGTGGATAAAAGGATTCAATCATTTTCAGTAATTTACTTGCAAAGTAATAATCATTAGTTGCATAGAAACTGTCAGGCCCTAAAAAAAAAAAATTCCAAAGAGTAAATAATTATGTTTCATCTACAGTAAAATGTTTACATCATTAACAATGTAAGATGGTGATCAAGACCATAAAATTTTACAGTGATTTCAGGTCACTTGATTATAAGGTCATGAAATTCACCAATGTAAATCACTGCTAGCCTATGATCTTGTTCAGGGCCATTAATTCTCTCAAATTAACTACTTTCTGAGCCTTTGCAAACAGCAGTATAACTTCTTGGTTACCAGTGCTGAACACACAGCTGTTCTGTTATTCAATTCTACCAGGAAAGAGCTAAATGTTTGAATTTTCAATAAGATTACTGTAAGCTCTAGAAAGTTTACATTGCAGAAACTACAAAGCCAACCTAAAAACTGTGATGATGAGTTTGGAATCTCTTCAAGGTTTTATAGATAAACATGGTATCATAAAAAGTTGGTATGCCAATAATACAAGTATACTTTTAGCAGTATACTGAATTGGTTATACCTTAATTGGACTAACCAACCCTAGCTGTAATCACAGTTGAAATTCCAAGCTTACTACCTGATAACAAAGGACATAATGAGGTAATAATCAATCATCTCTAATCATTAATCTTGCTTCTGGGTTAAGTGTACCAAAAAATATCACCAAAGAGACATTTTCATGGTGAAATCCATGCTTTTCTGAGTTTCAGCTACCCTGGTTATCATGCAGCCTTGTAAAACTGTCACCATAAGCACTATAGCTCCAAAACTTACCCACAGCAACTACATCATTTGGATGATAAATGTTCTTGTCTGTTACTTTTTTCCTGTGTTTCAGCACCAACTGCTTTTCATTAAACTCAAAAATTTCAATGCTTTCTTTGCCTCCTCCATGATTTACAACAAACAAAAAGGTTTCTTTGGTTATTGGATCAATATAAAAATCAACCCCATGTGGAATAAAGTCAGACTTGTCAAAGTTTTCCACTGCTATCTCCTTAATGCCTCCATCAGGGTGGTTGAAATCAAATGCATAAAGTTTTCCTTCACGGGTCAGCATGGCTGGATCAGCTGAAAATCCACTGAAATATCTTAGCCCCTAAATATAATTGAAATGGTCAAACTATAACTACAGGCTTTTGTATACCATCAAAGTGCTAGTGCTAATTAGTAGTATTATCATGAACTTATCCAATTTCAAACATTAGGAGATGGAAGAATATTTAAAAATTGCTAGGTTAGTCCTCAGAGCTTCCACAGGTAAAGATTCTAAATAAAAATCTTTTAGTATGTTACAACCTTTTACTCTTTCTTTTCCCAAAATATATATTGAAACAGCACTAAAAAGCACAAATAATTTCATTACCAAGGTTACCCACAGGTTAATACTAGTGTAACTGTCCTACTTTCACACCATAGTCATGTATATGGAATGGTGTTCATAAAAAGAATATTTCAGTCAACATGACCCAGAACGCATTAATTTTCTAACAGCAACTAAAATTTAGTTGAAAGGTAGAAATATCAAAACATGTTTATGCTGTTACTGGAGTTACTGCTACTATTACTGCTGGAGTTACTGCTGTTAGTGGGTTACTGCAGTTGTGTATTTAAGCCACTACGGGATAAGAGTGCACTTCACTATTACACTCTGGCTAACTCCAGACAATTCATTTTACTCATCAAAAGGATGAGCCCTGCCCCTTAATGAGTTAATTAAGCGTGGTAATGTCCACCAAAAAAATTGTTCCAACCTGGACAACCCTCAAAATAATAATTATAACAAAAGTAGGATATGTTTGACTTACTGATGAAATAATGGCAAGACCATTTGGTAGCACATCGATATCTTCTGATCCATTCACTGCAAACCAAAATATGTTAAGGTATAACAAAGGTACAGTACAGTATGGTTTTTTATCATACAAAAGGTTATTGTGTAAAAATGTGCAAAAAATTGACATGCATGCATTTCTCTAAATTGTTGAACTATAGTAATTACTAATTTAATACATTGACGTACCATGAAATATCTTGCATGGGCCAGGAGCATGGCTAAACATAGGAGTACCAACTCCAAATATAGCTCTAACGAAACAGAAGTAATAATAGTTTAGGAGAAACCTGTATACAAACATTGCACTGTCTACAGCAAAATAACTCTCTGTATCAGTAGTTTCTGGTGACCATACAAAATATGTTGTACAAACAAAGACATGCATTCATGATTAACCCATTAAGGGGCAAGGATGCCCTTAAGTACTTTACTATGGCTAACACCAGACAATTTTACCTGTCAAAGGGATAAGCTGTACCCTTTTGGAAGTAAAAAATTGATCATGGAAACAGTAAATTCATTAAAACAAGGCATTCAAGGCTATAATACTGTAATGTTACTTGATGATCACCCTGAAAACAGTGTAGGCAGTCGCAAGTTTCAAGCTCCAAATTCAACAAGGACATGACAAATATTTGTGCATTATGGAATGATTTGGTGCAAATAATACTGAAGTATGACATCTTTTACATAAAAGTAAAATTTGGCATAAGCAGTGTTGAATGATGGGTAAAAAAGCCAAAAGGTTTCTAACGAAATTCCCTACTTAATGTAAAAAATTAATAGTACGTTAACATTTTGAGTGAACACCCTTTGTCAGAGTGAAATAGAAAGTGGTAAACCCCTGATAGGGTAATGCTAGATCTAAATTCAACTAGTTTTTGTATTACTTCATATTTAATTTCATTCCAGCAAGAGACCTTGACTTGAAATATCAGTATTTCTCACTCTATGTCAGTAGTTCCTGAACCATTTTGGTCTTATGAATTATTTTACACTGTATTTATTTATAAAAGACACCCATCCTATGCATGCTCTGATTGAACAAGCATCATTTTCATTCAGTGGACAGAGACACACTGACATCATTTTCATTTTGAAAAAAAACCTTGGTTATTTTTTTCAAAACAAATAGAAAATACCTTTGTCTCCAATGTGATGGAAACATTCATGATGCAATATCAACCCAAAAAATACCAGAAAACACTCAGCTAAGCCTATGCCTCATGCTTCCAATATGCATTTGTGTTTCTACTATAGCTCAGAGAAACCCATACTATTTTCTATTTGTTAAAATTGGTCATCATGTTGCACTCAGTTATAAGTTTTCATCCTAATTCAAAGTTGATGAAAAGTGTAGTGTCATGTATATTATTAATCAGTTTAACATTTGTCAGGTAATGTATTCTGCAAGTAACGCATTTTGCATCATATTACATGAGTAAAAAAAATTAAAAAAATCTTGCAAAAATTTTCTTATTGGCTGTAATCTATCAAAATATTGCCAGATCCAGTGACATTAAAATAAATGAAAATGAATGAAAATAAAAACTATGAGTGCTAAACCTTTTCCTGGTGTTATTATATTAGTACAACGTGAACAATGTTACAGATTAAATGTCCCAGAAAGTCCATTGTAGTTGGAAATCTACGCAATATTTGTTGCATATATTGGCTACTGTTGGGTAGAATTTCTTGTAAGGATTATTTTTGGCAAATGGTAATTCACGGTGGTTTGTTGTAGCTGCCAAAACAGTACGTATCTCGAGGAAAATTTACATCCAAATTTGAACTGGCTCAGACGTGCTGGTGGTGGTGGTGCCAGTTAGTGCAAGCAGCTATCAGTTGGTAGTCAAAGAGGTGTAAAATTTAAACACAAGTTTTAACTTCGTGCAACTTTCAAACTGCTGACCTGGAAATTGTTCGAAACAAACCATTCACGGTTCGATACAACTACATTTTTCGTGCTACGATTTGTTTTGAAAGGAGCAAAGGCAAGCACTACTTGAGCAACCAGAAACACGTTGGTTTAAAATCATGGTCGGGCGTTTGTCAGAGTGAAATTAAGAAGTCGAGTATTGTCCGAATAAAGTTGAGGTATTCTTAAAGAGATGCAGCATTATTCCACGTTAGTTATTAAAATATAGCTTGCTTTTTTCTAATCTCCGTCGCCCAATGCTTCTTGAGTAAACCTAAACGACAACGTAATCGCCTGAAATTAGTTTCAAATTATGTCTGCCGACGCAAACGTCTCCGCGTATTTATGGCAATCATAAAAGAAATTCCAAGTCAAACGCAGCAGCAAAATGTCAGTCCCAATTCTCATAAATACACCACTTAATCCACGCATTTAAACAAAGATGCTTTCTCTTACATTAAATGTACTTGATTCAACTATGCTCCTTGTTTCATTTAGCTTTTTTTTCTATTTATTCCCACGTGCTGCTTTATCAACAACTCACCGAGGTCATTTTGTCTATGTATGTACTTACAAATATTTCAAGACAACAGTGACTCGGAAACACAGCCAAGCGATGAAGGCAATAATTAAAACTCGCTTAGCGAACGCCATTATTCCATTAAATGTAGGTCCTTTGAAGTTGGGCTGGACAAAAGTACAACGTCTTTAATAACGTAGTACGCCTACTTTGGTATAAATTATACCCTTGATCAAAGTCACCTGGAATGGACTACGCCCTTCAACCGGATATGCTCACATGCCATCGCCTAAAGGTGTCAGAAAGAAGTGGGTTCTTGGTTGGTGGCTATAGCACAAGGCCCCACCCAACACTCAGGGTTGAGAGCAGTATTTCTCTTAGCTTAGAGCTAGAAAAAAACCGCAAAAACCACATTGAAGATCACAGAGAAGAAATGAGATGTGGAGGTCAGTGAAAAAAGATGTTTGTGACCAGTTTGTTGAGGAGAGGGGGTCTTTATTCTTGAGGAGAAAAAAGGATAACACTAGAAACACTAAAATCTAGTTGTATAAAACTTTTAATAAAGTAAATGGTTTGAACCTGGGAGAATTGTGACATGTTTGAGGAAGTTGATCGTCCAGGTTAGTGTAGTCTTGAGAAAGACTGTTGGTTGAATTGACCGCCGCTAAGGCTGTCAAAACGTCAGATAAAGCATTTTATCTTATCTTGTTACTTAAGTTTTGGGTACCACAGAGGCTTATTTTTGGAGTCTGTTTAGTGTTTAACCTAATAACAGTCCAAAAAAAAAAACACTAACTGGATTGTTTAAAATGGTTAAGATAACAGTTGTGATGAAAAATTTGGCATTCCATTGCTGCTCCTAACTTTTCCCTACTTTCATTCTGGCTAGTGCTGGATGAAAAAATTTTTGTTCAACATGAAGCAATATGCTAGCTTGCCATCTGGGCAAAAATATGGGATAATCCTTATCTTGGTAACCCATTCCTATTTAAGAGTTCCTTTTTTCTGTTTTATTCTGCCTAATGCCAAACAATTTTATCCTACAGAGGGAAAGCCCAGTAGGATGTCTGACAGGAATGGGTTTAAAAGTCAAATTGTGAATTTTCCTTGAGATAATCTTGTACTTAATATAGATTCCTGGGTATACAATGGTCATGGTTTATAAAACAAGGATCTACTAGTCAGGAAAATGTTTAAGGAAAACTGTTCTATTTATTACTGGTAGTGAAGAATCTTACTGAGTACCCTTAGTACTGTACAAAGCAATGTATCTAGGAAGAGATGAAAAGTTTAATTGGAAATGAAGCTTTGCCTTCTCATCTTTGTTGTTTAGGCAAATGCCTGCCCAGACAGGGGAAAATGCTCATCAACTACTAATCCTTTTAAACACAATTATGCTGGGTGTTAGATAATTATTTGAATGCAAGATTTTTGTTTGACAACTCCTGTAACTAAGTTTCACTTTGACTGAAACTTGTTAGTTTTCATTTTTGTTCACAACTTAAACCTGATCACTGATATTAGTAACTACCTGTATCAGTTGTTGAAAATGATTTTTCTCATCTTAATTACAGTATGTGACATAATATTTAGAGTCATGATGTCACAAGTAAAAATTTTTGCTTTGGCATCCTTTGAACTTGAAATTTGAAAGACCCCATAAAAGAATTTTATTCAGACATAGTTTCATCCAACAAATTAATTTTTTATGGCATAGTTCTAAATACTAAAACCTAAGACTGTATCCCAAGCAAATAAAATTAATTTCTTTGAAGGATTGCTCCATCTGGGAATTAGGCACCTATTTTCTGAGAATATGAGCTTGAGAAACATTGAAAATTGCCATTATTTACATCAACTCTTCCTTATATGGCCATTATTTATGTGATCTTTGAAAAATTATGACTATAACATATTCAGCTTTTCATTTGGTAATTCAAATTTGTCCATGAAACTTAGTTAAAAACTTTGTTACCTGATTACTTCCTTATTGTTGCCATGTCAATGTTCAGTTTATTGGTGGTTCCTTCAAAGGCCATACATGAACTACATTAATTTTCTCTCTTACAAGATAAAGTTCAGCAATAAACAAGACATATCAGCTTAACCTTAAAGTCTAGTTCAGTGGAATCAACTGGCATCAACAGCTCTTGCACACATGTGGGTTGTTGACCCTGGACCAGATTATCAGTCTATAATAACCCCCTCTTTTGTCTAGGTGGTCCTGAACATTTTCACCTGAGCCAAACTATTTTCTTATTAATGACATCAAGCTTACCATTGAACATTACTGGAATTTCATCATAAAGCAGGTATTTTTGGATAAAAGATCAGACTAAAATTATCTTTATGTACTGCTTCAGCAAGTTAGTCAATTGGAAGTTAGGTTGCTACAATGTCACAGTACATCAAATTACTAAAGACAGTTCCAATTAGTAATTTTCCTTGGTACATTACTGCAGAACTAGCTGCTTTAATGTTGCCCTCTCCCCTTGAAGAATAGAATTCGACGATATCATCCACTTTGAAAGGAACCTTTTCTTTGCTCTCCTGGCTCAACTTGACTTGAATGACTTTTGCAGGGCAAGGTTTGCTGAAGTTAGTACTGTATTCCATGCAGGCAAAAACTTGCCCTAAGCTGCCAATCCAAAGGTTGTTGCTTTCATCCACAAAAACATTGTCAACGAGTAATCCCACATTAATTTCCTGGTGTACAAAATAAGCATTTCTGTTGTTACATTACATATAAGAAAACAAAAATAAAACTAAAAAAACAAATATGACAATAGATTTTATGGAGGGAGATTGACAGCAAAGGAAACAAGTAGTAGCCTGCCAACTATTTATGCCTGCAGTTTACTCCCCCCCAAACTAAGGTTGCATAACCATAGGTTATAGGGTAAAATGAAACTCTTCATGAGCTGAAGTCTTTCACCCAAAATTTCTATGAAGGCTGTCCTTGGTATCTAAAATAAACTCAATTGTCTTCACAACTGTGTTCATTTACATGAAATTAGTATCGTACTTAGGTCGCACATATGTATCGAATTTGCACCTTAGCTCACCATCTGAGTCTTGGTAGCTCAATGGTTAGAGCATCTCACCGGTCATCAGAAGGTTGCAAGTTCAATCCCCATCTGGGGCTCAGAAATCATTTTCTGAGTATCGAGCTTGAAGATCGTTCATCTAGCTTAATATATCCAACAAGCTCTCATGTTTCTCAAACATAAAACATATTTAAGTTAAAATTCCTCAGTTATAGAAAACTATGTTGTAAGTTCTCACTTACAACACTTTTCTAATCTCTTTAGACACCAAAACGTCTTACTTTAATAACTCATAGGGATTAAAATTTAATTTCTAATACTCCACCTGTTGCTCATCTAAAGAATTGTCCTCCTTTCTCATAAAAACAAAGATCGCACCACCATAAAAGGAAGCAACATAAACATATCTGGAAGAAAATGGAGACATAAAATGTAAATAATCATAATCAACATGGAATCTGATTATATTTTCTGCTCTAGTTAAAGAGAGAAAAAAATCAAAAACCTAATGATCAGTTAAAAAAATTATCATGATTACAACAATGTTGCCTTTTTCCCATAGGGAAATTAAAATGCAAGGTAATTTGTTATTTTTATCAAAATAAAAGTACATGAAAAATTATACAAACCCATGAAAGATCATACTTTACTCCAGGATACATATAGAAGAACTGTTACAGTAAATTGATGTTACTCAGAGGTAAAGGTGGAGGATATTCTGAGATAAGGGAACCAATCAATTATGCAAAAAACACTGTTCACTTGCAAGGTATATACTGGTGGTAAAAGTTATTATCCATAAGCATTAAGATCAGTGGTGAAAAAGGGAAAAAAAAAAAAATCATGGCTCACCAGTAGCCAAAAACTGATGTTACATATTACTAAAGTGATTGTTATGAAAAAACTCACTTCCCAGTCTTGTCAATGTTTATCCCATTTGCCATATGCATTTGACTGGCAACAATTCTGGTGTGTGTCCCATTAAAGAAGACCACATTTCCCAACTTCAGTGGATAAAAGGTTTCAACCATATTCAATAAATGACTTGCAAAGTAACGATCATTAGTTGTATAAAAACTGTCAGGCCCTATAATCACAAAGAATTCCAAACAGCAAATAATTATGATTCCTCTAAAATGTTTACAATTAATAATGTATGATGACCATAGAAACCATTAAATTTTATAGTGATGACTTTAGCTCACTTGATTTTAAGGTAAAATGAAATTCACTGATGTGAATAACTGCATGCATATGATCTTGATTAGGGCCATTAATTGCCTCAAATTCACTACATTGTGAGTTTTTCAGCTCAGCAGTACAACTCCTGGATTATCCAAAATGATCATATGGTTATTCTGTCATTCTATTCTGCCAGGAAAGAGTTAAATGAACTATCGATAAGATTGCTATTAAATAAGCCTTAAAAGGTTTGGATGATGTTATAAATATTCTTCTGACCTATTCTTGTTGGACCACATTCAGTAAGCTTGATCCCTTTACTAAATCAACAAAATTGCCCAGCCAGCATTAGCTAACATAGAATAAACCATGTCTCAGGCAAGTATGGGAACAAAGTAATATTCTGTGGTACATCATAGTCTGCTTAAATTATTGTTTATCAGATTTTTGCCAGATAATGTCCCAGTTAACAGGTTAATAGCTTGTGATTTGAGCAATTAATTTTGGTACATGGTATGCCACAATACAGTATCAACCATTATAAAAGTAACTCAGTAAGAAATATTTTCACAGATATAGATCTGTCATCCCCTTGTTGGGTGCCTGTAAAATCGTCTGGTGATGGCAAGATCAGTAAAATCAGAGTGTGCCCTTTTCCCTTAATGAGTTAATTAAAAAAGGGGTTGCACCTAATTTTCTGCTATGACCATATTTCCCAGTATTCCAGAATCCAGTTATACTTAGTGGTGTTACAGGAAGCAAATATAAGTTGGGATGGGCAAAACCTTTCAGAGGTACCTTTGTGCATGGAAAGGGCACCCTTAAAAAAGATATCATGTGTCATACTAGTTCTTTTGACTGAGGTCTGCATTTTAGTGAAACTGAAAATCTTTTGCTTGAAGATCCTTGTCCAATGTTGCTGGCTTTACTGATTCTATTGTTTGATTAGTTTGTGATGATTCATCAGGATTCTCAGATACTAATTTAACAGGCAAGGCTCCAGCTTCTTGGTTAGACTGACATCAGAGTAAAAGTGATGTTGTTCAATGTGCTTGTTTTTGTTTTTTTTTGTTTTTTTAATATTCTTATGTATCTTTTAATCTATAAACCCAAGCAAGAGGGTATAAACTGATATTACACTTTGTAATAAAAAGGCATTTCTTTAAAAAGGGTACATTTCATGCCTATAATAGGCAATTTTTGTTGTTTCAAAAAGGTTGGGGGGTACATGCCTTGAATGCCCCCCTGGCTCCTACAACAATGGTAATACTAGTAGGCCACTCCTTTTTGAAACATAAAGCCGAAAATAATAGTTTTGGGATTCTTACTGATTATACTTGCCTGTACATTATTAAGCAGGGCTCCAGTATTTAATAAAGAATAAAACAGAAACTGAAAAATGTCATTCTGTAGCTTGATATTCAAATTTACTTAAATTGTTTGCTGGTTATGGTTTCCAGTATTTAATAGTCTAGTCTAATACATCCAAGCACTGGTAATGCCATAAGTATGGGCAGTTGGTACACTCAAAATTATGGTGATCATGTTGGCATTAAAGGCAGTATAAAGCTAACTTCTGTTATAACAACATAATTAGATTTTCAATATATATTATTACACTATAACCATACTTAAGGAACAAGAAGTAAACATTTTCCAGACACCAGTGCACTTTTCATTTGGACAAGCTAACAATTATTGTCTCTTTAGAACATTCACAAGAGATTCTTTGGATGAAAAATGTAATCATGTAAAAAATATCAGCATCCAGTATAAAAATAAAAATAATAGCCATAAAGAAATAATAAAGTTTCATCTAATAAATGTCACATTAAACTTTGTTATTCCTTAATGGCCATTTTTCGTGTTTTGTACCAAGTGCTGACATTTATTACAAGTTAATAATTATCGTCTTAAGGCAAAACTTGGTATCAATGGTAATAAACCCCTCTTAATTTGTTAGCAATGAATGTATGTGAAGTGTCTGAATGGTGCTCATGGGAAATTTAAAAATTAAAACCAGAGACAGAAACTACATAGCTCCCTAAAGACTGTGGTGACAAGTCTACGATTTCTTTATTTTCATATAAGTACCAAAATAGAAAGGGGACACATGAAGATTTTCTATACAATCTGTACTTTTCAGAGTTTCAGTTATCCTGGTTAATCCAGTTAGTAATGTGAAGCCTGACATAACATTAAGTTTTACAAACTTGAAAGTATTCACCACAACAGATATTAATTCAGCCTAGTAGAACTGTAAGCACTATTGCTCCAAAACTTACCCACTGCCACCACATCATTTGGATGATAAATGTTCTTGTCTGTTATTTTTTTCCTGTGTTTCAGCACCAACTGCTCTTCATCAAATTCAAAAATTTCAATACTTTCTCTGCCTCCTGCATGATTTACAACAAACAAAAAGGTTTCTTTGGTTCTTGGATCAGTATAAAGGTCAATGCCATGTGGAATAAGGTCAGACTTGTCAAAGTTTTCCAGTGCTACCTCCTTAATGCCTGCATCAGGGTGGTTGAAATCAAATGCATAAAGTTTTCCTTCACGGGTCAGCATGGCTGGATCAGGTGGAAGTGCACTGAAATATCTCAGCCCCTAAATATAATTGAAATGGTCAAACTATCACCACAGGGTTTTGTTTACCATCAACGTGCTGGTGGCAATTATTATTATTATTATTATTATTATTATAAACCTATCCAATTTCAAACATTAGGAGATGGAAGAATATTTAAAAATTGCTAGGTTAGTCCTCAGAGCTTCCACAGGAAAAGATTCTAAATAAAAATCTTTTAGTATGTTACAACCTTTTACTCTTTCTTTTTCAAAAATATATATTGAAACAGCACTAAAAAGCACAAATAATTTCATTACCAAGGTTACCCACAGGTTAATACTAGTGTAACTGTCCTACTTTCACATCATAGTCATTTATATGAAATGGAGTTCATAAAAAGAACATTTCAGTCAACATGATCCAGAATGCATTAATTTTCTAACAACAACTAAAATTTAGTTAAAAGGTAGAAATATCAAAACATGTTTATGCTGTTACTGGAGTTACTGCTACTATTACTGCTGGAGTTACTGCTGTTAGTGGGTTACTGGAGTTGTGTATTTAAGCCACTAAGGGATAAGACTACACTTCACTATTACACTCTGGCTAACTCCAGACAATTCATTTTACTCATCAAAAGGATGAGCCCTGCCCCTTAATGAGTTAATTAAACATGGTAATGTCCACCAAAAACTTGTTCCAACCTGGACAACCCTCAAAATAATAATTATAACAAAAACAGGATATGTTTGACTTACTGATGAAATAATGGCAAGACCATTTGGTAGCAAGTCAATATCTTCTGATCCATTCACTGCAAACCAAAACATGTTAAGGTATAACAAAGGTACAGTACAGTATGGTTTTTTGTCATACAAAAGGTTATTGTGTAAAAATGTGCAAAAAATTAATTGACATGCATGCATTTCTCTAAATTATTTAACTGTAGTAATTACTAATTTAATACATTTATGTACCATGAAATATCTTGCATGGGCCAGGAGCATGGCTAAACATAGGAGTACCAACTCCAAATACAGCTCTAATGAAACAGAAGTAATAGTAGTTTAGCAGAAACCTGTACACAAACATTGCACTGTCTACAGCAAAATAACTCTCTGTATCAGCAGTTTCTGGTGACCATACAAAATATACTGTACAAACAAAGACATGCATTCATGATTAACCCATTAAGGGGCAAGGGTGCCCTTTAGTATTTTACTATGGCTAAACACCAGACAGTTTGTTTTGTCAAAGGGATGAGCTCTACCCCTTTGCAAGGAAAAATTGATCAATGAAACAGTAAATTCATTAAAACAAGGCATTCAAGGCTATAATACTGTAATGTTACCTGATGATCATCCTGAAAACAGTGTAGCCAGTTTCAAGCTCCAAATTTGACAAGGACATGACAAATATTTGTGCATTATGGAATGATTTGGTGGAAATAATACTGAAGTATGACATCTTTCATGTAAAAGTAAAACGTGGCATAGGCAGTGTTAAATGATGGGTAAAAAACCCAAAAGGTTTCTATGGAAATACCCTACTTTAATGTAAAAAATTAATACTATGGCAACATTTTGAGTGAACACCCTTTGTCAGAGTTAAACAGAAAGTGGTAAACAACTGATAGAGTAATGCTTGATCTAAATTCAACAACTAGTTTTTGTATTACTTCACATTCAATTTCATTCCAGCAAGGGACCTTGACTTGAAACATCAGTATTTCTCACTTTATGTCAGCAGTTCCTGAACCATTATGGTCTTATGACTTATTTTATACTGTATTTATTTATAAAAAACACTCATCCTATGCATGCTGTGATTGAACAAGCATAATTTTTCATTCAGTGGACAGAGACACACTGACATCATTTTCATTTTGTATTAGAGCACAGGGTAATGGATGATGTCATGGAAACTTGAAAAGAACCCTTGGTTATTTACTTTAAAAAAAATAGAAAATACCTTTATTGTCTCCAATGTGACAGAAACATTCATGATGCAATATCAACCCAAAAAATACCAGAAAACACTCAGCTAAGCCTGTGCCTCATGCTTCCACTATGCATTCATGTTTCTACTATAGCTCAGAGAAACCCATACTATTTTCTATTTGTTAAAATTAGTCATCATGTTGCACTCAGTTATAAGTTTTCATCCTAATTCAGTCAGAATAGATTAAAAGTGTAGTGTCATGTATATCATTAATCAGTTTAACATTATTCAGGTAATGCATTCTGCAAGTAATGCATTTTGCATCATACTGCATGGGTAAAAAAAATAAAAAAAAAATCTTGCTAAAATTTTCTCATTAGGTGTAATCTGTCAAAATATTGCCACATCTAGTGACATGAAAATAATTAAAAATGAATGAAAATAAAAACTATGAGTGCTAAACCTTTTCCTGGTGTTATTATATCAGCACAACGTGAACAATATTGCAGATTAAATGTCCCAAAAAGTCCATTGTAGTTGGAAATTTACGCAATACTTGCTGCATATATTGGCTACTGTTGTGTAGAATTTCCTGTAAAGATTATTTTTGGTAAATGGTAATTCACGGCGGTTTGTTGTAGCTGCCAAAACAGTACTTATCTCAAGGAAAATTTACATCCAAATTTGAACTGGCTTAGACGTGCTGGTGGTGGTGCCAGTTAGCGCAAGCAGCTATCAGTGGGTGGTCAAAGAGGTGTAAAATTTAAACACAAGTTTTAACTTCGTGCAACTTTCAAACTACTGACCTGGAAATTGTTCGAAACAAACCATTCACGGTTCGATACAACTACATTTTTCGTGCTACGATTTGTTTTGAAAGACAAGTACAACTTCAGCAACCAGAAAGACCTTTGTTTAAAATCGTGGTCGGGCGTTTGTCGGAGTGAAATTAAGAAGTCGAGTATGGACCGAATAAAGTTAATTGAGGTATTCTTAAAGAGATGCAGCATTATTCCACGTTAGTAAAATATAGCTTGCTTTTTTCTAATCTTCATCGCCCAATGCTTCTTGAGTAAACCTAAACCACGACGTAATCGCCTGAAATTAGTTTCAAATTATGTCTGCCGACGCAAACGTCTTCGCGTATTTAGCGCAATCATAAAAGAAATTCCAAGTCAAACGCAACAGCAAAATATCAGTCCCAATTCTCATAAATACACCACTTAATTCACGCATTTAAACAAAGATATTTTCTCTGACATTAAATGTATAATATTTGATACAACTATACTCTTCGTTTCATTTCGCTCTTTTATCTATTAGTTGCCACGTACTGCTTTATTAACTCACGGAGGTCATTTTATTTATGTATGTACTTACAAATATTTCAAGACAACAGTGACTCGGAAACACAGCCAAGCGATGAAGGCAATAATTAAAACTCGCTTAGCGAACGCCATTATTCCATTAAATGTAGGTCCTTTCAAGTTGGGTTGGACAAAAGTACAACGTCTTCAATAATATCGCACGCCTACTTTGGTATAAATTATACCCTTGATCAAAGTCACCTGGAATGAGCTACGCCCTTCAACCGGACATGCTCACATGCCATCGCCTTAATGTGTCAGAAAGAAGTGGGTTCCTCATTGATGGCCATAGCACAAGGCCCCACTTAACACTCAGGGTTGTGTGTAGTATTTCTCTTCGTTTAAAGCTAGATAAAAAGAACTGCAAAAACCACATTGAAGATCACAGTGACATTTAATAGAAAAGAAATTAGATGTGGTGGTCGGTGAAAAAAGATGTTCATGACCAGTTTCTTGAGGAGAGGGGGTCTCTGTTGAAGAGATATCTACTGAGATAGATACAGCTGGCTACATTGCCAGTACCTTGCAATACATCAAGTTGTCAAAGATAGTTCCAATTAACATCTTGCCTTTGTAAAATACTGCTGTACTGGCACATTTCAAATTTCCATCACCAGTGCTAGAATAAACTTCCACAATGTTGTCCACTTTAAGTGGTTGGTTATCTGAATTCTCACCACTTAACTCTACACGAAAAACTCGAGATGGACAAGGTTTGCTGAGGTTTTTGTTGTAGTCCATATAGGCCATAGCTTGTGTTAGACCAGCAGTCCACAAATCCCCAGTTTCATCATCCACATTAAGGTTATCAAGTATGGAGCCAACAAATATTTCCTGGATAAGAAGTCACTTGTTATTTAACCAAGATTGAAAATGGAAAACTGACCAAACAAGAGCACAAACAGTAATACAAACACACATGCATGTGCAACACACACAGAGAGACATATACACACACACACACACACACACACACACACATATATATATATATATATATATATATATATAGATAGATATATGTGTCCATAACAAGTATCAATAACAAAATCATTTGGATGCAGAGTGGTCTATATTGAGGTAGAGCGGAATAATCACAACACAAGATTTGGTTACTTCATAAGAACTTTTATTATATATATATAAGAACTTATGTATATATATATACAGTCGAACCTCCTGCAAGCGGACACCGTTTTAAAGTCCTGAGGGTGTCCACTTATGTGAGGTGTCCACTTATGAGAGGTTCATTAATATTCAGTTAATAGTTAATTATCTTCAGATGCGAGTTAAAGTATACCTTGTTTCTTTAACCCTACAAAGACAGCAGGGGGATGGGGGGGGGGGGGGTTGAGGGCAATTTTCAGATTTTCTGGTGCTTCCAGTGCAATTTCTGGCATTCTGGCACCATGTTTGCATCCAAATTTCATTTTATCATAAAGCTTAGGGTATTTCCTTGCAATTACAGAAAACTGCATTGTAATAAGCTTTTCAGGAGTCATTTTTACTACAGTTATCCTGAAAGACCTATTTTACAGGTTTTTGCCACCAAAAAATTTATGCTGATGTCAGCAAAATAAAAATGAAGTCAGCACAAATTTCCATGCCCCAAATTGTTTATTTAGTTAATTGTGTCAAGATTCATATTCATTGCTTAAGTTGTCTGGAAATTACAAACGAGATCCAGCCAGCCCAGCAAACACCCACAACCCCACTCCACAACCCCACCCCACAACCCCACCCCACAACCCCACCCCACAACCCCACCCCACAACCCCACCCCACAACCCCAGAATGGTCTTTGTAGGGTTAAAAAAATTGCCAAAATACATTGAAGGTGAAATTTTGTGGTCTCATTATAGCAAAATAGTATTTGTGTCAAAAAGGTTTTAAAAAAGTTGTGTTAACCTACCAAATTTAGATAGTGTCTGTCTGTTACTTAATGAAATGTCTGTCCATTACCAAATCCTATTTTCTTTGATAAAGCATTGTTTACCAAATATAATATGAATTTATTCAGAGTTGATTATTTCTGGTTCCTAGGTCATCACTTGACATATTCAAATAGTTTTTTTCATGTAAGTTCTTTTCATTTAGATAAAGAACTTGTTTAAAGTTTAACTAGAGAAAATCTTGCTTTTATCTTGTCTGTCCATTACCAAATTTTTGAAAACTTTAAAATTAAATTTTGGAAAAACCAAAAGATTTACCTTGAAGATATGTTATCCTCTGTAAATCTAAGTTAAAACATTTAATAAAAGTTAAAAACAACCAAATTTTGACTTTCTAGTTTTTCAAAAAACATGTTAAGTCCTATCTATGTCTGTCCGTTACTAAAAATTCTATTTTGAAAAATACCCATTATCTAATGTTGTTGCTTCAGGGAACAGCTGTTTGTACTTGTTTGGGCAACAGCTGTTTATGCTTGTTGCACCCAAGTTATTTTAACTACACTGTCGCTGCATCCAATAAGAACCATTTTAAAGGTAGTGAAGTGCTAACCGTCCGCTCACAAGAGGTTATAATGCTATTTGGGGTTTATGTTTTGGTCTCCGCTTACAAGAGGTCGTTAAAATGGTGATATAATGGACATTTGGCCAGAACCCAAGCATGGTGTCCACTTACAAGAGGTGTCCGCTTACAAGAGATGTCCACTTACAGGAGGTGTCTGCAAGGGGAGGTTTGACTGTGTATACATACATTACCATATACAAAATATGGGTAGACAGACATATTGGTATTTCATACTTTTCAGTGATCTCCAATGCCCTTGGTGTCCATTGCTGGACAATCTATGCTTTACCTGACATTTGGCTAAACTGTTATCCATATTCCGTTTAAAAATAAAGATGCTATTGTCCAAACCAGATACAGCATAGACATATCTATAGGATGTGGGATATTTTAATTAAATAAACAATGGTAAGGTATTTTGTAATACATCAGATCATAATTTTCAATCATGATTTAGCAAATAATTTTCCAACCCTGTAATGATTTTTGGTAACCACATCATGCATAATAATTATTACTGTGGACTTACTTTCCTGTTTTATCAATGTCAATCCCATTTGCAAAAGCCATGTTGTCAGCAACAATCTTGGCTGCTTCTCCATTATAAAAGGCAATACTGCCTAGTTTAAATGGATAGTAAGCTTCAATCTGTTTTAGTATATAGTTGGAGAAATACAAATCATTTGTGACATAGAAACTTTCAGGCCCTAAAATAAAAGAAAAAGTTGAAGTCAATAGGTGAATTATTATATTATAATGATACACTGGTATAAACTCTCAATATATGAGTAAGGTCAAATGTGTCTAAAATTATAGTTATTTTCAATTGATCACTTTACCCATTTTGGACATTTTCCAATGTACAAAGCTGTTTTTAAATTAAAATTACAGCAGTGGCATAGCCAGCCTTTGCTTTCCAGGGAGCAAAAATTTATCCTTCCATCCTGGGATTTTGTGTGTTTACTATGTCACAGTTCATAATCAGCATGGGTTAACCCTTACGCAAACACATGTCCCTTACTTTGTTGATTAAAAATAAAATAACCTAGTGTTTAATTCATTGCTGCCTTAGAAGGGCTCCTTGCATTTTATACTAGTTAATGCCACACAATTTTATGTAGTAGAGAAGTTTGGGAAGGTCATTTAGGCATGAATGGGGCAGAGATAATTATCTGATTAGTTGTTTTCAGAACTAGAGGATAATTATTTTTCTTTTTACTTTTAAAAACTTGCTTATTTTTCATAATGTATCAGGTGAAAATATATATTAAATACCAATGGAACCTTTGGATGCATATATATATATATTTAATAATATATAATAAAAATAATATATTTTAGTAATAATATATATATATACATATATACTGTATGTATATATATATATATAATATAATATATTTTAATAATATATTTTTGAATGTTATATTCCTGAATCTCATCAGCATACAAGCATTATAGTAATAGGATACTGGTAATCTTTTCTAAAGCTCACCAACTGCTACAACATCATTTGGAAGATAAATATTTTTGTCCCTGATAGTTTTCTTGTGTTGCAATGCCAGGTTCTGATGGTCAAATTGAAAGATTTCGATGCTGTGTTTATTCCCATGGTTAACAACAAAAACTAAAGTTTCTTTGGTCACCAAGTCAACATAAACATCAATTCCAGCAGGATTGAAATATGATTTGTCAAAATTCTTCAGAATCATTTCCCTTGGTACTAGGCCTGGATTATTAAAATCAAACAAGTACATCTTCCCATCACGAGTTAGCATGTTGGGGTCTGAACGTCCATCAATGGAATATCTTAATCCCTCAAAAACAGAAATTTTTGACAAATTAATTACAACTCTATCCAATGCTTTGATTAGCCAAACTTGAAATTTATCTGCTAATACCACTTTATAGTGGATACAGTATTTCCATGTATTTTAACCCATCAAGGGGCAGGGCTCATCCCTTTGATGAGTAAAAGCATCTGGCATTAGCCAGAGTAAAATTATAGTGAGCCCTTCCCTGTTGATGGGTTAAAGCATGAATCAGATAGAATGTATTTCAGCCCATGATGACCTAGCTTTTCCATCTAACTGCCAACTAATTCATACCTGCAAAATCACACATTTTCAAGACTCAGCTGCCATTACATCTTTCTTGAGTCCAGATGCAAAGATCCTCCACAATCTCAAAATGTAGCATGAAAGATTTGGAGCTTCATAGTGAATTTGTTTAGCAAAATAATACATTTCATTGGTTGTCTTCTTAAGACTCCTATGACTTGAACTGGAAGAGTTTCAAAGGTGCAACAATTTGAATACCCATGCAAAGAAACTTAGCATGCATTCACTAAAGCCATTGAAACTCTTCTTGTACAAGACTAGAGGAACCTCAAACATTAACTGGAAATCCTGAATTGACAAGCAGAAATTCTACATTATCTGTCTCTCCACTTTCTGCTTAACTCATCTCATTATTGCTGTCTCATTTCCACCTATTGTCAACCCTTCCAAGACTTCAGCACCTATGCAGAAACTTTCATTGAGGGGGCCAGGGTACCTCTCACCCACTTATCCATCATGTCCCTCACTCGGTAGCACGTGGCATGTCATTTTCAGAACAATTAAAGGAGGAAGTTCGCAGTGGACAAAAAAAGGGTTGAAAAACTAAAGTCAGAAATACAGTTACTATAATTACTTACTGATGAAAAGATTGCAAGCCCATTTGGGAGCATATCAATATCTTCTGAGCCATTTACTGTTCAAAAACCAGACAAGAATGGACTTAGACATGTATTTTGAAACTACAAGTAAATTATGAGGAGGTCCCATGAAATATATCAGACCCAAATTTTGAATTTTATGATTGGTGAGACACTGGTTTAATTATGCTTCAAAACATAATTATGACCATCCTAAACTATGACAGTAATATAATGTAGAATAATGAACTTTATTGCAGTTAACTTTAAATAAGACTTGGTAAACATCAAGTCAGTTCAAACATTACAACCAAAAATAGCAACCAACTCTCACAACAAGATAGCTCAGTACATAAACATGATGTCCTACAAAAACCTACACCATGCTACATCTAATGCTCTATGTAAACCTAACTTTCTGATTTCTATCAGCTTTTAGTACAAATTTATCATTAATTTTTATATCATGAATATGTGAATTTAATTGGCTACCTTGCTATTTACTATCAGCTTATTATAAAAGTGACACTACCTTGGGCAGGTAGGTATTTTTGAAAGAATAATGATTACTAATACACCTCTGTATAGTATGTTAACTGTGTAAACATACCATGAAAAATACTGCATGGGCCAGGTGCATGGTTAAATGTGCGATCACCAATACCTAGTTGACGTCTGCAAGCAAATTAATGCAGTTTGAATGAAAGTTTTAGCAATGTATGAAAAAATAATTATTTTTATGGCATCTAACTATATCATATCAATATAATTATTACATTATAATGGTTAATTAAGAGATGTCAGTTGCCAAGTTTGAAGGGGACGCATGACTCATATGTGATTGAAAAGTAATTGTTATGAGTGTATGCACAGGCATCAGAATGATAATAAAAGTAGAGAAGGGGGGCTAGTGAGGTTCCAATCTCTGCATGGGTGTGTCTGACAGCATGTTCCAAGGGTAAAAGTCCCAATGGCGAGTTGCTATCATTATACAGGTGCCGAAACAATAACCTGAATGTTGTTCAAAGTCAAATTTGTGATTTGCTAAAGGCTTGTTTACTCAATGCAATTGATTGAAAAATTATGGCACAGATTCAAGGTAAAAATAGAGCTATTTACCAGTCTTTAGGAACAGTCAATACAGTGATCTGTGGCCTTGCTGCCCTCTCTCCACAGGAATCAAATTTTGTCACTCATATACAAAGTTGAGACCTTCAGTGCATGCACATACAGCTTCTTAAGTTAATTTGGAACATTTCTATTGCCTTAAAAAATGGGGGAGCCCACACATACTCTGTCCCCCCACCAAAAAATATGGAGGGCCAAGGCCACCCTGGCCCTCCCACCTCCAACGCCCCTGAGTGTATGTATGAGAGTTCAGAAAGTATAAGCGAAAGTTTAAACCGTATTTTTCAAAGTATAGAATATTGACGGGTTTGGCGCGCCATAGACTGCAGCTCCAAAAACCCAACCATAAAGTAACGAAATCAATGATTCCGCATTTAGGTTATCATCTAAACTTTCAAAATGAAGAATCCCCTACAGGTGAATCAACTGCGTAGGCACATCGTAAATTTATGACATATTTTACTTCAGCACTGTGTTGCGTAGACAAGAAATGTCGTAATTAATGAGGAGCTCCACAAGAACACAATGTTGGGAAAAATCCGTTCTGCAGCCAGGAGAAATCGGTGAAATGAACACTGCTAGAACAGCATTGTTTGCACTTCGTTTACTAATGACTAGACAAATTCTAAAGATTCCATTTAAGTTACTTACAGATATTTTAAAACCACTGTGGCTTGGAAACAAAGCCAAGCAATAATGCAGACGTATACCAACCGCGCGATAACGCTCATGGCCATTACGTCGTGACGTCGTATCGAATTACTTAAACATCCAGGCTGGATGTGATTCAGCTGAAAGACATATGAGTTTCTCAGTGTCCTGGAGACAACAATGAAAACCAGTACAAATTGTCCCTATCGCCCTTGACCTTTGAATTGATCTATACCTTCCAAAAGAAGTGATCTCGTTCTGAGTGTCACAAGGCGAACTCGTCACTACTCGGCGCAGCGTTACCACTCGGAAATTTTACAAATCCCCAGATTTGACTGAAAATACCCCAGGCACAAAAATCGAATTCAATGTAGCCTATTACGCTGCTTCGTACTGAAGTTTTTGCCAGTAAGTTATTTGCCAATTGCGTTACCATTTTCAAGACCACTTGGCAAGTTACTTCAGTACGAAGCAGTGTTATAGGCCATGTCGAATTCGGTTTTTGTGCCTGGGGTATTTTCAGTCAAATCTGGGGATTTGTAAAATTTCCGAGTGTTGCGCCAGACAGACCTTTCTACAGGCTGGGTAACGTTACCCAAAAGTTTCATATTTTTTTTAAATTTTGGAGGTGTCATATCCCAATACACCCAATAGAGACATCTTTGGACACAACCAACCACGCCCACCTTCGTTGGAGGGGGAAAAAACCAGACAGAACCTCTCATAGATTATTACACAGAAAAAAATCAGTGACACGGTAACATGTCCACAAATGCAGGCTTGTATGCACCAAAGTAAAATTGTAATAATTTACGACAGTTCATTTAAAATCTACAGTAACTTCTTCAATGTGCCAAAGATGTATACTTAATATAATATACTATATTACATTCTGTTGCTTAATTTATTTTCCACATTATATACATCATGTACATACAATGGTCATTAAATGTTATGCATTGGATTTATTAGTATAAGCTAAAATTCTTTGATGGTCATTTGGAAGCTTTGCTTCACATATAACACTTGGTTCACTAACAATACTTTGCAATTGTAATGGTTCTTCATTTATGACACCAGTGGGTTTTCCTTCTTCCACATTTTCTTCAGCAGCAATTGGACTAACTGCAGCTCTGGAAAAAAAAGGTGAAAGAAATTTATAAAAAATTTTTATGCTTTTGTATATTTGTATGCACTGACTCATCTACTAATGCACCATGATCTGAAAACTATAAAATAAAAAAAACAAACTGAGGATCAAACTTCACCTCATATTACATGATGACCATTGCAGAGATGCTCTGAAGCACTTCCCAATGGCCTTCATGCTTTAGTTGGTGGTTCAGTATTTCAACTGAAAATTTGATTTGAAAACCACATGAACTGCTTACTTACTGTATCTTCCTCATCTGCCTCATTCTACGTATTAATTTATAGTGACTTAGTTCAGGATACCTCTTTTTCCCTGTTAACCTGTGTGAAAGAAACTTCTTTTGAGCATTCCATTAAAATAAATTGTTATCAGTAATTATGGTCTTCCATGAAATTAGCATTTGAGATCACTTGCCACTTTGAAAAATATACTTCAATCCACTCTCCTAGCTCAATGCTCAAGTATAGCTTTAAATGCTAAGGCAGAAGAGAATACAGTATTTTTTTTTGTGACAAAATGACTCTGGACAATATTTAAACTACTACACAACTTGATTTACAAAAGTGCAGGCACTGTATGAAAGGAATCTTACTGTGTTAAGACTGAGCTCACATACTAGTGCATTAATGTACCTACCAGTATTTGTCAGAAGTTTACGCTTTACCAAACAAAAGCATGTTTGTAGAATTATCTTGTTTTGGTCAATGCCACATAATGCTGTTCAGCTTGTAGAGTGCTTATGCTTGCAGGTGGGTTAAAAACAATTTCAGGAAGAGAATTTATCTCATTGTTACCAATTACCCTGTCCTTAGCAGGAAAAACGTGTTTATATTTCAAACAAATAACTGACAAATCTATCCAGCTTTGGAAGTGCCAGTCAAAGGGTTAACTGATATTTTTCATGGTTTTGGTAAAATGTACAAGTACCTATCCCATGCGGTCTTCCAAGTAGAAAGAGTGTTTGATGTCCATGTCCAACCACTCATAGTAATTCCAGCACCAAACAAAGAAAACAGTTGCAGCTCAATCACACTAAGGTCTGGTCTACTCTTTGGTTTGCACAACATTTGTCCCTTGTGAATGGTTTTTTCTGCAGTACATCTACAAGTAACATGACAAAGAATAACCTGAATACAACAGCTGCTTAGCCCAAAACATGAATCTTTAGAATTAAATTCTATCTAATACTGAAGACATCTCTTCTTGCTTTGCAGTTAAAAAATGTACCAAATTGTGGTACAACTAGGGGTACTTGAGTTGGTGGCCACTTACTGCATGTAGGAATCACAAATTTTTACAAGAAACAAATTATTAAAAAGACAAAGCATATATTTTACATATTTTCTGACAATTTTAATTAAATTACACCAATACAAGTATCAGATTGAAGTAAATTCATATTGTTCTAAAGTAGGAAAAATCAGTGAAAATTCACTTTTAAGTTCTCGGAAAATGCATTTTCCACAATTTCAATACAACAAATCTATATATTAGTGTGTTAATTTCCATGAGAACTGTTACTAGTTTGCTTATCCTAAATTAATTAGCTCTTTAAGTTGGCCAGTTGTGAAAAAACCCATCAGCATCCAATCTACAAGGCTGTATCTCAGGATTTTAATTATACATGTGCTGGAAAGCTTTGGATTAATACTTTAAATACTGTATTCTTTAAGCAAACTAGTATTAATTGTTTTGTCCAAGAAGATGCTTTAGAGCTTACATCTTTCATTTCTTTGTTAGACTGAGCAAAGAATCTATATACTTTAAATAAGAAACAGTGAATGTATTTCACTCAGCACTTTCTTCAAAAAATTCAAAATTTGAAGTGGGGCACATCTATCAGATGGGGGGGGGGGCACTTAGCCCCATAATTACACAAGTGATATTGATTAGCCACACCTCCCCTATGGCAGCTTTTCAAAATTTCAGTATGGCTATTGAAAGACAACTTGATTCTGCAGATAGATACTTGAAGATTAATTATATGACCCACCTCATATATTCTCTGAAGCCATTTTCCCATAGTTTTTGATGGTGATAATCATACAAATGGCAAGCAAATGTTGTTCCAACAAAGATGAATGCAAGGAAAGCAAACACACCTAAATAAGAACAGACACATGCAGTTTCATTTTATGTTTTAAATTAAAAGACACAAAAACTGAAAATGAGACAGTAGTGGACAGGGGTGTTCAACTTGAGAGGGGAAGGATAAGAATGAAAATAATGGATTTGTGGAGTGAAAAGCATTTAGTTTATTTAGGATAGTCTGAAAATAGATGGTCAAGTTGAAATAATGAAGAAAAAAAGAGAGAATATTATTCTGTTTTTATGTTACAAATGAATGTCATTCACTTTTATGTATTCTTTGATAAATTTTAATTTTATAATGCTTATGTAAACTAATATACTCACCAACACGAACAATTGTTTCTTTAATTCTGGTTGCAGATCTTTGACTAAGAAAGTGCGGGTTGGTTTTCCTTAATTTAACTAGAGTCAACAAGCCTGTAAGACATAAACTAGGTAGTCAGCAAATAAATACATAAAGTTATTTTAGTCTATTTCCTGTAATTCACTTGGCAGAAAATTTAATCACCATCCTCACCTTGGCCCAGAAAAATACCACTTATTGTCAGGTCAAGGCCAAGTGGACCCAACAAAAAGTACACTCGCATCTTCAAATTCCTGTAGCCTACAAAGCATATTCCGCTTAGTGAATTCCCGTCAACCTTGAAAATGCACAAACCAAAATATCAAAAAATGCACAGAAATGTCTAGTTTTTTTAGTTCTCTGTAAGTAATGTTTCTTCAGTTGTCCATCTTGCACAACTATCAGCCTTAAATTACTGAAGTAAGTCAATCAAGATGGACCATGCACACAGCTTTTAGAACTTGGTTGAGGGGTCAATCTTGTTTAACCACTTTACCCCTGAAGTAACCTTTCAGAATTTTATTCTGACAGACAGCAGATGATTGTTTTTATTCAGCAGAGAAGCACTATACAGAAACTATGTGAAGTATTCTTACTTTGAAGTGCTATTTCCTTTGAGTAAGAATTTTGATTGAATGTGTTGCAAGTTTTGATAACATATCATTAAATTTCCAAAGAAATTTGCAAAGTTTTATTTAAATTTTCCACAGTTCCAAAGTTCCTATTATAACTTCCTGACTTCCTACTAAGCAAATAATTTTCATCAAGCAATAGAGCACTGCATTGAAACAGGACATTAGGAAATCCTAACAGGAAGTTGAAACTAATTAGGAGAATTCAAAAAAACTTTGGTTAATTACCTGGAAACATTTGCAAAGATGTTTTTGAGATTTGCAACAAAATCAATTAAAATACCAATCAAATTGGGAACTAAAAGTAGGAACATTTGACATAGATTCTGCACATTAGATTAAACTGTGAACTTTGTCAAAACATAATCATTTTTACCTGTTTACAATCTTTTTTTCCCACACCATTGGTTTATATATTTTTTTATTTTTTGTTTGTTTCATTAATTACCAGTGGTTTAAATTAAAGTAGCAATAAAACTGTACCTGAGATAAAGATACAACAACAAGAGCAAGTATGAAAGGTGACAACCAAGCAATCACATGGAAATAAACTGCTTTAGTGGACAAGTTATCCTGGGTTGTACCAAGACCCTTAAAGCAGATGTACCAAGCATATGACAACACCACAAACCAAGCCACACCAGCCATGGAAAAATAATATACCAGAAAAAATGTGACAATACATGCAGCTGAGTCAGTCCTCCTAAAAAAATAAGGATAAACCAAATAAGAATGATGAAAAAAGTACAATAACTTTGCATCTACTAAATAATCTGCTTGAAACATCAATTTTTCATCATATAAATTACAGCAGTACACCCCCTTCAGCAAATATACTACCTTTCTGGTTGCCAAGAATGAACATGATAATTATTACTAGGAGAAGTTCTGGAAACATTTTAAAAGACAAATAATTTTCTCTACCCATCAAAATTTACAATTTAATTATGTTAGTCAATTTTAAATAAATTATCTGTCATTTCTAAAGACTTAAAAAATTTGGGAAAAGCTTATATTGAATTTACTTCATTTAGCAGTAGTTTGGCACACTGATATTTCCCAAAAGAGGTGCAAGCAACTTTGAAAATATTCTAATGTACAGTGTTTAGGTTGATCTTTTCTGACACACTCCCTTTATGATTTCTGATTTCAGCACCACTAAGTTCTTTGAGCCAATGTTCCTTATGCTCACATACTTGGTTGTTTACCTGCTATGAATTCTTTAACAATGGCTGGTTTACATGTAAAAAGTAGAGAGATGTGCTAAGATTTTTATGACTTATATCAGTCTATGGAAGCATTAATAAATCTTACACTGACTCTCCATGTCGCATAGTGTTATCTTGTCTGCAAAGAATTCTGCTCCTTGAATCACCAAAGAATTGTATAAGAAATCCCAGAAAAGTAAGGCAGAAGCATGCATTCATGTAGAAGAGGATAACTGAAGGATACTTGTTTTGTGTTTTCCAGCCAACCAAGAATGTTAACTACAGGAAATAAAAAAAAAATAGGATAATTACCACATTCATTAAAAGACCAATTGACTATCATTAAAATTTTTGACAAGTACCTGCATTACAGTACATGTCTCCCAACCCTTTAGTGAAATTGTTGACTAGTTAATGCATTTAACACATTCTCACTTACCACGGTGAATGCTGTACATAAGATGGACAATGTTCCAAAAGCCCCAATAAACCGATGAACTCGATCATGCTCTTCCTTCGTGAAAATTGGGTTTTCACACTGTATACCACAGCCATGAATCCCTTCAAACCAACTTTCTTCATTTTCAGTGTGGACAAGTGGTGAAGGACAATCTGTTTGATTAATTTTTGTAATCTATACCAAAGATTTGTCAAAACAGCATAACTTCTACTTTGACTCATTAAGTAACAGGCTCATCCTCTTGATAAGTAAAATTGTCTGGTGTTAGCCAGGGTAAAATACAAATGTGCCTTTGCCCCTTAATGGGTTAAAACCAATCACATAAGGAGAATAGTCCTTGGGTATTAACAGTAGCCAACATTCGAGGATATGTGGATCCAGAGGGGTTAACTGTAACAGGACTTAATGCCTATCACTTGCAGTGTTATGCTTTATCTGTTTATCTCACAAAATTTCACATCAGCTTTACATAACAAGTGTACTTATGGAAAGTATGTTTGACATTATACAGGACCCTCCAACTCTAAACGTCAATTGATGCTTCAATAACTGCTCTGATTCTGATAGAAGCTCCAAAAAAAGTTTTTTTTTTCAGTTCTGGCTTCCGGATTCAAACTGGTTAACGTCTTTCAATATTGAAAAATAAACTGAATAATTTTTCACCGTCAATTTAAAATCAAATAGCCGAAAACTAGCCTATGCTCAGAAGGTATTATAAGCGCCCACAGAAGCTAAGGAAATTAAACACAATAGTCAAAGGAAAATTTAACTTACAGTCCATACAGCTCAAACGAGTACGATTTTGTCGAATGTTTGTATTCTCCTATTATGATTTTAACAAAGTGCGCAATCTGATAAAAGCCGTTGCTGACGAAGTGCGCCCATAGCGCTGTTAGACATATAAATTTCCCAATTCGGGTAAGGCTTGTTTTATAGGATTTCAAGTTAATGTGCGTGCTAAGGCCGGTTTCTATCGCTGTCACATTGGACGAAATAATCAAACGTAACGTACCGTAAAATTGTCACAGTCTTCTTCCGGGAACTCGTCGCACTTGAGAAAATCAGGCCAGCCGCCGTGCTCTTTAAATTTTTCAACAACTTTACACGGAGCTCGTGTCTTCAGACAGGAGGAACGGCATGGCAACTGTACACGTCCGGCTTCACATTTTGGTTTGTAAATTCTACACAGCAACGGGTGTAAGACTTCCCAACACCGTGGAAGGAAAGCAAGTTGTTTCCATTTTTCAAGATTCTTCTCAATTTCATTCTGGTCCTTCGAATCATTTGCTAGCGCCGTCGTTGTAAAGTCGTACGAAAGAGACATTCCCAAACAGCTCTTCGTTTTCAGTTTTATGCATTTTTGATAACTGCTGGTAGCAACGCCGACGAAAATAAAAATAAACTTAATAGTTATCAAATCCATTTGCTTGAGAGATTCCGTGCGCAAATTTGCGCAGTTTTGTGGTCGTGATTTGATTTGCGCATGTCACGACTATCCCAAACTTGACAGTCCTCTGTTGTTGTTACCAAGATGCTGATAAATTACGAATGTTTGGCACACACATTGATTCGGTCACATAATATGAAGTCGATGTTAACTGATGGACATTTTCAAGGCTCACAATGATATATTTCAAGACCCAAACCAGAGGCGTAGGAAGTTCTTCAGAAGTGGGGGGGGGGGGGGGGCAAAAACTGGACATCTGGTAGCCGAGCAATCGGCGACTTTTTCCAGTCCAAATACAGACCCAAATATAGAATGACATGCACGTGTTTTAAGTTTTAGAAGCACTATATAGCGCATAAAATTTGTGCAGAATGTTTTTAAACGTTCACCGTGCCAAAAAGTGGGGGGGGCAAATACATATGTTCGCCCCCCCACTTTGAAAAGTGGGGGGCAATCGCCCCCCTTGCCCCCCCACTTCCTACGCCTCTGCAAACGAGATCAGTGGATGTCCCTGTAACGCCCATTCGAGAGGTGCGCTTATTTAAACCTAAAATTTCAAACAGCGCAACTTGAGAAGTGTGAGTTCCCCTGTATTTGCAAGAAGAAGATAAAGAAAAAGAAAAATTGTCCATAGTGGTGTAACGAGGTAAATTGCCGCCTGGGGCGGGAGTGGAAAATCCTGCTCCCTAAAAAAAACAAAAATGCTGATGGCTTAATTTACTTACAAAGAAAATATGATGGATTTTTACCTTGGTCGTTCTGGCTACAGTTAATACAACGGCAAAAACGTTGTCATTGTTTTGACGACTACCATCGTTCAACCGTACGTATTGTTCAACCTTGGAACAATCCGCCAGAATATATTGTAGAAGCAGGAAGCCTAAAGACTTTCAAAGAGAGATTAAAGCCTGGTTTCCATCAAATCGTTAGAATCGCAAGAATCGCAATCGCAAAAATCGCAATAACCCTATATTTGCGATTTAGTCACTTGAGTCGAAAGAGTCACTTCGATTCACGTTTCCATTAAATCGCAAGGGTCGCGACGACTGCTACGACACGATTTTTACGATTCTAGCGACTTAATGGAAACCAGGATAATGCAAACCAAGCTTACGTGAATACTTAATTAATCACCCATGAAGCCGTGAAGCTTCAAGTTCTAGCTCCCAGGCCTTTGCGGACTTGCAAGATGGCGACGCTTAAAGTGCCCGACTCCTCGGACTGAGGTCAAATTTCCCAGGCTGGGACTTACACAGATTGTCAAACCTCTCTGGGTTGCCTGCACTCCTCTCCGCCAGGGGGAAAACATTGAACGAGCCTTTATGGTAGTTATGACACCTTAGTAACATTCTTTTGCGCTGCCGTAACAGATTAAGGAAGATATTTATTTTAACTAGTTGTGAGTCAACGTTTTCAGGACACCGATGGCCGAAAACGCCGCCACCCTAAAGAAGTGCCATCAGGGGCAGTTGCGCCTATTGCATCCCCCTCGTTACGCCACTTCGTGTAGGGTACACTTTGAATCCACAAAACCTTATAAAACACTATGATCGTAAGTCCCAAGTCCCAACAGGCTCATTTAACAAAACTCTTAATAAACTCCCAGCGCGTGTTTTATCAAGCCAAGGCCATTACGCTCATGGCTTTAAACGGCCTGACAGGTTTAATGGCAATTTATTGGGTGATTTTCTATGGGGCGACTTCCACTTGGCGGAATTTTCCGTCCAAACGAAATTTTCTCATTTATTTATGAGCTTTCAATGATTAGAATAAAATCAAAGAAAGGATTTTGTCCTCGTGGAAAATTCCGTCTCATGGAAATAAGGCCGAACTCCCTGTGAAACTTCACGTCATATTTGTAGCACCAAACACGATGTTATCATGGACCACCTATAATCCTGAGTAAACTGGATTTCCACGTGGTGAAAAATGTCGCGCGCGTGACTTTTTCTTTTTGTCTCATAAGCTTTTGAGTGGAATGAAGTAGAAAACGACAGAATTTCAACATTTTGCATCATTAATTGGAAGTCCACCTGTACTCGAGTCTGTCCCGGATGGGGTGTTCCTGAGGTAAGGAATAACCCAGTGTAGGGCCGTCGAGAGTCAGTACGGGCCAGGTGCTTCCATATCGACATCAGTATTTCTCATTGACCCCAAAAGGGTGTGTCATTCTGTTTATAGCTTCTGTAGACAATGCTCATTGGGCTCTTAATTTCAATCATATGCTGCATGACAAATAACTAAAGACGTTCTTTTTGCGCGGCTGCATTGGTGTGGTCAGCCCGCACGAGCGCAACTAGAGGGGTGTTAAAGTTTAGAGGGGTGTTTGGGGAGTCACGGCCCCTGCCCATTTTATGAAGGACCTTGTGTGTGCCTTGTTAGTGACGATTCAAATTTTGCCCAATTTCCCAAAGCCCCGTAGATCTTCTGCACTCGAAATGAGCAAACTCGTCCTGAGGTGACCTGATATTTCCGTCCGACCCTCGCCCTTCCAAATTTTCGGTTGTGCTCCCGACAGTGAATGTTTATGGGGACCTACTGGGAACTCAAAGCATGGCCACAGAGAATTTCAGTCTTGGGAATATACTTCCTTGCAAAGTGTTGCCAATTAGTTCCTCTGGGACTGGTTCTGAGGTATTCCAACAAGTTCTGCGCCCTAGTTTAAGCCATCGGGTATCAGCTAAATTTAGGGGACAGAGACCCACACAGGTCTTTTCCTTGCTTATGCCCTGGCGCAGTAAACACGATTTAAGATGGGACTGTTCAGCATTTACATGGTACTCCCACATGCGTCGGAATGCACTATTTGAATCCTAGATTTTCAGCAATCTCGGCCGTTGAGCATACTCTTAGCCCTACCCCCCGATGCCATGTGCGTGATATAAAACAATCAAAAGTTTATTGGTCCGGAAATTTCAATAACTGCTAAGCATTTTAATTAAATACAAAACAATGTTTACTCTGAAGATTGAAATCATTTATATTCTCAACGCTTGGACTATCTTGTAGTCATCATCTGCTCACCCCCCCTTCCTTAATTATTCACTAGCTGGAAGCCAGTAAAGTTTTCGAAATAAGGACCAATGTGATTGGATAATCATCTATGAAAGTGGACCAATGAAACACATTCGTCTACTTCATGAGAACTTCACTTTGACAGCTTACGAAATGTAAAGGTGAAATCATCTTGCAAAGAGAGCCTCGTTATTTCATGAAAATGAACGGGAATTCTAGTCGCAAAACAAGTCTGTCTTCAGAGAATGATGGTAACGATATCCAAGTTTATGTTTTTGACCGGAGGAAAGGTGACAAACCAGAAGAAAAGATCCAAATTGGCGGGCTCGCGAACTTCACATCCTTCCAAAATAGGCTTCGAGAGGTTGGTAAATAGCAACCTTTACTTTACTATTATAAGAAACAAACTGCAAGGAATCTAACCTGAGCCAATGCTCTAACCATGGTGTATTTTTTGTTGTTATATTTGGTGTTATTAATTTTATTTTTTAAACTCTCATATCAATGAAGGTTTTTAAAATCGACAAGAATGAAGAATTTGTGGTTGTCAATACCAACCGTTCTAGCATCGTAAAAGATGAAAGTTTTGGTAAGCTATCACTGTGGGATGAGTTTTGTGGGGAATCGAAAGACTAGATTCCTTCTTTATTGAATCTGACTCTGTTTGTGCAAACTCTTCAGCATGTTCATATTTTTCCTGAGTCTAGATTAATAAAGTTAATAGTTAATTTGGTGAGAGCGATAAGAAAGTTAAATAAAGAATTGGTGAGTCCAAGCCTTCTGTAATAGTATAAATTTAACAAAGAACTTGAGGAAGCCATACTGGATAAACCAGTTTCTCCAAGATTTTTGTGTTAGATATCCAAGATTATCCTTAAAGACCCATCTGCACAATATGATTGTCAGAAATGATTCTTAACCACGATGTATGTGATTTTCTTTCAAGAGCAGAATTCTTATATACCATTTGCTGGCTAATGCTGCAATATGTTGTAAAGACTCTTGTGAGTGAAACACATACATCAGGTCAAACAATCATATGCGACAATCACATGGTGTTGATCAACCTTAAGATGTTCAAAGAGTTGGCATCTGGTATGCAGACATTAATGCCTTAATGCAAAGGTATTGTTTTTAACCAATTTCAGTATGTAAACCTAAGAATAATGGAAGGCCTGATGCTTCAGTTGCTTCAAAGTTACATTAATATGGAACATATTGTCCCTGTCAAAAATGAAAAGTTGTGCATAATCATTATAGCCCTTCAGTTCCAGTTTTTTTCTTTAAGTAACGATGCTTTGACTTTTAAATGTGCTTTATAGAATTTAATATCATTTGTAAAGTCAAAATTGTGACATGGATTAGTTAATAAGCTGCATAGCAAGAGGTGTTAGACTTTCTAGGTACTTGTTTGTGAGCTGTATAGTTTCCATCTTGCTGTCTTGGTAATTTTACTGTTGTCATTTGGATCTTTTGGCATTTGAGCTATCACAATGTTAAAGAAAAGCACCATTCCATTTCAACTCTTTATCATCATTCTCTCACCCAGGATAAAAGAAAATATAAAATTAAGTGGAATTTAAGTCATATTCTTGAAATATTGCACATATACAAATTTGAAGTAAAGGTCTTAACATGAATACAAAATGTATATATGTATGTATGTATATTGTTTTAATATGACAAATGCCTTCCTTATGGTAGGCAATTGAATATGGAAATATAACTAGATAGATCCTAATAAATAATTGAAACAACCAGATCTCTTAATTTTTCTTGAAGTAAACATCTAAAACTATACAGTATACATATGTGCATACACACATGCACACAAATACATACATATATATATATATATATATATATATATATATATATATATATATATACATATATATATACATATATATATATATATATATATATATATACATATATATATACATATATATATATATATATTTAGTATAAATTATAACAAAATGTTTGATGTGTATTATATTCTTGTTTCCATGCTGTAAATGGCCTTTTATGTTGCTGGGCTTTGATTTCATTATTTACATCCTGTTTGAAGTGGTTGTTTAATGGTGATAATGTAAATGTACTTTACTGCATGATGATATTTATTCTCATCAAGTCACTGGTAGTTGCTTCCTTTTATGTTGTTGTTAACTTTGGTTTTTGTGACACAATCTTATTCTTTTTTAACAGAAAAAATACTTACAGATGGCCAGACTCTCTACATCTTGAAATCTGCAGACCAAGAGCTGAGTGCTCCAACACATGAATGGGTGGAATACATTCCACATTATGACACCCTCGTAAAAAGTGGCATCTATGAATATTATGCCAGTGAAGGACAAAACCCATTACGTGAGTTGACTATTATTACATTGCACAACACAAAACAAACTTGCTTGTGTACAGGCAAACTTTGGTTGGACAAGTATTAATATGACAAAATAATGCGGCCTTTTGGGTGATATATCATTCAAGGTCGAAATTCAAGAGAAAAATTTGTATTAATTTTTTTTTATTTTAGCTTTTGCATTTGCTGAGCTTATTGATAATGCCTTGGCAGCAACATCTGATAACACAAGACTAAGAAAGATTGAAATACAACTAGTAAGTTACAGCGGCATCTTATTAAGAAATCATTACTATTTAAACTTGTTCAGTTCTATAGCTTATGTTTTTGTTGTGCTTCAAATGGGTAAACAAATGAAAATTCAGTTAAACATCAGTGTTTCTAACTCTTAGGAGAATTAGTTTGTAACACAATTGTCAGTCATTCATAAATCAATTCAGACCTGCAGAACCGATATATAGATATGATACTGGAAAACCATAACAGTAGTACTCTGCCAAAAAAACAAAAGAACGAAATACTAGAATTTAGAAGTAATAAGAAATGAGAAATTTTGGCAAAGTATGACCTGCAAGCCTTTTCTAGTTTGTTCAAAGTCCAGGGGTTAAATTTAAAGTTTTCACCCTTCTAGGTGTAATATATTTTACTTAACTTTATTAATTTTGGTATTCATGTATTTTCATAAAACTTTGTTGTGTCTCCTTCTCCCTTTATGGTGGATGATCCCCAGCCCTTATTGCATTAACTGTCAGCACTTGTAAAAGATTCTACTTTACCCATATATCTATTACCACTTTATTGTTCACTCTTCAAATATGTGGTTATTGGTGTTGTATTTACATTTATTTAGCTGTTTGATGATTCCCTTGGTAAGCCAGTTATCTGTGTCTGGGATAATGGCCAAGGGATGACATCCAGAGCTCTTAACAACTGGGCCATTTACAGACTGTCAAAGTTTAATAGAGATCAAGCTGACAAAACGTAAGTATACAGTTGTTAGTTTTTCCCAAGCTAAAAAAATAAAAAAAAATTATTGAAATCAATTAGCCATGCTAGCACACAGTGGTCAGATCAGAGAAACTGTTTGGGTAAACACCAGTTTTCCTTACTCTTTATATGTCATGTTAAACTCTTAGATCAGGTGATAATACAAGAAGTCCTGGTGGGCAAGGGGTGCCAAGGTATTTAAATAGTGACATTTCCTGGTTTGGAGTTGGTGGAAAACAAGCTATATTTTTTATTGGTAATGCAACAAGGGTAAGTTGGGCATAGTTATAAACTTTGAGGTTTATGATAAAAGTACCTTCAAATTCTTTTAATTCCTTTGTTTAACATGTCTTCAAGTTATATAACTACTAGCATGTAAGTAGCCATGATTTTAAGAGAATGAAACCAAAGATAAAAATAGATTGAGTTCATCCTGTGATATACTCGAGTGCAGATATGGATCTTCCTCTTGGATCAAAGATAACTTCAGTAAGGTCTAGGTAACTACTATACCATACTATAATAATGTACTACTTCGTATTCTTGTCTCTAATTATAAACTGAACAGAAGACTCATATGTCCTTGCTCCTATGCATTTCCTATCCATGTATCCACTCAGCCTTTAAAAGTGAAGCACATGATTTGGCCCCAGTGAAGAGCCTTTACTAGAAACGTCATTATCTCCTCTTCTTAAGTATTGATAGTTCTCTTTCCCTTTTGGTTATTTTAATGTTGTTCAAGACTGCCTACACAACACTCTACTTTTACCCCACTCACAGACTGATTTATCCACCTCTATCCTCAAAATTTATTTGTAATCCTGTCCTTTGTCTGTTAACTTGACAGATGATAACAAAAACAAGTAACTGTGGAGATGTTCATGAACTGTGTATATCAAAAGAAGAGTTTGAGAGGAAGGAACAGCGTGGGGAATCTATCTACAGTGGCCAAATCTGTAACAGAAGGGTTTGTAAAGAGTAGATCAAATTTTAAATTACAATGTTGGATGACCAGTTTTATCTGGCAACTGTTCAGGACATTGGTAATTGGGATATCCATTGTCAATATCAAAGACACAAATGGATAGTACTTTTTCTTGCATTATGATTGGCTCCTCCATCTCTAATTATATTGTGAGAATAATCACCTCAGGGTAAAACAAAATGGCTTCTTCCCCATTTTCTTTCTGTAAGCGAAGTAAAAACATGAGCCAGGCTGCTCTACTGGAAAGTATGAAAAAGGCTGCACAGTTGATAGTTTGGTGTACCAGTGTCCATACGAGCAAGCTGTTTTGTTCAGAAACATCAAGTACACATTGATTCCTTAAACTTTATGCCCATTTTTATGAGAAGATAAGAAAGATTTTCACTGCTCAGGCAGTTGATTTTAAACTGATTATTCACCTTAGTGTGACTGTCGGTGAATAGTGTAGGTTTTTCTAATAAAGTGTACCCAGGAAATACGCAATGATTTAAATCTTTTAACTTGGTTTAATAGGAGAAGATTTTTTAGATATGTACTAATTTTTAAAATTTTAAATAATTTAAATTGTCCTGAACAATTGTTAGACGTTTTTAAATTCTGTGGTGGTATAAGAAACAGCAAACTCCAAGATGAAACGTTATTAGACTTACCAAAAGTTAAAACTAGGATGGGACAAACAATGTTTACCTATGCTGGTGCAAAGGGCTGGAATTCTCTGCCTAGACATATCTGACAGCTTAAGTCAATCAATATTTTTAAACAAACACTATTTAAATACCTTTTAGACTGTGACAACCGTAATCATGTATGTAGTTTATAGTATTGTAGATTTTCTTTTAATACTATACATACTGTTCATCCTATTAACACCAGCTTTTATAGCTGAAAGGATCCAGCAGTTTAAATAAAGATGATGATGATGATGATGATATAGCCAGAAGTATTACCTCCACTTAGGTGATGGCAATCCTTATGCTCAAGGAATGCCCTTGATGCATCGTAAGCACTCGGATTTTTGATTCTTGTTTATTTATTCTGGCCTGGATTTTTTGGCAATTTCTTCTAGTTCTCTTCTTGGCAGAAACGTTGAAACTCGGCTCTCTCTTGTAGCTAGAGTTAAGTTTATTTTATCTTTTTTTGTTTTTTTAATCTGTCAAAACATTTAGCCAGGTGACTGTGTCCACATATCGGAAGAAGATGAGAACATTCGACAGTTGATCCGAGGCGAGGAAGAGCATCCAAATTTCACTTCAGTTGTCATAACTGGCATCAGTGCTTCCCATGTGCATTATCTGAGACAGCATTTTGAAAAGTGGTGCCAACAGTTGGCGTGAGTACTTTACGGTTTTGTTGAAGTGAAAATATTCTCGGTCTTGGAGAACCTGTACACATGTGTATCCAAGTTTCCAATACACAATTTCCTTTTCATTGTTTCCACCCAACTTCAGAACACGTTTCTTTCTCTGATGAAGGGCTTTTGCTCGAAACGTTGGAATTCTTTGAGATCAGTCACGGCAGTTATGAACCTTTTAACTTTTTACCAAACTTTAGAATAGCTCTTAATGTGCACGCTCTCAAGCTGTTCTCTCAGAAAAACTTTCTGAGTCCCTGACGGGAATCGAACCCGTAACCTTCTGATCGCCGGTGAGTTGCTCTATCCATTGAGCTACGAAGACTCAGATAGTGAGCGAAGGTTAAGTTTGTGTACTGGTTCGTATAGATGGTAGACATATGTACTGCCAGTCTGCTAGTCTCGATATGTCGTCTATTATTTTTGTGTTAATCAATGATGTGATTGTGGTAGCTTGGTAATTATGTTCTTAATACACACGCTCTCAAGCTGTTCTCTCAGAAAAACTTTCTGGGTCCCTGATGGGGATCGAACCCGTAACCTTCTGATCGCCGGTGAGACGCTTTAACCATTGAGCTACGAAGACTCAGATGGTGAGCGAAGGTTAAATTTGTGTACTGGTTCGTATAGATGGTGCATATTAAGAATATAATTACCAAGCTACCACAATCACATCATTGATTAACACAAAAATAATAGACGACATATCGAGACTTGCAGACTGGCAGTACATATGTCTACCATCTATTCGAACCAGTACACAAATTTAACCTTCGCTTACCATCTGAGTCTTCGTAGCTCAATGGATAGAGCAACTCACCTGCGATCAGAAGGTTACGGGTTCGATTCCCGTCAGGGACTCAGAAAGTTTTTCTGAGAGAACAGCTTGAGAGCGTGCATATTAAGAATATAATTACCAAGCTACCACAATCACATCATTTAGAATAGCTGTTCTCTATGTCCACATTTGAGAAAAGTACTGTAACGCAATCTATCGTGGTAAATTTTAGCTGGTCGCTTTGCCCTGCTGACAGTTTGCCTACGATCACTGATGTGGCCTTTACTGTACCAGTACGCCTTTGACATGAGAAAATCAAGTGCCCTTGTGCCATTGCTGCATGCTATGGTTTTCATTTTGTCAAAAATTCTAGAAGGGAATAAGCAAGTACGCTGTGTATTGAAAATTTAAACGCCTGAAGATGCATCCTGGTGTATATTCAGGACCCAAAAGCCACTTACTGGAGGCCAGTATACACATTATAATCAAGAGAACGAGATCAGTTGAAATTTTGTATATTTCCATAGCCAAAAGATTCTTTAAAAGTTCACTCAAAAAATGCTACAATACTTGTCATTCCTTTGTTACTAGCACGTGCATCACTAAATCATTAGAATTGACAAATCCACATTTTGGATTACCAAAAGCACCCGGCACAAACACTGAAAGTCACCCGCCACTTGCGTTGGGCTTCGGCAACTTTTTAAAGCCCAGCAAAAGTAGGCAAAAATGCAGTTTCAAAGGACACAAATTATGGGCATATTTTATGACAACTTTTATTATTTTTTATAAATAAAATAGTGCTTTTTGCTGAGCTCTTCTGTTCATACTGCACTTAGGATTCCCGTCCGGAACCTCAATTGCTGAGTTTCAAAGAACGGCTTGGCAGAATTTCAACGGAATGTTACCCTTGGATAGTTATCCTCTCCCAACAACCGTGGTCTTGTTAATATTTTAGACCGATTGAATAACCACATTAGTACGTCAAATGTGTTGAAATCATGTATTAAGTAATGTTTTCTCCTTGGTACATTCAAACAGGCACATTTATCACTACTACCTTCACGGCCCGAGAGGAAATGAGAGACGAGGAGGAAGGTCGAGTGGTCCTTTTGAAAACTTCGACATTCAGGTACTGTTACTAGAGTGACGATATGTCATGGTGGATTTTGATGGATACTTGAACCCACGAGCATCCGCTGAAGCCCACATGATTTCTGGCATACATAAATTGTAATTGTAAAGTAATTTTACGAACTGTTGTGATTGAAAGCAACCGTCTTTTATGTACTCTGACCTAACGTTTGTTACTATTTTAGGTGGTGCTCTGTGAGAAAGGGAAACAACAGAAACGCAAGGCATTGCGGGACATTGATAATGACCTACAGTCTCAGTACATCAGAACAACGGCTTCTGCATTTGAGTTCCGAGCTCACTGCGAAGGCGGCGGCGTGGTGGAAGGAATGCTTCGCTATCACCCTTTCATGTACGATAAAGAAACGTATCCACAGTCGACCATTCTTTCAAGTACGTATGCCAGCCTGACAATTTTATAATAGGTGCCTCAAAACGGGGTGTTGGTGGTGTTAGGTAGTTAAACCGTTGGATTCTTTGGCGTCAGCGGTGCTTGGTTTGTTGCGCGAACGGGGTGAGCTGATTGTTTGTCTGTGGGTGTGGCTTGAGAGTGCCATGAGTGCGATGTGTGTGACAGCGCATGCGATAGGATTCTGTTATTATGATTGTGACTTGTGTTTTTAGTAGGGTAGACATATCCTTTTCAAAGCTTTAGTATCTGAGCCTTTCAGTGAAGTGTTCTCATTGTAGTGTTGCTTTCATTTTGAAGAGTCAGATGATGTTGAAGATCATGATTCGGTGGTTGACAGTCGTGCACCTCGAGGAAATAAACCGATTTTTGAATGCTATTGGAATGGACGGCTTATTCCATACACAACTATTGACTGGTTAGTGAACGAGAAGCAATCCAAGAGTCCCTTTCAAAGAATCAGGCATTTGGCAAAATTAGGTTTTATATTGGCGTCATTCGGTATTCGGGGATAATTTCTAGAGGTAGTCTTAGTCGAAGCTGGTTGCATGTCCACGCTTGACTTAATTTTGCCAACCGAGTGGCAAACAATGCCAGGAACGGCATCAAGCTTTGTCAACTTTTTTAAAATGTGGTGGACTTGACAGAAAAGTGTAAAGTACTAGTAGCAAGGGCATCGGTAGGGATTGTCGATATACCTATTTGTTGACAATCCTGGTAGTAATCAACATATCGTTTGGTCAATATAGTATTTCTGATTAGAGCGATTTCTCTGTGTACCGAGTTAGGTATCGGTTCGGGGACGTAAACATTTACTAATGGTGACACTTTGGTTTGAGGAAAATTGTCTCTTAAAGTTTTTAGTTTTTACTTAAAAAGCTGTTGTTATGAATCGCAGAGTTGATGACAAAAACTAGCCATTCCCGGAGAGGTTAAGAGTTTTGTATTTAAGGTAAATGGTTTGACCCCGGGAGAATCGATACACGTTAGTGATAGTAGATCGTCCAGGTTACTATAGTCTTGAGAAAGACTGTTGGTGACTGACGTTTCGACGGCCTCAGCAGCGGTCATCTTCAGAGTCAATGGTTTTAGTGATGAGTATTTTTTAGTGATGAGTTCCTCTTTAGTGATGAGTTCCAATGGCTTTAGTGTTTGGTAGATTCACGAGTGGTACACAGTTGCCAAAGGTTTTTTTATCCTGACCCTACCTCAATGTTGGTTCAGGCTTTCGTATTCGAGTACAAATTAAAAATAATCCTTAATGGTGTTTTTATTTTTAGTCTTGACTGGTGTAGTCCACCGAAGAAAAGAACCAGTGTACCACCGGAATGTTATTATAGGTAATTGTATTTTGAGTTCTGTGAATTACGTTTTCCAGTGTACCACCGGAATGTTATTATAGGTAATTGTATTTTGAGTTCTAAGAATTACGTGTTCCAACTAACAGGACATTGTTCTACTAATTCCACTCCCACTTAATATTATTAATTTCTTATTAACTTTTTTTTTTGAATGGTTTGGTATAGACAGGCGTGCCAGCACCAGATGTGTTGTCATGCCGCACGACATTATATGTTTCACAAACCTGAGCACACCTATAGATCTCAAAATAATCACCAATATTCCTATGTATATCTAATTAAAACTTAGAAAACACACAATTATAACCTAGTTTGTCTGTAAATATGCTCTTCGATATTGGAGATTATTTTGAGATCATATGGAAGTTCTATATATTCAGCTAATTAAGCCTTCTGACCGTGTTTTTGTATGCGTTATTAATGAGAATCATTGGTTGTTATCAAGTTAGATTTGTAAGATGTTATTTGTTGGCCCAACATTTGACCACTGCTTTCAAGTAAGACAACCAATTAAAAAAAAATCTGTAGGTCTGCCAAAAATTTGTCAAGAATCACGCCGACGAATCGTAAAGTGACAAGGTTCCTTAGCGAGGTTGAAAGTGCGATTCCAATTTTTCACATTTTCGTTTGGGTCCGTTGTAGATTTTCTGGTGCGCTGTGGACGAATGACACGTTCCAAGTCAGCACGAATAAGCTGACATTTATTGACCTGGAGGTGAAGCTGAAGGACAAAAATACCATTTTCAACAGAGTTGTGCTGGGCCAAGTATGAAATATCAAACGTATATTAATTAGCCTCATCAAAGAGCATGGCAGTACATAACGGGGGGGCAGCAGGGGCAACTGCTCCCCCCGAGAAATACAAATAAAATCTCTTAGACTAAGAGATTATATGTTTAGACTGCTAAGAAAGAATAGTTTTAAACATGTACATATATCGTTATCTTTAGGATCGTCTTCGACAATTCTCATTCGTACAGTACACTTACATTACGCTGATTTTCAATGTTTCATTTTCCAGGAGCAAAGAGCACACATTTCGCGCGCTTTCCACGATTGGATCAGAGAATGCCACGACTCTCACGACAAACAAGTATGATTGAGCTATGTTAAAATTGTATATTGACTGTATATTTCAGATCACTTTTTCCATACCGGCTAATTCAGTTGATTGCTCGCTCGGAAATCAGAGGCATTCGTAGACACCGCGTTACGAAACATGAAAAAAGCTTAAATCCTTGGCCAGACAAGTGCAGTTAAAAGTCGTGGCTAGTTTAAATTAGTGCCTCCTTTTGCCATCATCTCCCATCGACTTGTAACAGCTTTTCTTGATTTTCATCAAGTCTGAGCGTGTTCAAATTTTGATACACGTTCTCTTCGGGTTGCAACAGATTACGTTCTTGTTTGGCCATCAGTTCTAGGTGTCTTAAGTTAACTGCCTTTGAAACTACGTGTGGACGGGATGGGATAGCATTGGATAGATTGGATGAGGTAGAATACAGATGTCCCTGCAGTTAGTAGAACGATTCATCGAAGTTGCATAAGAGGTACAATTGTGACTAAAATCTGGTCTTCCACCTTGCAAATCAAACAGAATCCCGAGCATTCTTTAAGGTTAGCTAACTCCAAGCTAGTCCATAACCCTAAATGTTGACCTAACCCTAAGCCGTATGATGTAGTAAATCACATAAAGCTTGGTTTTGGTGGTTGAGGACAACTTTTTGATCACTACAATATCCCTCTACCTCTATACTTCATTTCGACTGATTTAGAAATTCGTGATGGCTGACTGGATGTTTATTCAATTTTTAGGTAAAGTTTTTCAACTTCAAAGGCACTATTAAGAGGACAGAATTTTCTCAAAAACGTCACCAATCTCCTTGGTGTGTGTTCCACAGTATCGAATGGGATGGAAAGGTTTTTAATGCGGGTAATTTGGTAAGAAACTTGTTCCTAGTTTTGAGCTTTGCTTATTTTTAAAACAATCATCTTTGCCCGTAAATTCCTGTCAAAAGAACACAATTCCTTATTCGCTCACGCTTCGCATAGACACACCACAACTGTAATTATCATAGCAATACCATTTTTTAGGTTAAGACACAGCGAAGCATTCCCAATGTGTGTGGAACGATTGAAAGGTTTTTACTGTTTGGCGACCACGATGGCGATGTCTTTGCTACTGGAGGTGAAATGGAGATTATTCAGGTAAAAAGGCCATATGCGTCGGTCTGTACGTTGAAGTGAAGGGGGAGGCGGCCGTCGTCAGGCCGCTGTGCGGCCAGCCAAGGCCGAATTGTGAGCCCTCTTAGTGTAAACCTTACATTGCTTAGGCGCTGTAAATGAGGAAGGCGAACTCCGTCATAGTTAGCCGAGATTATTTTCTCATACTGTATGATCACACAGAAAAGCCATATGATTGGCCTCTAGTTTCAATTCTATTTTTTTTTTCACAAAGATCGAACTAATTTGTTGCTAAACCTTCCTGACCATCAAGCAAATATTAAGGCACAACGAGAGGAGGAAGTTCTTAAAACGACTGTGCTTATTTAACTTTCCGCAATGATTTAAACATCAACTTTCAGCGTTTTGTTCTTTTCAGGAACCAAGGTCTCTCTATGGTGACAAAAAGGTTTTTCCACTTGCCAAGTTAGATCGAAGTACTTCTGCGGATGGAGTGAAAAAATTTATTGCAGAGGAGGAAGCAAAGTTAGTGCATTCAGAATGAACCTCTTCGGTCTCTAGATTCCTTTCAAAAAATTTAACTCGCCATTGAACTGGTAGATCACAGATTCCACTTGCAAAATTTGACTTTTCCCGTTAAAATTGTCACATATAAAGTGAATCTTCAAATTTGTAGTCAGAAAATAGAACCTTGTTGGCTTAGCTACATTCAGTAAAAAAAAATTCTTCGAACAAAAAGTGTTAAAATGCCCTTTCTATTCCCCGCTCCCCCAAAACAATTTTACGCCAGAAATGTCGGTGGTGGCGTGCCAAACGGTATCCTTAACATTTTTAGCGTTTAAAACAACATCGAATTAAGGAAGGGAAGCTGAAATGGTAAATTTATTTAGGGAGGTTTGTTCGATTAGTGTAGGCATATGCACATTTGCACTCATGTTCCTCCATATTTTTTCAATGTCTGTGGTTGTATCGTTTGGTATGGATAAGTCCATGACGCAGGTACAAGGGTTACATCGTAAAGCCAAAATTGTGTCGGGGTGGTGGTTTAGAAAAAAGATATTTTTCCGTTGACGGAACTCAGCCTTCGAAATGTTGCTGCTCTTCGGTGTCTTCGTCATGGCTGGTCCTTTGATTGCCAAAAGGTTTACGTGACCTGGATTATCACGTTAAACGTCAAACTAATCAGGATTTCTTATCAACTGAAGGAAAGATAAATGAGCTTTAAGCATTAGAATTATCACTTAAACCGTTTCACCGTTTAAAACCAACTTAAATTTTGATGATTGGAGACGTTCTCTGACCAAACTTATAATTTATTTCGACGAGCTTTCGGCCTCTAGAGTGTGGTCTTCGACAGGTACATGACTATAGAAAATTGCAAGCTTATATACTATTCTAATGGGATGACATCACCGATAAAGAAATTTAAGTTATTTACATGAAACAGATGAAATCGATGCATGAAAATTTTAATGGACTCGACCTCGGCTGCTTTTTATGTTTATTAAACGATTTTCTGAATACGTTTCCTTGTCTTTCCATCTTGACTCGCAGGCTTCCCAGCAAACTGCTGATCGAATGGCCGAACGGTGATGAAATGATAGCAAATTCCAAGGTGCCAGTGGGTTCAACAATTGGTAAGACTTTCTCAAAAATCAAGTAATAACTTTATACCAACTTTGGATAAACGAAGGTTTTTGCGGAATATTAGACAGAAAAACGGGTTGGTTCTTCCCAGAGGTCTACCCCAGATTTAGAAAAGGGATGAGCGAAGTTCTGAGAAGTATAACTCGTTGCCTGGAAGGGCTGGTTGTTAATCTCGATTGATGACAGAATTCCATGGGCTTGTTTCTTGTTTTGTAGAAATGTTCTCAACCAAAACCAAAGAACATTAAATCAAACTTTAGTGTTTTCTTAAATTGTTGGAGGAACAAGAACCTATATGTAAAAATGGTCACCAATTGAAATTGGCCTTTGAAACCTCGTTCTTGTGTTGATAATTCATTATCACTATCGTTATGGTGCAGTATAATAAACAATTATTATATGAAGCTTTTTTGCTATCAACAGTCCTCGACTTTGATTACTCTTGACATCAAAATTTCAGAATTCAATTATTGTTTTGTTGTACATTTTCAAATGACAGCCAGCTAAATACTAAACTATCTGAAATTTTAAAACTTTGTCGGGCAAGCGATCTGCCTTGCTCAAGCATGACAGTTTCTCCGCCCGTCGCCAGCACATGTTCATGGATATCACTAAGTTTATCCAAGTAATACCTACAGGTCATAGCATCGTGGACTCCGAACGTGACAGTGTCTCAGCGATTAATACAACTATAAGGGCAGATATCGAGAATTCTCTCAAAGTTGTTGATCAATCATAAAGTCAAGACTTTGGAGAGAATGTATAATAATGTCAGAGATGTTCCTAAAATTAAGGAATGGCAACACTACCATGTTTGCAACATCGGATGACGTACATAACCATCCGAACATTTACAGTATGCCACCGGGGTGAGTGCCATTCTAAGAAGTATATAATGAGACGTATGACATTCTTGTGTGTTTTGTTTGTAAAAATATTAAACCTCGTTGAAAGTGTTTTTAAAAAGACTTACTTCTCTTACAGGTGATATGAAAGTTGACATCATCAATGGCAAAGGTGAATCAATAAGTAAGCTGCCAGGAGAACGGGGCAAACGACTCCTCGTTGAAATGAAAATCATTTCTCATGGTAAGGTTACCCTACGTAGGCTGCATGTTTAACACTTCGCCCGTTATATGTACATATGTGTACATGTATGTACAGTAGGGGTCAAAAGTATGAGTCCATCTTCTTAGTGTGGTCTTCTGGAGGATGCAGTTCATCCCAGGGCCTTGCCAGGTGTCTGGGGCTGGACATATGGGCACTGTTACATGTATGTAACTCCCACATTTACTTCCTTACTTTTTCTGTTTATTAAGTGAGGATATAGAATAAGACAATCCTCTTTCCGTGTCTTGTATCGAAATGTTCTAGAGACCTCAGTGAAGGAACCAGGGACCAAATAATTGCATTAAGTAATGAAGGCACGTCACAACGTAAAATTGCAGATAAAGTAAGTGTCTCAAAAGGTGCTGTGCGGTGAACCTTGCAGAGGTTTAAGGAAACAAGATCCTTTTCCATTGGATCAAGAACTGGCAAACCAAGAGCTACCACTCAGCGAGAGAATCGATACGTCAAGAAAACCTCTTTGTGCAACAGGATGGCAACTGCTGTACACATATGTACATATATACTGTAACGTACCGTTACATTCCCTGCCTTATCCTACTGTACTATATCGTATCGTACTGTGCTGTGTCATACCATCCCTTACTGAAACATACTCTACGAAACCGCACCGTATCGTACCCTGCTGCATCTCACAATACCATACCATAGTCTAACGTATTATTCTCTATTATACCATCCCATGCTACACCACGCTAGGTCGTGTCACCTGTTGTGCTGTTTATATTAGTCTAATAACATGGATAGCAATATTGACACCTAAAGTCCCTCACATTAATCTGTTTTTATAACCACCTTCAGGTCATGATAAGGAAGGCGATAAAGTGATCACTCAACACGTCTGTCAACACGGAGGAAAAAGTTGGCCTTACTGGTTCAGAAAATTCGGTGAGTACAGCAATCATTTCATGATAAACCTACACTACTAAACTCCATCTCGCGGGAATCTCTTGTGCGGTTAAAATGGATTAAACGAGCATACTATTCCCAGTTGACTCGATAGAAAATAGTTTTCTCTAATTCCGGTTGAAAAACGAAGTCGCTGCTATTGGCTAAAGAGAGATGACCACATGGACTTTAATTGTTGACCTACCGGCGAAACAGAAGGAATCTTTGGAAATTTTTATCCAGAATTTCAAAGACCCTATCCAAAAATGGACACCAATTTAATTTCGCTTTTCGAGCCCTCGTTCTTGTGTTAATAATTCAAAAAAAATTCAACTCAAGAACGAAGCTTGAAAGGCTAATTTAAATGCATATAAAAGAATATTAAATTAGCAGCCATTTTTGCACAGGATTTGTTCTTCTGGAGAAGTAACCCTTGTCACCAGCGAGAACTGTTGATTCCTGCGGGTCAATTACCTACCTTCGTCATCGGCAATTCATTAATCTACTCGTCACTGACAAATGACGATATTTTGCACTACCTCGTTCAGTAATTGTCAAACAATTTGTTGTCCTTTCAGGAAACATCACCCATTTGGGTCCTCACACCCTGATCCTCCAAGTGTTGGCCAGCGACAGCATGACCAATTTACCTCCTAGCAGCTTTCCAAGGCATAAGATCAAGTTTTTAGTCACAGGTAAGGTCAGATACCAGGTACGGTTTTATCGCTGTCACTTCGAATTCTCGTCTTACTCGATTCTCTGACTCCGGAAAGTTTACATTTTATTTTTTTGTTTTTGGGAAGTTTTAAACCCAACGTCTAATTCACTGTGTGCGTGTGAGTGTGTATAAGTGAGAATGAGAGAATGTGTACGTGCGAGAGAGTGTGCATGTATGTGGTTTTGTCCAAGCTTACGTCCTTGTGCGTATACATAAATGAGAAGACTGCGTCTAGCCATGTGGTAAGTCTATTTGGTATTTATTATTGATTTTTAACCATTTGCTTTTACAGAGGGTCAGCCTGAAAAATTTACCGTTGGCTTATTAGATCAACCTTTGCGTATTGCAGTGCCATTCCAGGTGAGAGCTAGACATTTCTTGAGCGAGGAACATTCCTAAATTGCACGCGCTGCAAACACACACTACATATGAGATCTGATATTTCTGTTCAGGAAATTGTAGCAATTTGGTGACAGCATGATAATTACAGCAGGGCTCGAGATTAAGAAAAAAATCCAGCTACAAAAATGCAAAAGAACAAGTTTAGTCATGCAACTTTTGCGATTACTTACGACCGGGAGAACTTACAAGTGGCCAAAGAAGTACATTGACAATTAACTTTAGAAACTTCGTGGCGCTGAAAAAAGGGAGAACTCAATGATTCGGTGATTATTTAGTTTCAAATATGAAGTCTGAGAATTTCAACGAATCTCGATCAGTCAGTCGCAATCAATCGCCATCATGATCAAGCAAATTCTGGTCGCAGTTTTCTGCCCTACTCAAAAACTCCGATCGCAAAACAGGCGAATCTTGTCGCCTTTGCCACCGTATTCAAGCCCCGTACAGGTGGTGATAATTCAGTTTTACTTACTTCTACTTACTGTCTTTCTGATGATTAATCGATGACATTTGCGAAGAGTTTGTTAATAACGGAGCTGAATTTGAAGACTTCTAATTCTTCCACAGCCATCAGAAATCGGATTCTTCTCAAGTTTGCTCTTGCCAGTGAGAATTCTGACTTCGTACATTCGCGTCATACATGAAGGAAAACGTTAGAGGCATTTTGGGTAATGTGTTAATATTTCGGTTGCACTAAGTGTCCAAAGGTCTCTTTTTTCTTGTGTCAGATCCCTCTGAACCTTCTGGATCAGTACGGCAATCCATCAAAACCTACGAGTAAAATTGAACCAGAGTTAACCGCCAGGTAAGAAAACAATAAAAGGAAATATGGTAATAATGATAATGCCTCGAACAATACGGTAATCCATTAAAATCTACAAGTAAAACTGAACTAGAGTTAACTGGTAGAATCGAAATATAATCATAATGATAATGCGTGTATCAATTCGGCAATCCATCAAAACCAACAAGGAAAATTGAACCATAGTTAACAGCCAGGGAAGAACACAGTGAAAACGAAATATAGTAATAATAATAATGTCTGGATCGATACGGCAATCCATCAAATCTAACAAGTAAAATTGAACCAGAGTTAACAGCCAGGAAGGAAAACGCTAGAAACGAAATACGATAATAAAGATAATCACTTGAGGATGATCCTTTTTATCGAAATCGTCCGTTTTTAACTCTTTGAAAGGATCAAACTTATCAAAACTAAAACGATATTTTGAAGGTTCAAACAGTCGCTCGACGAGATTGACTTTCTGGTCGTCGATACTTTTTTTCAGTGGCTTAGATATTACTCACGAGGGTACCATATAAGATTTATCTTTTAGCCCTAATAAAACTAATGAGTTGTTTTGAAGGTTCTAACAGTCGCTAGACAAGATCGACATTCGGCTCGTTGATATTTTATCAATGGCTTTTAGATGTTACTCACGAGGGTACCATGTAAGATTTATCTTTTAGCCTTAATAAAACTAATGAGTTTTTTTGAAGGTTCTAACAGTTGCTAGACAAGATTGACATTCGGGTCGTTGATATTTTATCAGTGGCTTAGGTATTACTCACGAGGGTACCGCTACAAAGGGAAACAGTTTGATCATCAAAGGAGTCACGGCACTTGGAACTGTATCATCCCATGCTGGAAAGGTACGGTCTTAGTTGCTTGAAAATTACGTAGCCGTAAGCATCTCAAAATAAATAGCGACAGAAAAAAAACGGAATAATGGTAATTTCTAGATCTTGGTTAGTAAAAATGTTGGTCAGTTTACCCTCCACTGTCAAAGAATTTATTAAGCTTGTCTTATAAGCAGTATGTCTCAGAAGTGAAGTGCACCTAGTGTTACATATGCCTCTTTTAGGATTTCAGCTTGAAGGTCACTCTACCTGGTCTTGAAGAAGATTACCAGATTCTCAAGATCCGTCTCCTTCCAGGTATGAAATGTGGTTTACTAAATTAAACTAGAACTTGAAGATAAAACGTATTGCATGGTTTTTCGCGCGAAGGTAGTAAAATACAGTAATATCGGATGGAGTTTTAACACTTGAGAATGGGAATAACCAGAAGTACTCTAAAAAAGGAAACATACAAACTGCTTCGTGCACTTTTGATGTTATGATTCGAAGTTAAAACCCAACTTACATATGGTTCAATTCTCAGATTTAAAGAAGTCTTAGACGAGATCTGCCATTACGATTTTCTTTATGTACCATAGGTTGATGGCGGTACAATGATAGTGCATGTGTCTCTCACCACTGTGATTATGGTTTGATTCCGGATTGATTTACTTCGTGCAGTTATCCGAGTGAAGTAACCTCGGTCACATGTGAAAAGAGTGTTGTCCAGTTAGACTAGCAAACACCGCAGGTTTTTTCCAGGTACTCCGGTTTCCTCCTGTAGTAACACTTGACCCAAGAGGGGTGGCCTTTGCTGGACCTCAAGGGAAAACAGCTTTGTTAGCTGTTACAGTTATTCACTATAAATAAGAACGCTTTACTTTTTTCACAAGTCTTCCTGGTTTAATTTTACAAGATACCGGACAGTTATATGAGGTTTTTAACGATATGGCGTAATAGGAGGAAGGCTTTGGGGTTTTGCCCTTCATGTATATCCTGAGCCAAAAAGTCCCTTTATTTATACTGGATAACCCTATCAGCTACCAAGGCCGTTCTCCCTAGAGGTCCAGTAAGGGTCACTTCTCATAGGTCCAGTGATACTACAGGAGGAAACTGTAGTACCAGGAGAAAACCCGCGATGCTTGGTAGAGTCAAACTGGACAACACTCTTCTCACGTGTGACCAAGGTAATTTTAATCAGATAACTGCACGAAGTCGGAATCAAACCATAGTCACAGTGGTGAGAGACACGTGCACTACCACTGTGCCACCAGCACCCCAAATTGTCTACAGTAACCTTAAATCGATAACCCCGAGGGGGTGGTGCTCGGGACACAATGCTTTGGTTTATCCCAGAAGTCTAATTCTAGAATTCTCTTCACAATATTACGTAACCGGTAATTCTTGTGACTGGTTCCATTTTAGGTCCTCCGCATTCGATGGACATTGATCCGGCTGGAGAAACGATCGAAATAGAAAATGGCTTACCTCTTAGCATGTCAGTGCAGGTGAAAGACAAAGCTGGCAATCTGACAGTTCAACCCAGGCTAAATGTCATTTGCAAGGTAAAAGTAATCCTAAATGGTTACAAACAGTGTAATTCAATATATATGTTGGAAATGTGGGAGCTTGGACATATCTTGAATGAATGATAGATGAACGATCGTCAAGCTCTTACCTCAGAAAAACGATTCCTGAGCCCCAGATCAAACACGCAACCTTCTGATGACCGGTAAGACGCCCTAACCATTGAGTTACCAAGACTCAGGTGACGAGCTAAGGCTCAATTTCGACGTATGTGCGACCTGCGCGGCAGACACGATATGTTAATAATCTTAGTAATGCGATATATACTTTGGAAATGTGGAATCTTGGATGTCGAACTTGTGCCTTAGCTCACCATCTGAGTCTTGGTAGCTCAATGGTTAGAGCGTCTCACCGGTCGTCAGAAGGTTGCTGGTTCGATCCCCGTTTGGGGCTCAGAAGTCGTTTTTCTAACTTAAGAGCTTGTCAATCGTTCACCTATCATTCATTCAACATAATGCAATTCTTGCAGGGAAAAAGTGGTAAAATACTTGGACTAGGTAACTCCTAGTCAAAGAGGTATTCGGACAGTCTTTTAGATGTCTAAATCCAGTACTTAATGCATTCCAACCACTATCTACTTTCCTAGAAAATAGTTCATGTGGATTCATTAACTGTCACTAACACCATTTTCAGTTGACTGGGACCTCAGGGTTACCTACGTATCTCGGCGACTGCAGCACGTCTGGGAAGGCTTCGTTGACTGGTTCTAACATTGTGGTCAACAACCTGGTTAGGAAAACCAAACTAAAAGCAAAGATCGAGTTACAGGTAAAGAGTTCACGTTTGTCATATTCTATGACATCTTTATTTTTTCTCCACATCTCTACATCCTGTATATCTCAAGCTCGACTTACTTGGTGTGTCTTTGTCTCCCTTCGTTCGTTCGTTCGTTCGTTCGTTCGTTCGTTCGTTCCTTTCTTCGTTCGTTCGTTCGTTCGTTCGTTCGTTCGTTCGTTCGTTCGTTCGTTCCTTCGTTCGTTCGTTCGTTCCTTCGTTCGTTCCTTCGTTCGTTCCTTCGTTCCTTCCTCCCTTCCTTCCTCCTTTCCTTCCTTTCTTCCTCCCACCCTTCCTTTCTCTTCCCTTCCCCTCTTCCCTTTAACATTTTTTTATTATTTTATCACAGCATCATAAAGATGTACCTGAAGTGGAAAAAGTTATCCTTGTGAACCCTAGTTCAAGGGCATCAGTTATAGAGGTTTACTACATCCCAGCTGGTCAGACGACGAACAGAAAATTGAACAATGAAGAGGAACTGTCATGTGTGGCTGGAGAAACTTTAAGTGGTCTAAGTATGAGAACTACATCAATCCAATAAAACTTTTTCAGAGTTCAACCGCGCCATGGCGACCCAGAGAATTTTGAATGATATTGAAATTCAACTAAGGACGACAGTCGTTTTCTCAAGCTGATCTTTAAGCTGATCCTAGTGAGAACAATTCTTAAAGTGTACGCGAAGTTTAGAAGAAACTCCTTTATCTGCAAGGACCTTCTAATTATTAAGAATTGCCTTTGTAGCTCTCTCTTAACTCAAATGCCTTGTTTGTGAATTGTAAAGATCTTGCCGCTACTTAAATAACGCCCTGCACATGTCTTGTTGCGAAATGACTTGCTTGGAATTGTTGTATTACAATACTCGAAACTTTTTTAACATTATGCTGTCCGACAAGTACACCCTCACACGTAATTACAAGTGAGTTTGTTCAATACGTTCGATTGTATTCAGGGCTGGGACCAGTTAAAATTTTCCTTTGACTGGTTAGCTGGTCAAAGGAAAACCAGTTAACCAGTTAAAACAGTCAAAATGAAGAAGAAAGAATAAAAAACAATTATCGAACACAGAACGTCAAATATTTCAGTGAAATTTAAAAGAAACAATTATAAGATTCTCTCTTTGGTGAGGGTTCTCCAAATGTGACGTCATGATCATGGTTTTGCCTTTATAGAATGCTATTTTGACGACCTTCACACCCGATTGTTAGATTTCACCATTCAGAACGATACTTTTTTCATCATTTAACATGATTTGTCTTTTTTTGACTGTTTTACCAGCTAAACCAGTCAAAACTTTTTTGACTGGTCAAAATTTCTTTGACTGGTTAACTAGTTAAACAGTTAACTGGTCCCAGTCTTGATTGTATTCCTAATTTTACAACAATTGTGAGCGATCGTAATCATGCATTGCGATGTATACAAGTTGTTATCTTGATAAATGAGAAGCGAGGTCAGCTGGGAGAGAGCTGTAAAGGTCCATCTTTCCAATCTAAAAAATCCGTTCAGTTAAGGAAGCGTTTTCCGACTTTATTATTTCACTCTGTGTACGCTTCATCTGAAGAGAAAAACGCACTTTTTCTCAAATTCGCACCATGATGCTGAATAGCCATTACTATGCCATACGACTTTTACGTTTGATTCAGTTTGGCTGAGGCGTTCTTTGGTTTTTCACACTCTTGGCTGAGCCGTTCGGGTCACCCAGCTGAGCCAAACGAGTGCGCGCAATTTTATGGTCGGTTCCTGTCCGTTTCATTACTTGATCTTCATTTGCATTTTCGCTTTTATTTGTAAGAAAAGGACAAGTATATTGTGTGTTGTTCACTTAGGTTTTAAGATATTTGATGAAGGCAAAAGGGAATTAGAAATCGACAATGCTTTGGCCGGGAAAATAAAGGTAAATCGAATGAAAAGAATGCTTTATATGTGATAAAAAGCTGCTTCTCACTTCCGTGACAGAGGCGATGTAAGAAATCTTTTTACGGTTGAGCAAGCTATCCAGCGTGGGCAAGATTGTTGAGGCACGAAAATTGACATTCACTAACCCCAGTGTTTTGTTTTGGGTTTTTTTCTCAGGTGAACTGGGTTGGCAAAGCAAACCGCGAGATTGTCAAACAAAGACTACTGCCAGACATTAAGGTAACACTCACGTGTTTATTGTATGTTTGCATATCATGTGTCCATCAATGTTTGGTTAGATCTTGAGGTTTCCTGAGGTATTTGTACTTCTTAGGGATAACACTTTACCCGCATATCGGGCACAACCGGATGGTAGGTTGCCGGATACCGGATAGTTGCGAGGTTTGACGCTGGGGGAAAGAAATAAAGACGGGTAATCTAAAGAAAGAATTGTGCACTTTGTTGTAAAAAATCGAAGTGAAAGAAACTTCGTCGAGGACCATCTTAGTTGGTTCTGTATAAATTTGAAATGGCGCAAATTTGCTGACGGTCATTCGAGATGAACCGAGTGTAAAGCATTTTGGTGGCTTGCTTTCTTTTAGGCCGAGGCTTCGCACAACTTTAAACTGCTTTTCTCACTGCCTTTCTTGTCCTTCGTTAGGCACCCACCACCGTAAATGATTCCAAGTTTTGTCAAGTTACCTTGGGTGGAGCAACGGGAATTGACTTTTCTTTTACCCTTGTGTAAGTACCAGCTTCTTTCCCCTGCGTCCTGTTCTTCCATTTTTGGTTCTCCCTCAGTTGGTTATTCTATATTAGCGTTTACTACAGTGGTAGACCAACGTGAAGCTGAACTGTTCTCATGAACTGGTTTTCTCTTCCCCAGTCCACGGCCTGACAAGCCGACCTCGTTAAAATGTTCTTGCTCTGATCCCAAGATGCAACTTGGTGGACAACTAAAGAGCGACATTGTTGTCATGTTTAATGATAAGTATGGCAACCAAATAACCAAGGTGAGATGAGTAGTTATTACTTTAAATATAAAAGAATTGCTCAGCGTTCGCACACACAGTTGGTAGTATTTTACTTATTAAAAGACAAGATGGGTACACGGTTTAGAATTTAATTCGTAAAAATATCAATAAAAAATTGGAAACTTGTATAAACACTAATAAAAGTTCGAACTATGACTCATCCCGAAAGATGTTATTTACTTTATTGATTTATCAAAATCCTAGATTGGAATGCTTTTGGAGTTTTGGATATCCAGTTGGAACATAGCAAGAATTCTAAACGTTTTCTTTTTAGGTTTTCTTTTTAATTTTTTTTTTTATCTATTTACATGGAAAAAAAACTGTTTAATTCGTGATGAATTCCGCATGTCGTTCACTATAAGTACTAATCCAGTCTTTCAATCTCCTCTAGCATTGGGGCAACCAAAATCTCCCATTCAAGGTTTCTGGAGATGGCTTGGTCGAGAATTCTGTTAAAATACTTTCCAACAAGGTGAGAAAAAGAACTTTCATACGTGAATTGGTGACCCTATAAGGCAGTAAACATTCAGAAAAAAAAAATTTAATTCATTATGTATCTCGTGAAATTATCCAAAGTCGTTGCAGTTGAGGAACTGGTCGGAAAGCAAAACCTTGTTATAAATTTGCGGAGCAAAGTATGCGGAGTAAAGCCATTTTATGAATCTTTTACATTACTGTCTGTGACCCCAACGCTAACTTGTCGTGTCATAGATGATATGCTGAAGCACTCGTGTATATTGTAAACCACGCACCGAAAGGAAACCTACCCTGTCATGAACATGATTTTTTGAGAAATATTTCCACAACGCTTCGTCACTTAACCGACGACCTCGTCCAAGTGACATATTTACAGTAATGAATAGGGTTAAAGAGCTAAACTGCTTGATAAAAGTTAAGTGAAGAAGAAATAGAGTTGTAAGAAAGAAACTTTCATGGCAATTAGAGAAACGAAAGGGCGAAACCACAAAAGGATGTGGTTAAGCGGGCTCTTCGATTCGCGGACAAGAGTAAGATATAAATGCTTATTAATTTTTTAGAACTCCAGCCCTTAACATAAATTTACTTCACATAAATATACTATAGTCAACGCAGATGAGTGTTTTTGCCTTTTTTTCGTAGGATGGAACTGTTGTCATCAGAAACATTCAGTTTCAAGATCCCACGGTTGGGGTTAAAGAAGTGATCATTGAATGTGAGGGGCTTACTTGCTATCAAAGAATCGAGGTAAGCTTTTCTTCTCTCGGCCGAAAAGCTTACACACATCACTGAAAGTAAGCTATTGATTCTTGAGCTGCGAGTTCCAATGGTTCTACTCCGACTGTTATTGGTCGTTAACGAGTAGATTTCTTAGAAACGCTCTGATTCGTTGTGCTTAGTTACTTCTTAAAGCGAAGAATTTACCAATTTTTAAAACCTTAAACTTGACGCGAATTCTTGTCGGTTAAAAATGTTACCACTGTATAACAGATTTCTGGGGTCAAAATTTTGGGCACTTGTCAAGCGCAACTTAAGAACGGTTGTACTTTATTTCACCTTTGAAAACTTCTAAAAGGTATTTCATAAAAATAACAAAAGTCAGGATGTAGCTGGCTATGTTACATTCTTAACACGAACGTGAAACGCTTAACAAAAGCGGCGTGCGTAACGCGAGCAACGTATGCATAAGTGATGGACAATTCATGAGCATGTTATAAAATCAAAGAAAGATAGCTCGCTAAGCAACTCGCTGTGTTAGATAACTGGCTGTGTAAAATGCTGTGTAATACAAGGACACTTTTGAAAATCCTTTTTAGTGACGTCGGCGTTCCTTAATAGACATTACCATGATCAAGTCAATAAAGAAATCACCTTGTTTTGCTTATATAAATTGATCGTTCTTGTCTTGCGATTGTCATCCTGGTGTATACGAATAACTTCAGGGCAGTCTACGCAACGCGATTTCTGCTTATGATTTGCTCCAGTTTATCCTCGAGGTTTTCGTACGTCAAATGCATACATCAGGATGCCATCGCGAGGTACAAATCACTCGTGTAAACTGACCTTTAGATGAGACACGAAAGGCTTGCATAAACGGTGTTCGCGTCTTGCACAGTTTGCGTCCAAGACCATTTACACGAGTGATACGCGTATAAATGGGTCAATTTGTGCCTTATTTAACGCAAGTTCTAGTCTGATATAGTCTGCTTCTTTATCTCTCTTGTGAGTCCACCTGTCTGTTCTTCCTTCACGAGCTCGTGGCACGTTTGTTTGTTTTAGATTGGAAGTGGACCCCCGTCAAAGCTTAAAATATTGAACCTTAATGTATCACAGGTAATTGGCAGGACCAACCTTTTGGTCCTAGTTTGTTGTGCTTGATTTCACTCCAGAAGGCCTTGTATTTATCGCCAAAATTTATCTTTTGATTTCCCTTATGTTCTAACGTGTTCATCTTGTTTCGTTTCAGCCAATTGGTCTGTTCAGTAACACCCAATTTCCCAAGCCGATATCGCTACAACTTTGTGATTCAGCTGGCAACGCTTGTTCCGAGAGTAACATCAAAGTAGTACTGAACAAGGACTCTGGATTAAAGGTTTGCGTGGATTCCTGTCAATTTTAGGAAGCTTTCATTAGCATTTTACCTTTGAGTCAAGGGTTTCATGTTTTGCATTGCAGTTTCTATTAATCGAGAATAATATAAACATAAAAGTCCAATTAAACTGCTACATATTAGCCTCGTCAAAGCATCACCGTGATGACGAGGGTGTTCGGACAAAATGTTGATGTCGACACTTGTTAATGACATGTAGGGTAGTCAACATGTGTTATACAACAGGTCATAAATGTCGCGTGGTGGTATGAAATTTTAATAGTGTCATTTCGAGTTTAAAAGTGGCTTATTTGCAGTTGACATGATGATTGTTTTGTTTAATTTTGTTTTCCAGTTAAGCCCAATTCCCTCGACACAGAAAACGGATGCGAAAGGACAGACTACTTTCAGCCAATTTGACGTGTCTGGACAAAGGTATCGTTGAAAACTTCAGACCTCTGCTACCACAACTCATGGCGCTTCACATTGAGGGAAAACTTTGTGTTCAGTTACTAAGAGTTATGTTGTGTGCAGTTGTGTACTAGCTTATACCGCTGAGGTATAACAACGGATCCCAACCGGGTTGTCACATAATCTACCTCATCCCAGCCCAAATTCAGGTCCGAGTTCAACCCTTTCGAGGATTGAGTCCGAGTCGGCCAGTACGAATCCGAGTGTACTTTTTGCGAGTTCGAGCCCTTGGTGTTTCCAGTGCAAGTCCATCATTGCGTCCCATCTAACATCGGGAAGGCATATGGTTTATTGATCAGGATATGATGTTAATGATCATTTAACTTGTTGCAATTGGGCGTATAAACAGTCAGTGCAAGGGGTAACCAAATGTAGCGTTGCAACCCGCTCAGTCATAGCTCTAATAATTCTCCTGTGAACTTTCTAATTTCTATTATATACCTCCATTTGATTTTTTTTTGAAGAGGAACATACGAGATCAGGATTAAAGCACTTATTGGAAGAACTTCAGTTGATGCCGACATAATACGCGTCAGGTAAACACATTGGCAAACTTGTTAAGGGAGTGAAAAGCATGTTCTTTCGTGGAGGATTGCACGTACGAGACAACAGCTCACACATAAGATGAAACGACGCCAACACGAACAGATGGAAAATTAAGCCGACCAGTCATGCATTGAGCGGACAAGGGGTCAGCCCTGAACAAAGTTTGACTGACATAAAGTCGGACCTTTAAGAGATTTGATGTTTAGTTTGCTTCTTGAATTTACTTTTTTGGGATTTGACTTCGGTATCGTGTTTTCATGTTACGACAATTTATCACATTTTCTAAACTTAACATTTTCTGTCTTGTAGGATTGATGCAGATCCAAACAAACCTATCAAGTTAAATGTTGAACAATCCAAATTTCAAAGCAGTTATATAGTTGGAACACCTTTGAAAGGTATGTAGTTAGATCTTATTTCTCACGTGGATCAGAACGATTTCTTGTCGGATTTAAAACCTCTGATTGAACTTTAATATCTGTGGGGTTTTCCTCTTGACTTATTAATTGTGGGATGAATATAGGTGAGCATTTGTATCCCTAAAGTGAAGCGATATTATTTGTATTATTGAAAATCTGATATAAAACACGAGGCAACAGCCGAGCGTTTTAAATCCGATCGCACATGTTCTGTGATTTTCAAATGAATTCTGAAATAAGCCTCTATCTGCGCTTATGTCGAAGAAAGTATGGCTGTTGATGTTTTCTGAGCCACGAAAATTTGACGAAGAGAGGGAGATTTATTTATATCAGATGTATTACGTCAAACACGACCATGAGTGTTTCATCAGGGCTTCCAAACACGAAAACATAACGAAAACTGAGGCTACGTTTACACTGGACCAAATTTCTCCGGAGTCGTAAGCAATTCGGATTCAAAGTAGCCGTTTACACTTAAGTAATGAATCCGGTACAGAATGTCTTCGGATTGCTCACGAATCCGGATAAATACGAATCTAGAAAAGAATCTGGATACTTTGAATCCGGACAGCTCAGACTCTGGAGAAATCTTTCTCGTTTTTGTGAATGACAGCCGAAGTAACCAGTGGTGGGAAAATTTTTTATTAGAGGCTGTAGTAAACAAAGAATGGAAAGAAATTTTTCGGTTGTCCGGCGTTACTTTCAATAAAATTTGTGACGATTTATGTCCATTCTTGGACAAGAAAGCTCTGTTTACTTTAACGCGAGCATGCAATTAATCCAGATATTTTTTCCTGTGTAAACGATCAACGAATCCTAATTCAATCTTTTTGTGAATCCGAATACTTTTTGAATCCGAAGACTTTTGCTGTAGTGTAAACGAAGCCTGAGGGGCAAAGCCAGGAGGTTTTTGTTGTTTTTGAGTGTTTGGAGCTCCCAGATGAAACACGATTAACGAATATCGAAACTAGCTTCTCAAACGAGTATTCCCTTTGATTTATTGCATGTTTGTTTTATTGATTTGAAAATGGGAATTTAGAAATGTGATCCAGATCATAAGTGAGTTTCCTACAGGTTCTCATTGGGTATCACAATACATCCATGTGATCTGGTATACATTCATGGATTCGCTACTGGAAACATAGGAAATATAGGTACAACAAATCAGAAAATATAGGTACAACACGGTTATGATTTTCCTTTGTTTTTTTTCCTCGTGGATTATTAATGAGTTTTAGAAGAACGTGTATATTTACGTGAATGTATATGTACATAATGAAATATATATTTTGGCAATTTGGGAGCATGGAGATTCTTGAATGACTGATGAACGTTCGTCAAGTTCTTTCCTCAGAATAACGATTTCTGAGTCCCAGACGGGGATCGAGCCCACAACCTTCGATGACCGGTGAGACGCTTTAATCATTGAGCTACCAAGACTCAGATGGTGAGCTAAGGTGCAAGTTGGACACATGTGCGGCCTTAGCGGAATCCACTATACGTTAAAATGTTATAATGAGCGTCTCACCGGACATCAGAATGTTGCGGGTTCGATCGCCGTCTGGGGCTCATAAATCGTTTTTCTGAGGAAACAGCTTGACAAACGTTCATCTATCATTAAAGATATGTACATAAGTTTGCATACAAATATATATACAGTCGACTCCCGATAACTCGAACCTTCAAGGGAAATTGAAAAAGGTTCGAGTTATCGGGAGTTCGAGTTATCGGGAGCTGAGAACAAACTTCCGGAAATAAGGAAAAAATGGTGTTTACTGTTTTTCTATTCATACAGAGCGCATTTTAATCAATCTTAATTACAGTATAGAGAAGTCGAGTGAAATTGGAGCAATATATTTGTTAATTATTACTGCATAAATTAGAACGTAACGTGAAACAAAAAAAAGCAAAGCAGCAGGAGAGTTCCGTTCTGCAAACTTTGCAGGTCCAACGAGAACGTGCTACTGCTACTGAATTCATGAGATTTACATTTTCGAGAAATAGTCAGTTAATACGCCCTGACGCTTCTCAACTAATCTATTACGGTCTATTATTCTTGAAAGGTTTCTGAGGTTCGATTTGAAAGAATCGGTATCAACCTCCATAAACAAACTAAACGTCTGTAACACGTCAATGGCTTGACACAAGGAGTAAGGCTTTATGAACATACTGTGCACTGTAATTAAGTGTATCCTAAATCAGAGAAACCTGAACTGGACTGACATGTTTGGTGTAGTATAAAAAGACTTCATAACAAATTCAATGTTTAAAACTATGATACACTGTTTTGTTTTGTTTTGTCAGGTATTGACAGACATGGTTCGAGTTATCGAGGGTAAAATCATATAGAAAAGGACCTTAAGGGAAACAAAAATTGCTTCGAGTTAGCGGGAGGTTCGAGTTATCGAGGGTTCGAGTTACCGAGGGTAAAATTACTGTAAATGTTTTTCAAAAATCAAGGGGAAATCAATTTTGGTTCGAGTTAGCGCGAGGTTCGAGTTAGCGAGGGTTCGAGTTACCGGGAGTCGACTGTACATAAATATCCCCATATACATGAAGTGGTGCGGTTTATGTGTCCTTTATTTGTGTGATCAAATTGTCGTTGTAGATTTTTGGGTGCATGTAGTTGCGGAGGATGAACACATCATGAAATGTAACCCCAAAGATCTTATTGCACGGCTTTGGCGCGTGGAAGGCAACAGTCCGTCATTTGATCCTCCAGCCAAGGTATTTGGGTAGACTTCATTCCCCTGTCACCTCTGCGGTTATGGAATTTAACCACTAATTTTCATGGCCTTATTTAGGCAATTTCCTTCCAACCAAGCAGGAAAACCAACTCGGACAAGGAAAATCATTACTACTTCAGGTAACAAACTCAACTAAGCTGACTTGGTCTGATGCTAATTTTTATTTACCTCATATTTCCCCCCACAATAATACCTTCTCGTTGGTGTTTTTTTGGCACAGAGCCGTGACAGTTCCTGAACAGACTGGGCCCCACTGCATAGTCTTGCTGTATTCGTCTGGTGGGACAACCAAGCTCACATCAGAACCCGTAAGTGAAATTGATTTAGAAAAACAGAAAAAAAGAGACTGGAATTTTCCCACATGAACGTCTGTCATTGTTTTCCTCTGTTTTATTTTTCGGCTAAACTTGTTTCTTGGTCCGTACGCAAAATTACACATGCTGATTTGTTGCTGAAACGTCCGAGATTTTACAAAATTGAACCGGTCCAGTGCAATTTGTATTCCGGTATGTTTAGGCTGGAAAACTCTCGAGTTGATTTTAATGACGTTCACGGAGAATTAAGTATCTGTATTCAAAAATTCTAAGCAATAAAATGTGCTGGAATACTATTGCTGCTTTTGTTCAAAGCTAATTGCCTCATAGTTGGATATATGAATGTTATATCGGTGGAAACAAGAAGCAAAACGTACAACTTACGAGGTAAGGTAAACAGCGACATCCGACCGCAAAAACCCAGTTAAAAATGGCAAAGAAAACCAACCCAAAGCCATATAATAAATTACTTAATAACCTCGTTTTCTTGTTCTGTACTGGCAAGTATTTGCCTTCGGTATTTTTTGTACAAACCTCGGCCAAGTACTTTCCCGTACGGACCTTATCTGGTGAGGGGAAGGGAGAAAACTTCCGTACTGAACACTGGAGCTTCACGCCTGAGGAAAATTAAAAATCTTTAATTATCAAGTGACAACAACTGAATTGACCACATATAAACTCTTTTTATTTAGATCAAGTTTGATGTTCTTCCTGGATCACCGGTAAAACTCGTTCCAATTGGGTCCCTAGCTACGCCTACTGTGTCCAACACACACAGAATCACTAGCCGTTACCTGGTACGAAATCTCAAATTCCAATTGAAGGTGAGGCCTTTCTAACATATTTGTTTGCTTTATGATACAGTTCAGCGTCCACCTCACAATTTTCCTTCAGTCCTGCACAGTGGCGTAACGGAATTCCTGGGGGCCCTTAGAAAATTTTCGTTCGGGGGCCCCTGTCACCTCCTTAGTATAAACATATATTTCAAGACATTAATCTCAGTTGTTTTTACAGAATCATCGGGGGCCCCTTAGACGTCGGGGGCCCTTAGGAGTTGCTCTAACCCTGACCATAGTCCGTTACGCCATTGGTCCTGCAGTGCAGAAGGCTATTCACACACGCACACGCAGATGTACACAGCAACGTTCTGCCCGAAAGCTTTACATGTTCTCCTTAAAGGGCTGTTGTTTACACGTGCGATTTTGTGCCTCGCACGCATGCGTTAACTGACGAAAACGTCGAAGACAAACTACAGCGAATCATAAGCAGATATCTTGCTTCGTAGACTGTCAAGGGTGTATTACATACACCAGGGTGACAATTGCAACGTGCAAAATTGCACGTGTAAGCGGACCTTAAAACAGACTGTGCGGAGACACACAGACACAATATCCTCCTGCTTGAAAAGCAATTTTTATGCGGATTTTATAAAGGATAAAATACAGACCGAAAAATTTTCAACTTTCACTTTTTGTCTGATCCGATCTTTTCACTTATGTAACAATATCTTTCTAATCTTATGCTCCCGGCATTTCTCAGCCATTCGACAATTATCTGGTTTTTCTCTTGTCAAGCTGTCAGTCTGACATACGTTAACTTCCGACTATGTTAACTCCATTGTTAATAACCGATGACATTATCCTTGTAATTCTAAAGATATAACGTAGCGAGCTTTTGTAAATCATTTGGTCTGATGATGACTCTGAAATAGAGCCGAAACATCACCGTTTCCAATTTGTCTGTTTGTTGTTCTAACTTGAATATCAAGTCACAAGATGACGTTTTTCGGTCTGTGTTTTATCCTTTACTTTTTCAAATTGTCCTCTGGTTGTGGTTTTTGTGCGGATTTTATTGTCTTTCCTTTTTAACAATGTTCCCTTACTGTTAACTTAATTGTTTATTACCAATTTATTACCAACAAATTCAGAACATCATCAAAGAAATACTCGTTATAGCGAACTTGCAATGTGCCAACCCAGAATTAAGAGGAAGAAAGAACGCGGAAGATCATTTTCTGTGCCAGCAACAAAAATTTGGAACACTATGCTGTTGCCATTGCGTAAACTGCCATCAATCAAAGTTTCGAAAACAACACTTTTTAAATCAATTTTAAATGACATGACTTCATCTTAAATGTTATGATTTATTAGATTCTAGGATTCATTAACTCCATAGTTTATCATGTATTATCATTTGTATGTATATTATTATACTGCCATTAGAGGGCCACAAGTTAATCACCCTACGGTGTAAAGTTTTACCCTCTATAAATAAAGTTTTTATCTTGTATTTATCCCATGTTCCAGGATCAATTTGATAACGTAACTGGGAGGAACTGTAGCGGGACGATTGAAATATCCATCAACAAATCACCTCAGCACGAAGAAGTCCCCATGCTCCAGGGTAACGTCTACAAGACAGAAGTACCTCTCATAAATGGCACTGCGGTCGTCCAGAGCTTATCCATTCAAGAGAACACGCAAGGCAAAGATGGTCAGGAGTACATCTTAAGTTTTACAGCTCGTATGAGTGGACGGGAGCAACTTATTCCTCCTTTCAATCTGCCTTTTCTCTTTTACAACGGTAATTCTTGTAATTCGCGTTCTGTCGTGCTCATCAAGGCCCGATTCACAGACCATTTTTCATCATATTTTTAATTCAGTAGAATTTCAATGTCACGATTCTCATCCCAGTACATGTAAAGGACTGTTTGGACTTGCGATCTTGTGTCATGCTATTGACATGTTGGAATATGTGTTAAACTGACGAGAGTGTCGAGGACAAACTACAGCGAATCGTAAACGGATATCTTGCTACATAGACTGTCGTGGGTTTATTGCATACACCAAGATGACAATCGCAACGTACAAAATTGCACGTGTAAACAGACCTTAAAAATCTGCTCTTGGTAATCCTTTTACGAAGTAAATGAAGTTGATAATTTTGTTTTTTTTCTGCCAACAAAAGACGTAAGGAAGCAACAACAAATGGCACAGTTGACAAAAGAGCGTGACCACTTATTTGAAACCATCAAAGCATACCGGTCCTTGTTTGATACGACCAGACAACTTCTTAACGAAATGCAAGGTAAGCAATAGAGTGTCCAGTTTTACACTGTCCCCAACAGCTCGTTGTGAAAAGCCTTCTCATTGCTTAACAGAATCCTTCCTTTGACCTCAAGATGAGCTTCGTGCCACTTCCCTTGTTCTGAGTTTCTCGACATTTGCTGCGTGCACTTCCTCTACCATGCTCTAATTATTTGTAAATCAACGGCAATGTAGTACGCTTCTTATTCTTGGCTTGTATAACTCTAATAGGGATTCTAATGTAGAAATCTGCCCTTAACCCATATCAGTTTCTAGTAACTAGGGGTGAGTTACCAAGGCTTCCTTCGCTGTTGGATCACTCATCCAAATGTCACTCATCTCCTCCCAAGGGATGGAGCAATGTTAGGGGATGTCTGACACAACGTGCAAAGTGTATAAATTACCCATTCGTATTAAATGTGGAGACTGCATTGAAATCACTGTATGATCGTTTGCCTGTAGTGTCCGTTCATGAAGCATCACTAGCAGAACAAAAACTCCGTACCGAACTCAGAAGACAAAACGTACCCGCTGAAACGTTATCTTCGGTGAGTAAGTTTCCGTGACTAATTTAATAACGAAACTAGTTTAGAAATCGTTTTTCTGTCATTGTGCTGTCATTTACGATCGCTTAATGCTGCCGTAACCATGACATCTCGGTATGTCGTGTGTCTGTCCAACCGTCACTCATCCGTGCATTTCAACCTGTATCCATGCGTGCGTGCGACACAGTCGACACACCGACCCACCTAACAGCAACCTTAAGGTCTGTTCATATGGGCTCGGCTAGCCGGGGTACTCAACTTAGTGGGACAAATTCTTTCTGCGTTCATTTGGTTGTTTTTATCCCACCTCACCGGCAAGAAATTTGTTTTCATCCCACCTTACCGGGTCGAAATTAACAAATAAGCATGGCGCTGTTTATTTCGACACTGGTGATTATACGCGGTATAACGACTGTTATCATCCGTCTTAGCTAATTAATATTGAACTTACTTCTACTATCTTGCAAAATACGACATCTGACACTAATAAAGATTTAAATTGGCAAAATATTTCCAGCCTGGTCACACGAGATGACGCGTTCATGTGGCAAATTTTCATCCCACTTCGCCGAGATCCCACCTACCCATGGTGGGATCTCACCTAACGTGGCTGGTTTATTTCCATATGAAGTTATGAACACGAAGTGATTTTTAATGTAAAATAATAAGAACACACAGATCTCACTCGGAAGAGTTTCCCGGCTAGCCGGGCCCATATAACCTGGTTCACACGTAAACATAAGCAGAAACAGAACGACAAAACAAAAGGCAAAACAAAGAAATGAAGTCAAGTCTGCAACATAAGGATCGTCATAAGCATAAGCATTAGATCATAGTCCAAGCATAAGCCAACAACCGAACAAAAGACGAAAAAAAGAAAAATTCTTGTTTTATCTTGGCAAGTCCCAGAGGAGATATCATGCTTTGTTTTCGTTTTGATCTTGCCCTTATGCTTATGTTCAAGTGTGAACCAGGCTTAAGTACCAACCTAATCTTTCACCGACCTACCTACCAATCTATCTGCTTGCTTACCTGCTTACCTGCTTGCCTGCCTACCTGCCTACCTGCCTACCTACCTACCTACCTACCTACCTACCTACCTACCTACCTACCTACCTACCTACCTACCTACCTACCTACCTACCTACCTACCTACTTACCTACTTACCTACCTACCTACCTACCTACCTACCTACCTACCTACCTACCTACCTACCTACCTACCTACCTACTTACCTACCTACCTACCTTCTTGCCTACCTACTTACCTACCTACCTACCTACCTGCCTGCCTACCTACCTGCCTGCCTACCTACCTATCTACCTACCTACCTACCTACCTACCTACCTACCTACTTACTTACCTACCTACCTACTTACCTACCTACCTACTTACCTACCTACCTACTTACCTACCTACCTACTTACCTATCTACTTACCTACCTACCTACTTACCTACCTACCTACCTGTCTGCCTGCCTTAGCTGCACATGTATTCGCAACCCTTGATGTGTGAGTACATATGTTTAACGCATGTTTGACTCTTCGTCGGATAGATATTTTTCTTCAAATTACGCTGAATCAATAACTCCGCTCAAATTTTGTTCACTTATAGCGCACATCTTCTTTATTAAACGTACGACTTTTGCTTTTCTTAAGATTAAAAACGTTGACGCGTTTATTAATCAGTTGTCAGCAAAGCGGGCTGAATATCAGAATACGCCGCGTCGTCAGTGTAGTCTTCACCCTGGACCTCGTGGCGAACCAGGAGTTCTTGGAAAGGTCTGAATTAGAAGGTTTACTTTGCTTTATTTTGTACTTTCTCATACCTCTCTTGCTGAACTATCAGCGGTGCCTTAGTTGATGTTGTTTGAATAGCATAGTGAATACGCAGCTTTGATCTTTCTAAAGAGTGTAATTTCAGAACTTAGCAATTAGGCTAATACAGTGTAACTGTAATTCTGTAACTGAAAGCAGTTACAAGATTTCAGGCCGGAACGTGAGATTTTACATTGTATGACTTTCTACCTTTGTTTGTGCGACAGACTTTGGCACAGAGTAGGCCTACCAAAGATCATGTTAAGTTAAATAATTCGTAAATAGAATTATTCTATTCTCCGCTACTGTGATAGTCGACTTGTACAATTTGTCATGTAAGGTAACGTTACCTTTTTAGGTTGCACATCTTGCTCAAGTCATGGAGGATGACATTGCAAGGGTGTTATCCTGGCACATGGCCAGTGACATGGATTGCGTCGTAACTTTGACGACCGACAAGGTAAGAAAAACTCCCTGGGCCATTGTTGAAGACTGCTAGCTCCTGGGCATTTATATGTTGTTGAAGGCTATGAGTTCATTTATTTCGACATAGTTCGTCTCAGGAAGTCTGAGGTGGAACCATGCCTTTCAACGCGGTTGCTCCAAGTACTAAGCATTATTGTAAAAAATCGTTGTGGTATGAATTATAGGAATAGTGAAATAAGTCAGAGAAAGACTAAGTATGACTACCAGTGGCGCAACTGCAGGGTGGGAAGAGTGGGTAAAGTCCACGGGCCCCGAGCAAAAGAAATGAATTAGGAATCCTGAGCATTTTGTAACGTCATTGTTATTTTCATTTCATGAGGGCAAGAATTTGCTCGAATAAAGTTTCAGAGTATTTTCAATTCGTAGCAAGATCGAACTGCCACATCGAGGCAAGAGTCTGATCCGCCGCCTCTTTAAAAGTCGATTTATATTTGTGTGGACGATTTGCCAAAGAATGAAAACGAACGGGCGTGAGAATTTTCACTGAAGTCCCCTGAACATTACAGATAAAGTTCTGTACTGTGATTCGATTCCCTTGTGTTTTAAAGTTACACTGTGAGCTGCTTCCGTTTTCCAATAAGTACTTAATAGTAGCATAACTTTTTGAACAGAACAGTATCAGGCGATTCAGACCTCAATTTTAAGAATAATGTGGGATATCAGTTGCTTTTGTTTACTTAATATCTTCAAATTGCTACCCATACGTCTTCCGTATCGTAGGTGTCGACCTGGATAGGCTCTACGAAGTAATCTATCCCACGGGCTCCCAGATTCCTAGTTCCGCCATTGATGACTGCCAACGCTATTAAGTGACCTCTGCAGTTTGCCATTTATAGACCGTCAATAAATCCTAATAATTACAAATTCCTGCTTAAATTCATTTTTTAATGAGTAATAAATATGGTGAATATCATTTAATATTTAACCCCTGGACCTGAAACATCTTGTGAGCTTAAAACATTCAAAGTAAACGGCGCAAGTTAGCTTATAGTTTTTGCTGTCATTCGTAATTGCGCGTTTCGGTCACGAACCAGGATGCCTGACTTCGCTGCGAACTTAAGGCAAAATCCCGTTGTGTAGGCGAAACAAGTTTACAGGGAATCAAATGGAAATCAACAGGTGCTGCCATTGGACTCCATTTACAAACGTAACCTTCCTGACTGGAACAAGTAAGTTTCTTTTTCTTTTGAGTGGAATAACGTACAGTATTTTGGATTCTGACGAACTATTCTAATATTTTATCCAAACTTCAGATGCTAATAGTTAGAGCTACCTATAGATTGTAATATTTTTTTCATTATTGTAATATTAAAATTTCTGAGGGCCACTGGCCTGGTCCAGTGATGAGGATGACTGAGAATGATGCTGTGAAGTTATCATAGAAGGAATTTGTCATGGGTCGAGGATCTAGAGGAAGGCAGAGATAGATGGAGAGTTGGAGTGACGTGAGACATGAGAGGCCTGGAACTGGAAGAGGGAGATGTAATGGAGAGAACCTACTGGCAACGACGGAGCGACCGACCCTGATAGAAATTAAGACGAAAATAAGGAGGATGAGACGACTAGTTTACCGTTGATTTTGTTATTGTTGTGCAGTGTAGCCCTTGTTGAATAAAGTCGCAGATTAAACCAATCCAGAACGTTCGAAAGCAAGCCACCGAACAAAAAGATCATGTTAATTTTTTACATGTGAATCCTGCAACAACGCCAACAATAAACTTTGCAATGCTTTTGCTAGTGACCTGTACCTCGCTGAACAAAACTGCATGCCACTTTGTGCTGCACATGTAACTTTTGTGTCCAAATACCTGAAGAATACTGACCAATGAAGTTCACTTTTTCTCCTCAGTAAATGGCCGAAGTTCCCCCAGGAGAGTTCACCCCAAAGAGAACCAGTGATTAAAACATTTTCATAGTTTACAGCTCGTTAACTAGACGTAAACGAATTGTCCTGTGGTTATTTTTAGGCCTTTACCTCATGAGCGATCTCGTTCCAACGCTCAGCCAAAAGGACATCCAATTTATGCGAGGTCCACTCTCATTTTCCCCGCAGAGCAGGAAAACTGCAAAATAGGTAAAGTGCCATCTTGTAAACGTTTCTATCAAAGTCACTCTAGCGCAAAAACAGCTAACATGTTTGAGCCAGGGGTGGTGCCAGAGGGGACCACAGCTCCCCGTCGGGGAACCTTAGCCCCCACTGTCAGGAAAAAATTAACAATTCGTCGGGGAATTTTCACTGATGACAACGTATTTATATGTTGTACAAATTATGAGTACTTGTTATTGATTTAACTAAGGTAGATAATAGACCCTTATCTTCATGTCAAATGTAACAGTAAACTGTTTCTAGTCAGTTGTTGTGATTATTTCTCGCGAAAAATGGCATGATCTTTTCGACCTTTAAATAAGGAAAGTATTAAGGGGGCGTGGTCTTTGCCTCCTCCGGTTTAGCAATCCTGTCGGAGACGTTAGCCCCTGCGTCGGGGAATTCCTGGCGCCACCCCTGGTTCGAGCAAGACTTCTCAAGTAACTGCGTTTGTGTTGAGTTGGACGTAGAACTGAAAACGTGAAACATGTTGCTCATTTCACGAGGTTTCAACACCTTCAAGTTAAATTTCATTCGGACAAGACAAAGTTTATTCCATTCTTACATAAAGCTGTTCCCTGCTTACTTTACCGTCATCTGGAACAATCTAACCTGCCAATTTTTTCTTTACTTTCTTACCGAAAGTTGATATTTATCATTGGCTTTCTACATTTCAGTTTTTGGCATGCTGCTTGGTGATACTCTAATTCTGGATAATCTTGACTGCGCCAACAACTATCGTCAAGAGGTAACGTTCAAATTTCACTCAGCTAAGATGAAGACCGTCAAAATCCAATCTAAAAGGCCTTTTTTAAATTAGTGATTTTTGATGCTTTCTGTTGTGATATTTATGACAGTCCTGGCTCCAACTGATACCGCTTGTGTGAACCTTTGGCAATTCCACGGCCATTCCACAATGATTTTACTTAGTTTTTTTGTCGATTTGAATTTAATAGTAATATCTTTACTGGGAAAAATCAACACACAACGGTCAAAACGAAAAAAAAACCCCAAAAAAACCAAAAAAAAAAACGAAACTTGAAAGTAAAAAAAGACAAGCAATTGTTTACCCAGTTGGTGAAATCTCTGAAAAAGTTGCCGCCAAAAATCCAACCCAAATTGCAGCAACAACGATGATAATCGCCCAAATCGCAACAAAATCGTCAATAGTTATCGCAAGCGATTTGCAGCAATTCGCAGCAAGAATTGCTGGTGTATAAACAAGCTTAGCTCTTTGCTTCAGATAGATCGTTTAGTATTGACTTTGCTTAACGCCAGATAAATTTACTTATCAAAAGAAGTCTTCTGGACTGGAACGAGTTAAAAAGAAAGAAAAAACCCAGTTAATAGTGACCTCATTGCCTAGGCAGATATTGTTCAGCATGTATTTTAATCATCCCATACGGGAACTTACGAACGAACGTTAGCCTGCAGCAAAGGATTGTACAGTAAAAGCTTTTGAGTAAAGTTCGCTGACGTGGACCTTCAATTAGGCAAATAGTGTAAATGCATACTGCCTTAAGCGCACAATTGCCCCCATACACTTAGAAACAATCACTTGAACTCCAACGGTAATTAACGGTAATCTTATCTGATGTGTTTTGTGTAAATTTTTGTTTCGCCAGGTAGTAAAGTATGCTCATTGCCCCACTATTTTAACAAGAACAGGAGATCGTATAAGAAGTAACGGTATGTGATATAACTTTGCACTAACATTTGTGAAACTTCTCAGCAACAGCTAAATGTGGGTAGTCGTAACACCCACTGATGTCCAGCACGGCGTACATTGCTTTATAATTCAGAACTGTTCAAAGTGCTTTGAACCAAATGGATATTATTGTAAGGCCCAGATCAAACGTCGAACTTTTCATGTGCCAAATCTAATGTTAAATGAGCAAGATCCTTTGTCCAAACTGATATGCATTTGGTTCGGCACGTGAAAAGTTCGACGTTTGAACTGGGCCTAAGTCTTGCATGTGTTTAGTTCATCGCAAGTCATTGTAAAATAGTTAGCATATATTCCAAACACCTGTATATATTCCTCACTCTGAAGATGTCGCAAGACTAACAACGAAACGCCAGTTAAATAAATTTCTGTTTTTAATAAAGTCTCCGTTATTATGGGTCTTTTTAAAACTTTATGCTGGGCACTAATATTCTTAACCAGATTACGTTTCCCGCCTGGTTCGTCTATTGCCACTTTACAACGTTTGTTTTACATATTTTCATTTTCTACACACTGACAAGTTAACGTTATTTTTACGACTGAATTATAATTTGTCTGCCAAGGAAGAAATTGGGGATAACAATCTGTGTAAGTTCTATAATGAAGATAAAATACCTTACACCCAATCAAAATATTAAGTACCAATTCACGAAACTAATAACCTGTGTAAGTCACGAAACTATTAACATGCGATATACCTGTTTTACTTGTTACAGTACTTTCGTTTACTTTACAGGAAAGTTTGGTGGACTTCAGAACAAGGCACCGCCGTTTGAAAGACTACGTGGAATTGTCTTTTCGTCACCTTTACCGCTGGCTTACCATACCGCTTGTAGTCAGCTAGGTAAGAGTTAAAGTCTGGTCGGCACTCGAACGTAACCGCTTAGATCAGGTAACCGTGTGGAGACTGGGACTGGAAAATTAAGTATTTCATTTACCTGATATCCTCTCACCTAAGATTGAGGACAATCCTGAAATTTCAATGGTCCTAAGATTCAAAATTATCCTGAATGGTATGGTTAGGATTAGGATTAGAGTTAGGGTAAGAGTTAGCGTTAGGGTTCGGGTTAAGATTAGGATCCTAACCCTAATCCTAACCGTTGACGTTTTACCTCTGGTGACATTTTAACCTAATCACCAACGATTTTTTCCAAGAAGTTATCAGACAAATAGAATCTTTAATTTTCCAGTCCCAGTCTCCACACGGTCACCTGGTCTCAGTGGTTTGGTTTACGTTCTAGTGCCGACCAAGTCGAGATGTTTATTACAGCATATCGCTCCATATCCAAACCACAGAATAAGTAAAGGGCGAGAAGTGGAACCTAGCGTCGGTATTCCTGATGTTTGTATCATTATACTTCATATCGCTGTCATCTTCCTGGAAAGGGTCCTCCGTACGGTTTCTATTTTTAACACAAAACTCAAACAAACTGAAGTCAACTCGAAAGAATTCTCGAGTGAGCCTCTTTCTGATAAGACTCAGACAAACGTTGCGAAATCGACAATGCAGACGTTATTCGCACGCTCTGCTGTTTCACTTCTTTTGATATTACACTGGATCAGTGCTCAACTTTTTTTCGGACGAACATCTACCTGCCTCTCACTGAAACCTCTTGCTCCCCCTTACTGAGCACATCGAGTCCCTATTCTGCTCCCCCGTCAATGCCCAACAACCCCAGTGCAAATCAGTCCTTCAGTGTTAGGTTGTAATACTAAAACTCCGTTTACACTGTAACATTTCGGGCACGGCACGGCTACCAAATTTGTCTGCATCGTTTACCCTAAGAATCACCCGTGCCACGCCCAGAAATAGCGGCACACGTGCCAAAAATTTAGCCTTACCGTGCCCAAAATGTTAATGTGACCTGTGTAAATAGCTAGGGTACTCTAGGGTGGCGCAATACCATGTGGACCCATATAAATCTGAGCAGGTAAGAATTGTTCTGTAATATTTTTTCTGTTTTGTTGTTCCTTCTGATTGAAGATAACAAGAAATAAAGTCTTGGAGTGTATTTAATGTATTTTACCCAAGCGAAACAACAGTTCGAACGGGGTTTAAATGACTGCTAGAAACTTAAAAATGCTGTGGTGGTAAATGACTGAGGAACGCCCAACATTTGTATCACAACTCCCCCTTTCTCCTGCTTTGCTTCCGTCGCCTCTTCCTGACGTTCTCTGAACGCCCACTGGCGAGGGGGCGTTACCGCCCCCGTAGAGAAACACTGCTTTGGATAATTATTTCTTTCAAATTTAATAATTTTGCGATACGCATCGAATCTTTGAGCTTAAAATGATAAAGAACCAAAACATCACATGGTCCGTAATGAGCAACTTACTAACGGAGCTGGAGAAGGTCTGTTTGGTACTCGACGAAATTGCAGCAACCTTTAGGAATACAAAATTGAGCAGTTATCATCCCAAAACTCAGCGACTATTTTGACTTCTTGTCTTGTCCTTTTTCTTTCGTAATAGAGCAATTCAAAGCGTACAAGCAAGCTATGATAAAGCACACACAAGCTAAAGAAGAATATGAGGTAATTTTTCGTTATATACTTATCGCTGAAGAACGTTTTGGAGACCGACAGGGGATAATGATGTGATTGCCTGACTAAATACATTAAAAATTAAAATAATAAGAAGTATATGAACACGCTTCGATTAGCAAAAACCTAGTGTCCAAATATTTAGGACTCCAAAGACCCAAAACTTTTCGTGCAACTGCGCTGAGAAAAGTGGCGGGATCTGGGCATTAGAGCTGATCGTCTGTTGCATGACTGACCCCAGGACTCCGGTGAGTCAACCGTTTGTAGCGACGACTGTGCCACCATGTTATGAGACATCTTGAGTTTTCCAGGATGTCTATTTTTCGGAATATGTTTTATTTTAAACATTTATTTATTATGCCTTTGTTGCGCGTTTTGTGCTGGGCTATGATATTTAACAATTAGATTACGAGCTCGAGATTTCTATGAGGTGATAGTTGACGAGGGCGAAGCCCTCGTCAACTATCACCTCATAGAAATCGAGAGCGAATAATCTAATTGTTTTAGTAGAAACAGACTTTGCAAAGAACATTTTTCGTCTTCTGTGGGATTGCACTTTAAAGTAAGCATTCTATTTCGTCTTCAGAAACTTCACAAAAACGAGAGGCGGAAGCCATTTTCGCCACTCGCTATCTATCGACGAATAGATAGCGAGTAGCGTAGCCAATCAGAATGTAACATTTGCAATAGTACTGGACTAAGTTTCTACTAATTATTATTAGTGAAGTTTCCAAATTTCGGTTTCGTGTAGGTTCAGCTGCAGCATGGTCAGACACAAGAGATGAAGAGCAAACACCAAGAATGTCGCGAAGCAGAGCTGCAACTGCGAAGGGTTGAAGAACGTCTGGGCATGACACCAGTACAGTACGACATGCCTGCCAGCCCGGCCACCATGCTTCAAACCACGGACCGCTCTAGTGCGGCTGGTCGATCACGTGCACCTAGACCAGCTACCAGAGGAACTCCTTCTGGTGACACCAGTGTGGTGAACGGACAGCATACCTCGACCACACCAACTCGAACCAGACGCAGCACGGCAGCCCCTGATACGCACGTGTCACCCAGCAAGCGGCCGAGGAGATTTTAGACCGGAAGATTTCCCGGTATGAAAATCAACTGGATCTATACACACCTTCGCACCGTTCGACCACGTTCTTATGACGCACTTTAGGATAGATCGCATTTTAGAATGGTATGAAATATCAATCCGTTTTGGGAGCCAAGACATTTTGACTGTCGCAAAACCTGATTTTAAATTTATTTTTATGCAGTGGTAAATATTCCCGTTTTGGGAGAAGTGACACTACTCCAGAAATTTAACGAAAACCACACTTAGGCCTGTTATTACCCAACAGGAACGTTTGTTCAAGGATTTTTAGTATGTAACTTAGGGCAAGCGAGGGAATTTCCATACAGACATGAGTTTCTCCCCTTCAGATTTTTCGAAAGAAAAATCTTTTCTAGTGCTTTTAAAGTTGAGTAATATTACTTAGCAAAACAACAGAGACTTTTTTCTGGCTGTGGGCAATGATAAATAGAACAATCCTTGTATAACAGGAAAGCGACATTTGCACAGCTGTTTTCACTCTTCTGTACTGATAACAACCATGCAGGTGAATTTTCACCATGATTTTCATGTGTGGAAAATATCCCTTTCGTTTGAAATATATTTTCATAACTTATTTACCCAATATTTATTGGTGGCTCAAAAATTACTCCGACTCTAATGTCAGCTAACTCTTGATACCAAAAGACCTTGTTGACATCATCCCATGTTAAGCTTAGGCCTTAACTAAATGGTAAGATTGTCGTATATGATTATTTGTTCTGATGTATGTAATTTAGCAGTGAGAGCCTCCATGAGGAATTGCAACATTCGCGTGCGAATAACAAGCTGGCGTTTTTACATTACAAGTTAATTTCATACGCCAAGGTTAAGAATCGTATGCCGCAATCGTACCGTGTGGATAGGTATCTCGTGCGATTATTGTTCACCCTGGCGTATGCATGTAAATGTAGAGTAAGGGCATTCCATATTACCAACAGACGACTGTTAACACCATTCTACTATATATTAGGGATAATAAAATATCAATTTGGTAAGATATTTTTTATGCGTTATTGAAATTTTATCCCTAATGTGTAGTAGAATGGTGTTAATGGTTGTCTGTTGTTGCTGTAGAATGCCCTTTGATGCAAATGGTTGCGTATTTACGCTAGTGAATGTCGATTGAATAAAATGAATTTTTGGTTAATGACTTCAAGGTTGGCGTTAATGATAGTATATTTTCCGGTAATGAACAGCAAAAAGTGTACATCCCAAAGACTCTACAGACTGAATCTTATACATCAGGAGGCTGAGGAACTTTTGTACGGTGCAGATCAGGCCTAGAACAACTGCAACGAAATCTTTGGGAAAGTTTTACGAGTGATACTGCAAATTTGTAGTGTACCCAGATGCATCAGCATTATAAACCAGAGTATTTTTTTAGAACATTTACTGTGTAAATAGCTTTGACATTTTTAATGTTGACTTTAACTTGACTGCATCCCTTGTAGCTATTTAGCATTCTTCACATGCATAATTTGCAGACTTTAGAAAACCATGAAGATACCAAGTAAATAATTTTTAGCATTTAATAGACTTCAATGTATTAGTTTAATGGCACAGTTCAATGTGAATAGAATGACATAATTCCTGTTTTTTGGCTTAGACTATGACAGGGTAAGACAATTGAAAACTGGCCCTACTGAGAAAGGGTTGATTTTGTTTTAATCCCTTTCAGACAGGATGTTTCCCCTTGATGAGTAAAATCATCTGGAGTTAGCCGGAGTAAAATAATCACTGTCTGATACTGCTGGGAAAGCATTACACTATTTCAAAAGATGTTATCACTATAAGGGGTTGAGATGGGATGAAGTTTGCTCAGTGATTCTTCCTGATAATCCAAACCCTAAATTAAAATTGGTGTCCAAAACCCAAGTTATAAAAACCTGAAATTGCAACCTCAGCCAATGTTATGTTCCATTTAAGCTTTATTGGTCTAGTTTTCACATGAAGCTCTGCCCATAAAAAATTGACAATTGGATGGGAGTTGCTTACCCCAATTTTACATGAAAATACAGGAAATTCTGGTCATACCTGGACCACTGCAATCCCAGTTCAAATTATATGCATGTTTTCTTTTTGATGAACTACCGGTAATAGAGCAGACAAAGTGAACAGTATAAACTACAATGTGCATAACTGAATATTTAATGTCACTCTTCTGTGCATGAATATTATCTGATGAAGGGCTCAACATTAATGCTTTACATATGTTGACCTAAGGGCCTATTTACACAATACAATTGTTGTATATGATTCTTTGTCCTGGGGTATGTGATGTCTAAAATGCACAATCCCTCCTTATGATTTGCTTATTGGTATAGCAACACAACCCAAAGATTCCAATGAATTAATCAGATACATCTGATCAGAATACCAGTAATCATATATTGTACAACAATTATATTGTGCAAATCAGCACTAACAGCCAGAACCAGCTGAATATATTTTCAACTTAACTATAACATGCACTAAAATAATATAATAAAAACCTCTCAGCAACCTTTATTAAGAGCTAACTTTTATAACAGTTCACAATATCTGGTCAACTGGTTGGAATGTCTGGGCCTGTTTCTTCACTTTTGACAAAATATCTACCAGTTGTTCTGGGCTCCAAAAGACTCAGAATTTCACTGACCTATACAGGCATTTTACTTCATTTAGTGTCAAGCCTGGTCAACTCCAGCTTAAATGTGGAACAACAGAAATAACTCATCAGTCACAGGAACATTCCTGTAAAAAGTCCATTCTTTCTATCCAGATGTAAAGATAGTAAATATTCATTTTTTGGCAGTAACATTAGCTTCACACTCTCTGAACCTTAAGATTCCTTATTTAATCCATATTTTTCTCTCATCTTCTGTAATTCTTGTTTCTTCTTTTCTTTATCAATTTGTTTAAAAGCCTAAAAATTTGAAAAAAAATGACATGAGCTTCAGACCACAGTTACAGAAAACATTGCTTGCACTTTCTGTAGAAAAATAGGCAGTGTAGTTAAAACAGGTATTAGGTTCCCATCAAACCATTGATAATTTAATTACAACATTATCTTAAAGGAAAAAGCTAATTTTTTGAAAGAGCCAAAAGGCACCAGGGCTTCTGGTACAGAAACTTCCAACTGGACTTAAAAAGGACTAGATACCCTACCTAAGGTACACAAAAGTGCCTTATGGCCTAGTTAAGGGCTCTTACATGATAACAAACATGCAAAACTTCTGCACAGGATTGTCAACAAGACATCAGTAGGGCACAGTTGACTCCAATGAGTTTACTGTCATTAATTTATGGTTTAGCAGTAAATAAGCATTCTCAAGGACAGGCGTAACAGCCAGCTGCTACTTGAAAGTTGCCAGAGGGAAATAAAAAAACAGATGGAGAAAAACATGGGATTTATTCTCCAGATTCCATACCTTTGTTGGCTGGTAGTATAAAACAACAAGATATCTGTTACAGACATTGAAGCCAGATAAATGATCACAGGCATTTTTTGCATCAAAAATATCTTCAAAAGCAACATATGCTGTGCCACGTGTGTCTGCAGCATTTCCACTAATGTAAGTAAAAATAAAAAATATTAATAGCACAACTTCAGTATTTGTTTAATACCATATCGATGGATAATAAGCCGTTGTAGTGTTGATCTAGCATTTGACATGACTATGAGTTAATGGTAGTCTGCACTCTCTTACTATAACTATTGGCATGGCTTTTTTTATACATCAATAAATACAGCCTGAACCAAGAGGATGGAAGGTTGGGATTATACAAATTTACCTGGTATTATTCAAAACAAAATTGTATTAAAATGCAATAATACCATCTTTCTTCCATGTGAATCTTCCATGATGAATATGTCACTCTAACACTTCTCAGTGCAGACCTCCTTGGCTTATAACTAATCATTATTGCAAAATTTAAATACTCCAATGCTATACAGTGATTACAACAGCACCCTTCATTGATATGGGCAAGAAAACCACTTAATACATTTAAATTTGGCAATATATGCTATTATGAAGAACAGGAATACTAGACTTACATTCGTATTTGACGTATAGCCCCATATTTGCCAAAGATATCATACATTTCCTCAGCAGTTATTTTATAGGGCAAATTTCTGTATCACAAAGAGAACATTCAAGCAATTGGTAAAAACATACACTCCATAAACAACAATCAAACCATTCACCCAAAACTCAAAATTAAGGTTATTCACAATGATCATATACTTTGAACACAATCTAAATGCAGCAATGAGTGCCTCCGCTGCAAGTTAATGATGACATTACATCTCCGAATTTTGAGCTGGGCTCTCATCTTCATTTTACGTTTAATGTACATGATATATTAAACCCTTCTAACATACATTTACGGTATATCTCTATGAACTCAAACACCTACCTAACATATAGAATTCTGTTGACCTCGGGTGGCAGACGCACCTATAATTGTAGAAAATCAGTTGTTATGTAATAGTGTTAGGCTTTAGAAACGGACTTACACTTACACACGTCCTTATTCTGCAACCAAACTCAAGTAACTAGCAAGTATTACCATCCACCATAATCTAATTATTAATCTCAAATTAAATGACTTCAGTAGTCCATAATCAGTTCAATGCAATCCTCAAGTGTCCTATGTAGTACAAGCCAGACAGTTTGTTATAGCCGGGTTACTGAAAACCAATCTGACACGTTCAAATCCTAAATACTTACGTTTGTTTTACGAAGATTCGCTAACGCCATTTTGTTGAAAATGTACGGCCGATGTCGTATATCCGGGTACTTAATTTCACGTGACTCTATTCACCTGTCAGATACTACCACAGACCTTAGATTCCAGCTCTTCGGATTTATCTCTCGCGCTCACGCGTGCAAGTAAGGGCCTGGACAGTCTTGCACAGTCTATAACAGTGCTTCTTAACATATGGGTCGCGACCACTTTTCCGGTGGGTCGCGAGATTGTGGTAAGTAAAAAAATGAGGCCCTCATTGACTTTCAATAAGATCAAATAGTTATAGGATTTTTCGCGTTGGGTCGCCGAAGTCTTTCCCTTTCTCCTTTTTGTGTCGCTCGTAAAAAAGATTAAGAAACACTGGTCTATAACCTTGTTATTTTTTATTTCCAATACCATTTTAATCCATTGGATAAGGTCCTTCAGAATTTTCGGAATTTCATAACCCATCTAAAATTTTCATTTTCTCTCCAGACCTAAAAAAAGAAGAAAAACATGTTGAATTTGACAGATTAACGATACTGACTGAATACGAATTTTGCAAAACGAGATACCTTCAAAAGTAAATTAAAAATTTGGAACGCTTCACGAATTTGCGTGTCATCCTTGCGCAGGGGCCATGCTAATCTTCTCTGTATCGTTCCAATTTTATTATATGTGTTGCCGAAGCAAGCACAGTACGTAAGAAAAATGGTGTTCCTATATACACGTATTCATTCAATTGAGTTTTTGTTGTGGGAAAATACAATTTGCATAATACTGTAATTTGCATTACACTGGTTTGCTGGAGGTGATAACTCTGCGTGCGCACTCGTAAACAGTATGTATCTTAAACTTTTATCTTTGGGATGTAAGATAAGACAACTGAGTTGACAGGAAAAAATATTGGATATTAAAACAAAAACTCTATGAAAATTTTCTCTTGCAGCTAAGGCCACAGCCAAGCTTGATGGAGAAGCCAAGGGCGATTATAATTGGTTCTAACACAAATTAGATGAACGTACTGATCTGAAAAATAGGACGGATGAACGTAAACAATTTGGTTTCGGACGATCATCCGATTGAACATCGCTATGATAAAACCTGTCTTAAACTATGTTAGTACAGTCTGGACAAGCTGTAATAAAGAGAATCTCGGTCATGTCTTAAAGATGCAAAAAAGAGCGGCAAGAGTAATCTGTAATGCCCATGGTAAGGCGTCCAGTGTCAAGCTTTTTAACCGTCTTCAATGGGTCCCCTCCTTCGAAGAAGCAAAAATAGCGAAATGTTGCCTATACGCGTACCACCAGATACAGCAACAGCAATTTTATCTGTCCCCGGTACAATCTTGAGACTGAAGGCAGGAAGACCATTGCAGTTACTACCTGCAAACTATGGAACAGTTTAAAATTAGATCTTAGAAAGTCTGTATCATTAAGAGCTTTTAGAAACAATTACTGGAACAGTATTTTTAATGAACAGAAAGAACTCCATAATTTTATTGTATAACTTGTTCTAATCAATTTAGCCTACTCTTTTATACAATATATGTTTATATTGTATGTTATTTAACTCATATTTTTAGACTGAGGGCCACTAGTTTATTAGTTTGTGCTATTCTGTGCTACCCTCATTAAATATAGAGTTTACTTACTTACTTACTTACTTACACCTTCGTAAACTTACGGTACTTTCTGCGCCATCTGTAGTCAAAGGCCTTCGGAGCCATTGAACTCTAAAAAGACTTTTAGAGTTCATTGAACTAAGTCGTTCCCGGCTCGCCGACTGGAAGTTTCACCCGGGCAATAGTGCCTGTGCCTCTAGCTCATCAAGATCCCTGGGAACGATACTTCCGCATTTCGTATCACGTGAAGGTTTTAAAAACAGCGGAAGAGGAAAAACGGGGAGGTTATCATGATGATGGAGAGTACCGTGAACGAAACTGAAAATAGTGCTTTAGTTCAAGACGAAAATCCTTTCAAAGACAGCGAAGAGGTCGTAGAAGATGTTGAGATACACACTGATGCAGATGCGGCAGCCGAAGAAGCGAGAAAGCAGGAAATCCGACAACAAATGGAAAAGGTCAGTTGATCTACCTCATACTGACATTGCAAGGCGCTTTTTCTCGAGGCATGGTAACGTAATTAAACCAAAAGCAAATCATATTTCGACGTTTATTAAAGTCTCAACAGGTTTTAAACTTTTGGAATATCATTGGCTTTGTGAAGGCCATAAGTTTGGTGATAAAATACGAACAAAAAAAAAGTGCAAAATTGTACGTAATCTTCGACTGCTGTGCCTTCGTGGCAAATGTTGAACATATTTTTCCACAACAAAGCTGCGGTTTCGACGGACACACTTGAATTCAAATATTGAATCTCGATACTTAACTGCGTTACTGTTCAATTTACCCACAGGATTTCTATACGTGAACTGAACCACTTTTGAGGTCAACAGCCAAACAAATCTATCACTTGAGAATTAATTATGACTGTGTGCTTAATTGTTCAAGTCTTTTTAACTCCAGGAGAACAACGCAGAAACTAAAATTGATTCATTTCTCCTTGTAAAATCATTAATGAGTTAAATATTAAGAATGCTGACTAATCACTCTTGATGAATCTTGTCCACTTTATTGAAGTCAGGGTAAACGCAATAGCAATTTTGTGGTTATATACTTCATTTGCACAATGCTAGTAAAATACTTGAGTTTTCCTTGTCTTGCACCTTGTAAAAAGAGATTTTGAATGCAGCCTTACAGTGGCATATGAACTTTATAGTGTTGAGGTAATGTAATCCATTTATAATCAATGTAAGTTGCTCAAATTCATGAAACTACCTTATGTAAACAAAGTTTGTGGTTTTTGTGTCTATCTGTATTATGTAGGGGTATATGAAATTACAGGTACTCCTCACTTAACGACGTACTCGGTTAACGACAACTCAGAGTTACGACGAGCGTTACGACATTCATATTTTTCGTTTACCGACAATCTCCCCCGCCCCAGTAGCAGGTTTCCCTCCTCGCTTACACTTTAACTTGACCACCAGTCGCCTTAGCTTATTACTCTAATTCTAAAATTTGGACTAAACGAAAGCTCGAAGAGAATCAAACACTGTAGCGTAAAAACAAACACTTTGAGAGCAAATTATGATAAAACAGAAAGAATGTGGCTGTAATACAAAGAAAAGGTATAGTGATATGTGTGGTTTATGATGTAGGGCATCCCAGGCTATACAGTACATATCTTTCAGCCAGCCTAGCCTAGCTTTGAAACACTTGAAATTGGCACTTTACCATTAAAGTACTGTATATGATGCAATCCAAAAGGTAAAATGTAATAAAAACAGAAGTGTAAAATAGCCAGTACAGTACTAAATAGTTTGTATGGAAATATACAAAGATATTTTATATTTTTCGACCACGCAAAATATATGCAGAGATGTCGGCCAAGAGGAGCACTCACTTAGCGACGAATTCGCTTACCAACGGGGTCGTAGGAACGGAACTATGTCGTTAAACGAGGAGTACCTGTATATCAAAATGTCAAAGTTGACCTAAGTTCAGGTGGTGTTCATTAAGGCAGTTGACAAAATAAGTGAAATTTACATGTTATTATAAAGGTCTCTTTGTTCACATAGTCTTTGGCAAGACAAATTGATAAGAACGACACATTGTTAAAAAGGCAGTCTGCAACATTGCATTTCTCCTGCTATCGTGTTACGTCTTCACCCTGTCCCCAAGAAAATTTCTGTGGCAACTCTGCAACTTAGTTGCAGACTTATTTTGGAAATCAGCTGAAAATTCAGACTCAGTATTTGGTCAAAGCCATTCTTCCAGAAGCAATTTTCTCCAAATCTTCCTGTCTCATCAAATTTCAGCAAGGTTATGTGCTCAGCATCACATCACTAATTCATACTCATGTGAGGATCCCAGCACTCATGTGATTTATTTGCAAAATGTTGAAATATCATAGAAGTTTATTTTTGGTGAAATTATTTATATAATAAGAACATTGACCAACAATATTTATGGAACTCAATTTGGCCACAAGACATAAAAGCGTGCGATAGGAAGAGGAAGACAAAATGAAAAGCCTTTTTGTGTTTCTTAACATGTTAGGTCATGTGGTCCTACTGGTTGTTTGCATGAAATTACATCATTTTACTGGGAACTTCATCATGTGAAGTTCACCATTTCACCTCTAAATACTCACTTGGGGGGGAGGTGATCTTTTCATTGTACTGTACTTTCATTGTAGTATTTATTTGGATGTGTGTAAATTGAAAGTGTTGGGTTTGCTCACTAAAAATAAGCCAAGGTACAGTAAATTGATTTTGAGAACAGCTAAACATGATGAAAACCTTAGAAAAATTAAAGAAGATATGTGTGGATATTTTAATGTTAGTAAAAGGTGATTGTGAGTGACATATTTTATTTATTTTCATAAGCAGAAGAAAATTAATTCACTAATGAAGAACCAATTCATGGAGAAGGGAGGGTCACAGTGGTGCTCTTAAGATCAATTTAGCATGGTTTTATGTCATATTGTAAACAATAAGGGGCAGTTCATAAAGGAAATCTGACAAATGATGGATCCCACACCCCTCTTCCCTTATCCAGCCTGTTCAACAGAAATATTACTTCTAAAACAAACATCCTGAATTTCCAAATTTCTGGGTCTTGATTTGCATTTTCTTTGTCTTAGAGGTTATGGTAACTTGAACTGTCTGGTTGGTACAAAACAAGGTTGATTTGCCTAATTTGGAGAAAGTCCTTATTCAACCCACATCTCAGGCACCCATGATACTACTTACAATAAATGTCACTTTTAAATGACTTCTGCAGGTGAATGGTTGACAGAAATATTCCTCAAAATATATTCAGACCCATATTTCAGACAGGAAGAAAAGTTGCAGACTCATACAGAAAAAAATTTTTTTGGGACCCTGTCAGAGTATGTAGAAATTCCAGCCCCTCAATACCAGCATGTGCCAAAGTTAGTGTTAATCTCACTGTCTTTCATGCAGTCTGTTGCTCTCACTGTCTGTCAATCACACTTTTACATTTTGCTCTGTCTGTCACACTGTCTGGCTTTCTTGCTCTTTGTCTGTCTATTCTTATGGTCTGACTGATTATGGTGTCTGACTATATGTCTTGTTTGTGAATCTGTTTGCTTGTATCTATCCCACTGTCTCTTAGTCTCTCTGTGTCATTCTCTCCTTGTCTCTTTCTGTTTCTATCTCTCTCTTGGTTCCTTTTCTTTTACTGATTCTCCTGTTCCACTTATCTTTACTCCATAATGTCCCCATGGGTCTATAATTTGATATTACATTGTCCATGAAACTTATGTCCTTTTTTGTGAAATCTTAATATATGGTAACTGTATTGCAGTTACAAGATGAGATTGCCACCTTGAGGTCTGCATTGGAAAGGAAGGAAAAACAATATGCTGATTTAAAGAAAGAGCTTGGTATCACTACATGGTCTCAACTTCGTGAAGGAATTGGGTCACAAATCAATTACATACAGAATTCAGGAGTGTAAGTGTTAACATGGAAACCCTCTTGTGCATAAAATAAGATTTAGTTTTAAATATGAAGGGCCCTGGTGACTTTATTAAAACAGTCACATGCCAGAAATGTAGGAGACTTTGTGACAGTTGCTTGTTGTAAGTTATTATGAACTCAGTATGTACAGGTATCACTGTTAAAATGTCATTATAGTAGTATCTTGACATATGAGTTTAATTTGTTCTGTGACCAAGCTTGTAGCTCAATTTGCTCTTATGTCAAAGCAATTTGAAGGAGGAGTTCTTTTCATTTTGTTCTTTTTTGATCGCATTCATTTATTGTAAACACTATCATTTAAATTGCTTAACTTAACTTACTCGCTACACACTTAATGCTACACTTCTACATCTCTGAAGCTGGCTCGTACCTCAGAATTTGGCTCGCAATTCAAAACAAAAAATCAACCGAGTGACAGCTCATACCTCAAAAAACTTGTAAGTTAATGCACTCGTTTGTCAAGGTACTACTGTACTTATATGAGGGATACAATACATGAATCAAAAGCCCAAACAAAAACAAACTTTCTAAAACTGGTTCTCAACCTTTTTTGGATGGATGCCCACCTGCCTCATATTGAACCGTCATGCCACCCCTTACTGAGCACACTCAGTCCCAGTTCTGTGGCTGTGCCAAAGCCCTACCCCAGAGCAATACTGAACTGAAAAACTGTAATATATACTGTATGTAGTTATTCAGTTCAGTATTGCCAAGTTAGTTAGTCAATGTTAGATTTTAACAAAAAATGACTGCTATAGATACTTGAAAATGCTGTGGTGGTGAATGACTGATGAACACCCAGCAGTTGGATCCTAATGTGCCCTTCTCTGCTACCTTGCTCTTATCGCTCCTTGCATTCCCTGAACACTTATTTGGGGGGGGGTTCCACCCCAGCTTGGAAATGCTGCTCAAAAGTCTAAAATGAAGTTTTCTTACTTTGCATTTTGGAAATTTTGTGATATCATTTTTGGTGGACTAAGGATGAAAAAGACTTCTGAGACAATAAAAGGCTGGAATGAAAAAATTGTTCATTCAGAAGCGTAAGTGAATACTTAAGCATACCTTTCATGTTCTCTTCAGACACTTTTTTTGCCTTTATTGGGCACTTCCTCAATACAGTTACAAACCAGTGGTGGAGGAAGATGATTTATATTGCTAAAAGACATTCCACTGACCTCTGGCCATAATTTCTGAGCTTTAGATAAAGAAATGCATGGCACATTTTTAGATATAGTAATGTAATTAAGCTTGACAAGCTTGACAAATCCAACTTTTCTAAAGGTTACCTTCACTTAATCTATAATATACAGAAGTTAAAGAGAAGAATACTTTTGTATTTCTGGGCCTAAAATATTGGAGGGCTTAGCCCCTCCACCAGAAATATTGGGGGATCTCTGCCCCCCCTACTCTGCTACCCTTGTTACAAACCAATTCCAATTGCTGCTTCGTACTGCACACTGTTAAGAGTTTCTGTTTTTAACATTGTAATTTACAGTAATATTTTTCAGTATGTATATCAAAGGTACTATTGTTAGAAAAAGTTACATAATTTAGCTTGACAATCTTCTGTGCTAAATTTCATTTTTAACATCTTTATGCTGTAAATTCACGGTGTTTTTTATTGCGTCCAACCTGTTAGTAGTTTCTGTGGTAAAACAACATGTACTTTTTAACCGTGCACTTTTGGACTTACTGAAGTGATTACGAATTTATTTCCTTGTTATGATGAAGTAATCAAGGTTTTCTCGGGTTTCAATGACGTGACTGAACCCAACATTCTTGTTACTTTCTAAATTTAGTTGTGCTTTTTCTTGTTTAACGATGAATAGGTATAACAAGACGTGCAGAACACTGTCAGGTGCTAGTGAGGCCACGTCGAATGCCTTCAAAAGTGCTGGAGCGGCGACTGCCAAGAAGATAGGAGAGTTAAGGTAAAAAAAAAAACTGATAGGATAGCGTAGAGACCACGTCAAAACTTATAATTCAACAACATTTTTTTCATTGAGACGTGGACAGTATGAACACAACTAACTACGATTGAGAATCGGAATAAGATGAGTGTGACGCAAATGGGAGGTTGGTGATATGACAGGTAATAGGTGGAGGTTTGTCAAGCTCGTATCCCATGAAAGACGATATCTGAGCCCCAAACTAGGATCGAACCCCGAACTTTCTGATTCATCTCAATTGACGTTTTGCGGACCTCCTCCTATCATCCGTGAACATAGGAACTTACTCAACGTAAACGTGTAACAAATATCAGAGCCCAGCATATAACACGAAGGATATGCATCATAAATATAAGTAAGTATTTATAAGTATATAGTAAATATATTTATAATACTTACTTATTATACATATAAGTATCATATTTACACGTTTACGATTCCCGCCTGGTGATTCTATAGCTGATAGTCAACGTACTTTGATATGTTCAGATAAATTCTGACAAGTGAACGGCTCCATATCAGCGCCGAGCAACAGCAACTGAACTTGATTTTTATCTGCAAAATACCTGTTTTTGGTGGATAAAATTTAAGTTCGGTAGTTCGATGTGCAAACAGCGTTGCTCACTTGCTTGGTCTATTCGCCGAGTAACGATATCCTAGCGTTGAACAAGTGTCTCCTGAAAGTAAAAATATTGCCATTTTCTGGTATAATTGTAGGGATTCGGAGACATTCAAGTCATTCGAAAACAAAGTTTCTACAGCAACTAGCTCTATCAAGGTCAGTACCAATTGAGTTAAACATTATCCCTACTACCTGCATAAACTCCATATACCATCCCTTTTGATTCCTTATTAACCGAGTGTGAGGTCTGTACCGATAACTATTTGCCTGAGGTTTTCGAATTTAATTTCCGAATTTGACCTGTAATCATCTAAATTTCTTTTTCGCAGGGAAAAATGACTAGATCAAAGTCAGAAGCAATGGAAGAAGGAATTGACGAGGTTGATCCAAATTTGCAGGAACATCAGTCAAAACAAGAATAAAAAGCGATACTTAGAAATAATAAAAATCCAAAACGTGTTACAACGCAACGAATACGTACTTATAACTTGTTAAACTAACAACCGCAGCCTTTGTGGTAAAGTACTGCAAATACTGTTCAGTTATTGATCAGTACACTTTGGTAAAAAGGATTAGCAGGGACTGAGAAGTGAATTTCGACGAATATTTTGTGGATGAGTTAACACATAACTCATGGCAAGCCTTTTAATGATAGGAGAAAAGCTCCAGAGTTGATTGTGCGAAATGTAATTGAAAGATGGTGTAAATTCTGACATGGTCAAAACAATCTTTAGTTTGTTCTATTTTTGAGGAAAAGCTAAGAAATAAAGCATTACCATTTTATGCAATGGTGATGACTAGTACTGACATGCAGAAGTTGCCTGTACTTGGAATAATTGTTACAAGATTGTAATCGTATGACAATCAGACCTAAAGATAGTTTTTGGTTATAACAAGTTGAGAAGAATTATTTAATAAGGAAATCTTGCATACCCAGGGAGACGTCCAAAAAAATTTTCATACAGATGAACTTCGAAACAACGGACTAATTGGGGGAAGAGGTGGTCCGTTGATGTGAATTGTCCGTTGTTTCGAGGTATTGTTTTTCGCGGTATAAAACCGTAGTAAATATGTAGATAAATTTTAAAATAACTTTCCTGAGAGACGGTTAAGGGGACTTTGGGTTTGAAGAAGGAATCCAACTTTGATTGTTTCCTTTTACTATACTGTTCACGAATTTTTAGTTCCCTTAATGTGCGAAGGTGTTCGTAATAAGCACGAATTTCACGATTGTCGGTCACATCAACAAACTGTATTAGAGTGTCAATAGAATCACGAACGTCAGCCATTTTAGGTCTCACCACCACCTCTTCCTCCGAATCACTGCTGCTATCTGATTGGTTACCATGAAGAACTGTTTCGGCAATCTCCTCTATAGAAAGGACTTGGTACCCGGGGTCTGCATCGTTCTCCTCCAGCCAGTTCTCCACATCTTCAACTGTCACGTCTGTTTCTCCAGCACGTACCATAATTTCGTGAAAGTCATCAGGCTCAAAACCCTCAAATTCTATGTCAGAATCTTCGTTTGAAAGCAGTTTTTTCCAAAAATTTGCGAGAGTTGTCAACTTTACTTGTTTCCAAGCAGACGCGAAGTTGAAGATCCCTGACTTGAGGTTATAACTCTTGATGTTATTCAGCGTTCGCTGTCCTCTAGTGTCTTCTAGTATATTTTCCTCGTCCTCGATGACCACCAAGACTTCGTTGAGATATTTCCTCTGGTATAAACGTTTGCACGCCAGTGTCACCCCTTGATCCATAGGTTGTATTAAGGATGTTGTGTTGGGCCGGATGAATAGAGCGCGCATTCTACCATCAGTGCTAACGAGTTTGTCTGCATGAGGGTGAGCTGGGGCGTTGTCGAGGAGGAGAACGGCCTTTACGTCTTCAGGAGCAATATGTAACACTTTCTCCTGAAAATTACTCGCTTCGGGAATGAAATGGTTAAAAAACCAATCACTAAAAATATCACTCGTGAACCACGAGTTTTTCGTTTGGTAGTACACGACCGGTAGCTCATGCATCGAGTCTTTGAGACACCGTGGCTTAGCAGCCATACCTACGACCACGGGTTTGAGGCGGTGTGTACCCGAAGCATTTGCTCCCAGCAAAGCAGAGAATTTGTCTGCTAATCTTTTTCCCAGGAATTTTATCTTCATTCTTAAATGCTTGGGTATTCCTTGGAAGAGATCGCCAAAATAAAGCAGTTTCGTCTGCTTTATAAATCTGTCCTAAGTGCAAGTCCTCATCCTTTATGATTTAATTAAATTCCAGTCTGAATGGTTCCACAGCACTTGCATCCGCACATGCAGCCTCGCCATGTTCCACTCTATTACGGATTCCATGGCGATTACGAAACCGATAAAGCCAACCAGTACTACCCTTGAATGAAGTACTGACCAAATTATTTGCTAATTTATGAGCGGCTTCCAAAATTTCCACCCCACGTACGTTCACGTTCACCGATCTTTGTTGCACGTACCACTTGTACACGGCATCCTCTAACTCTTTACTTTTAGGCACTTTCGTATGTTTACGCTTATGCACACCTTTTTTATCTTTGTTTGGGCCAACATCAAACTTAACTGCAAAGGCTTTGAGCTTTTCCTTACACTTTTTTATATCACTAACTGTTTGTTTCTTGACGCCATATTCTTCACACAATTTAGCCACCGAAACTCCCGATTCCAACTTCTTAATCAGCTCTAATTTGTCTCCAATACTAAGATTGGTACGCTTTCGCTTACCACTATCCTTTTGCTTAGATGCCATAGCGAGGGTAAAAAATATAGAGTATCCTAAAAGGAATAATATGATACACAAAAAACGAACAACGAATCAACACTTGTTAGCTACACGGTGCTTGTAAACAACTTATTGACCTGCCCCTACCGGTCATTTTCGAAACTAGCAGACTCGGTCCGCTACGCCGAAATTCCATCCGGACCGTCTGAAAATTTGTCCGTCGCTTCCGGAATCCGTTGTTTCGGGGTCCGTTGATTCGAAGTTTAACTGTACTTAGAATCCTAAGCTGCTTTTTGATTTTTAGGGAAGAACCTTTATCTTAGGGCTTTCTGAGTGACAGGCGAACCCCACGAACACAACAAGGATTTTGCTTTATTTCCATCGTTTTTGACAGCTTTTGTATTTGATGGTTTCCACCTTATCTCATGTGAATACTTTGAAATAATTTCTTTAATAGTGGTCTAAAGCTGAACCGATCTCATTTGATCAGCGTTAAACGACAAAAAAGTGGTAACCATTCTTATACCGTGATCGAATTCTGTGTCAAATGCAAGGAAATAAAATTGCGCGAAATACGCAGTTTTATATAACTTAAACGCTTGTACAATTTCCTGGGTTCTTGAAATATGTGCTGACTTCGCCAGTGGTTAAAAATTGTCATTTTCAAAGAGAGCATGCCCTCAAAGTTGACGGTTCTGGAAATCTCTACTACCAGTGATACGTAGAGAAAATTGTGTAATAGTCTGTTTACAAGAAAATGGAGTAAATATTGTGGCATATTAAGTAAAGATCTCATTCTGATCGCGAGCTAAATATAGCCTGAACTCTTGATTTTTTGGTTTGGGTTAGCTGTGTTTAACTCTGTCACGTGACCGCTTTGGAAAGTTTGTGTGGTTTCTCAGCCGGACACGTTCTCTTCACTAAGATGGCCGCACGAGGTAATGAAAGGAGCAATATTTGCAGGTTCACATCGTTATTTTTCCTCATTTCTCTTCCTAAATTGCTGTGTTTCAGCATATGGATGAATGCTGAACCCTTTCATTTCAAGAACAAACTCCAGATTAATCTATGATGAAAAGGCAAATGGTTCTGACTTAGTATATTTCAGTACAGTCCTTAGAACTAAGCTAAAGGCTTCTCTAGTTTTTTTAAGTAACGTGTGCAGGATGAATAAAAAGTTGTGGTTTCTTGCTGTTACTGAGAAATTTCACCCTTATTTCCTTCCTTTGGAGTCCATGAACGTGTAGCAAATAGAATTTATAACTGACTTGAAGTGGAACCCGACAAAACAGCAAGAGTTACAAAACTTTCTCGATGTTAATTTGTAGATGCTACAACATTCTTGGTGTTGCTGAGTTTGTGTATTTTGGGTCACTGTTTAACACCAACAACAGTGCTTACCAATGAAGAACAAAGCAGAATCAAAGATCAGTTAACCAAGAATCTTTTAGCAGGGGATTTGCCAACAACCTACTACACTGTTGCCTCATTGAAATTGTTGAATGCAGATGTACCAGCATCTGAGGTAAATGTTATAAATAGGCAGGAGATATTTTGGTTACAGCTGATGCCATTGTCCAAATGCTGTTTGGCTGACATTACAAAAACAGTGGCAAAACCACAGTAGAACTAAATCCTTTTCCCAAACTCCCTAATCCAAACCTTAACTCTTATTTTGACCCTTGCTGTAACTAACACCAGCTGTCTGTAGTGTCCATCATTGTCCAACATGCAATACTGCACTCCATGTAGGTGCCTTAGTAAGCTGTTTGTCAAGGTAGTACACTTGTTGTTGTGAAATTTTAACCACTTTATTATGGATTGGTCAAACTGTTGAAAGTCATATATTAAATCATTGATCACTCAGAAAAAGTTACAAACACTGACCAATTTTTAGTGCTGCTCCCATCGGTTCATATCCATAATCGATTAATCGCTGTCAACAATCAATTAATATTGATTAATTGTATTGAATAAATTAAATCATGACACGTCCACAGTGGTTTGTCCCTTCAAACAAAGAGGTGTGTTTTAATGTTTTTAAAGTTTTGAAACTTTCCAGTAGAAAAACTCAAGAAAAAAACATATATAATATTATTATATAAACACAGAGAAATAGGCTAAATAAAGAAATATGCACTTTGACTGTCTACATATTGTTTTAGTTTAAAAATAACAGTGCATCAACAACAGCTGGTTTAAGTGCCACACACTTGTTCTTTGACCACAATTGACTGCAATGAGAGCATGAGAATACTATCTCTTTGCATTGTTTTTAATTCCAGAAAGAAAGTTCAGGTGAATATCATGCTGTGCATGGTTGTTGTCGATGATTTGATTATTTTTAAGAATAGTGGATTGCCAAAAAATAATCGATTAATTGGGAGCAGCATTACCAATTTTTGTATTTAGTTTCAACCTCTTTCAAAGACTGTTTACAAAATAATTTAAAATTTCAATTTTATAGGAAATCTGTAAGTTTATTAACAGCAAAGTTGATGGTGGCAATGTATCATCTATTTATTATGCTGCATCTGTCAGTAAGCTGTTAACGAACTGTCAGGTTAGTTATATTTCTTATCATTAAATGGTTTTCATTCCCTGCATTTCTTGTTTCTCTTTTTATAGACAACTAATATTCATTTACAACTGTGTTTATTAAAAGAAAAATGATTCTATGGACAGTTCACAACATAGACCAATGGCCATTTTTCTTTTGTAATTTCAGATAAAACTGGAAAATGCACAGACTGTTTTAACAGCTGCCATCAGTGATAAATCAAATACGGAAACCATTCGTTTTGCTGTTGGAGCACTTGTCAACCTGGGACATAGAGGTAAGTTGTAGAAATATTCTTATTAAAAGTTACTTAATATTTTGAATTTATTCAGAGAATATAAGTGACAGCTATTGCATGGCAAATTGTTGAAGGTAATATAAAAGCACTCTTGCAATTGTCAATTTAATGAAATGGTAAATGGCCACCTCTGTAGCAAAAGGTTTAAAAATTTATTGTACATGAGTGATGTAGAAATGTTTATGATTTTTGATGGCTGCTAATATGTTAGAGTTAGGTTATAATCAAACTTTTTTTAAGCTTTTAAAAAATTGTCAGAGAACTACTGAGGTTGCATCTTGTTTTTGTATCAGCTAATGTTAAGTAACTATATAATTCACTTAACATAAAACAGATGCTAAATAAAACATCCCTCCTCCACCAAGCCTCCTGTAATTAAATAGATTGACTTGACTAATGAGGGATGATATTGAACTTTAAGCAAAATACCATATAAAGGCCATAAATCTTATAAGTTTCAGATTAGTAGTGTAGGATTGATAATACTTAATGTTACAGTGTATCAATCTTGTACTTGTGAATTTCATGAAAATTTGGTCTTCATTTTCTTTTTATAGTGGATTAATTTTTCTTATCCAAACTGAGTGATCTTAGTGATATGTATATAACAAATAGAAAATTGCTTGAGTATCTGTGCTATGACAGAAACATGAATGGTATCATTTCAACCAGAAAAATGCCCAGGTTTTTTTTTGAGTTTCCATGATATCATCCATGTCTCTGTACTCTAATACAATATGAAAATGACATCAACCATGTCTCTATACTTAGAGAGAATGAGGCTTGTCCAATCAGAGCATGCATAGGATGCGTGTTATTTCATATGTGACATATAACTTACTGACATTTAGTTGATGCCAAAGCTACTTCAGATGCACTAAAAAGCATTTTAAAGGCAGAAAGTGAAGAATTCGTCCCAAGGTAATTTTGTTTATTAAGATTTTGTGCTAAAGTTTTATTTAATTGTAAGAAGTAATAATAATTCTTAGTAGCAAAAGTAATAAGTTCATTCATGATGCAGAAAAAATGGAACTTTAGTAATAAGACACTGGTTAACATTAGCATATTATTGAAGTTGTTGTCTGTATTTATATTAATTTGTAGTTCTATTGATTTTTAAAGTTCTACCAATACCTTATTTGCTGCATCTTACCTGCCTGGGGATGTCTCATTTGCCTTTGATACTGTTGAGGTGAGGGTACTAGAGAAAACAGTAAATGTTTCATGGTAAATGTCATTAATCAAAACAACTAATAAAAACAACTAGGTCATTCAATAAATGCAGTAATTTCTTTAGGATGCTGTTGCTCAAGCAGATGAAGTTGGTGACACCTATTTGCAGGTATTTTATTGAATAATTATAACATTAAGAAAAAGACTTTATAAGTTCCTTTCTTCTTTCATTCCATCCTATCTTCATTTGTTTCCTTCTGTCACTCCTTCCATCTTCCTTTCTATCCTTCATTCCTTTCTACTTTGCTCCTTCCCTCTTTCTCCCCCTCCACACTCCTTACTTCCCTCCCTTGGTATGAAGCTTTCATACAGAGATGATCCCTCCCTGTTTTCTGACATGGATATTGTACCACCATACAAAAATAAGTAACTTTGAAAACTTGGGCAGACATGTTTGATTTAGTTCTTGGTATCAACTGTACCTGTTCCTTAACTGCATCCTAGAGTCACAAAATGTCATAAAACATCTGCATTTTGACCTTTTAGTTTGAGGGTGGATTAAAAGTCAATGGTGACTTCATCACTGGTGTTTACAAGTTGGCTGAACATATGAAGAAGCCTCCAACAATAACAGAAGTGAGTTCACTTAACAACTTATATATTTAGTCAAGAAGGAAATCCACATTCTTTTAAGAATGCAGAACATCAGCGCATCACACAAAAGCAACTGAATGGGTTGTGATGGAATGTGTAGTCAGACTAATTAGCAAAATGGTGATTGACTTGTAAATACTGGTGCTTTATTATCCAGTTTTTTAACCATTTTCTTCACTTTAGCTTAAATTTTGTCCTGAATTAAACTAATCGGTTTTCAAATAACTAGCCCCTAGTATTTGTGAAGCCTTCCATTTGCATGGTCACATTCATTTGTTTCCTCAATTTAGATTTCTATCTTTTTTATCAGGATCAAGCAATAAAGTTCACCAATTACCTGCTATCACGGAAGTATGTTCAAAGTGCAGAAGACACATTCTATCTACTTAGTTCCCTCACTACTTTGTCAAACAATCAGGTAAAAAGAAGAGTAAGCTTTTATCTCATGCTCTAATTCTCATTTTCTGGTTTTCAAGTAAAGTAAATTGTATCAATATAGACATTAATGGGACCCCAAGTAGTGTTCAAAGCAACTTCTTGACTAAAATTAACTGTCGTTGGCCAAAATAATCAAAAAGGCGATCCATAACATTAAGAATGAAAAAATTAGAATAGAATGTGTTTGTCTGAAGTTGAATTAATATAGAAGACAAAGGTATTACCATTCAATAAAATGCTGAATACCCTGGATGATATCACGTTTTTTTGATAGGAAATTATTGTCTCTTCTAAGAATTTAATGAAAAATGTATTCTTGCTATAATCATCTTTGGTTCTAATTTTGATGTGCCCAGTGATCTGAAATAGATACTCCCCCTTGAAGGAATGACTTTGAAAGCTGTGGGTTCAATCTCTGGAGGGTTTTCAAACTGTTTTTTGTTGGTCATAGCTTTGAGAAGTTCAAGGAATGTTGCTGAGATTTACAGTGCATTGTCTCCTATTTAGTTCCAAATCCCTGTAATTTCACGATGTCTTAGTTCTGCTGCCATTTCTCAAAACAACAAGCTCATAAAGGTAAAGTATCTTAAAGATGTTTTAGTTATGTCATGTAGAAACCAATCCAAAACAAGACTCAGCTATCATTTCGTTGGAATAACCAAGTCCAAACACTCTAGACTAAAGACTGCCTGATCCAGCTTAGCTCTGTACGGATATAAGATTTTGTTCTTAAACTTTACAGATCTTCAAACTGGGAGAAGTATGGCAAGACAACTAAGGCTTAATATATTAATATTTTTGTTTTATGATGATGAAAATATTTGGGTGAAATGGAAGGTGTTTCAAAACAAAGATTAACCTGAAAGATTAATGTAACATAACCCATAGCTTTAAGTTGTTTTTTAAGTAATCACTTACACCTGTATTTGCTTGTATGTTTGTTATTTTGTTTGCTGTATTTACATGTTACATACCAATGACAAGTGCCTACATTATTTAATTGCAGGTTCGTGTCACAAATACCCTTGATAAGGCTTTCAGTAAAATGGCAGTTGTGGCTGACTCTGTGGTGGGGAAAAATGAGGAGGAGCTTTGTAGTAAAAAACCATTCACGGAGGAGAAAGACTTGTAAGTATTAACATTCCACCATCTCCAGGTTTTGTGGCAATATTTGTTACCTTCCTTTCAAAGTTGGTGTTAATGCTAATTATTTGGATAATTTCAGAAAGAACTTCTGTTCCTAGTCTTCATACATCAACATCTTGTTAAAAATGATGTCAACATTCAATGAGTGTTTGTTTGTTGAAGCAATGTCTGATTTTAAGAGAGATGAAAGGTCGTCAAGCTCTACACTCAGAAAATGATTTCTAAGCCCCAGACAGGGATCAAACCCGCAACCTTCTGATGACTGGTGAGATGCTCTAACCATTGAGCTACCAAGACTCAGATGGTGAGCTAAGGTGCTAGTTCGATATATATGTGCGACCTAAGCGGAAGCCACTATATATGAATAATGATGGATGCAGTTTATGATTTTAGATATGTGAGAGCTTGGATTTAACTTAAGAGAGATGAAAGATCGTCAAGCTCTATACTCAGAAAATGATTTCTAAGCCCCAGACAGGGATCAAACCCGCAACCTTCTCATGACTGGTGAGATGCTCTAACCATTGAGCTACCAAGACACAGATGGTGAGCTAGGTGCAAGTTCAACATATATGTGCAAAGGTTGTGGGTTCAATCCCCGTCCGGGGCTTAGAAATCATTTTCTGAGTATAGAGCTTGATGACCTTTCATCTCTCTTAAGTTATATCCAAGCTCTCACTTATCTAAAATCATAAACTGCAATGTCTGAGTTTCTTCTTTAAACTAAGTTTCTATACAAAGAACTTCAAGATACTTACTTCCCTGCTTACTTAGATGGTGGATGCTTTCAGTGCACATGTCTCTCACCACTGTGACTAGGGTTTGATTCAGGCTCCACGCAGTTATTTGATTAAAGTTACCTTGGTCACATGTCAGAAGAGTGTTGTCCAGATTCTACCAGGCACTGCAGGTTTTCCCCAAGTTCTTCTCTTTCCTGTTGTAGCAACACTGAGCCATGAGGGGTGGCTCTTATTGGACCTCTAGGGAGAACAACTTAGTTAGCTGATGTGGTTATCCAGTATAAATAAAGGCACTTTAAATTCACTTCCCAGAACCAAAAATAGTTTACAGCAATTTGAAAACATACTCATCATGGTTATATCATGGAAAGTAGTAAAAATAAAATGTCACTGATAAGGTCACAGAAAGTCATGGGATTTCAAATACCTTCAAGAATACAAGCTCTAGTATTTTGGCAAGTATTGTGGGCTGTAAATATTATTTGTTTTATGACCACACATATTATATGCTAATCATTTCAATTCATATTTTGCCTTGTGACTGATTTCTCCTGTTCATTCACCTCAGATTTGTTGCTTTGCAGTTATCAACTTGACGTTATGAGCTTCAATCCATCCGCTGGCTTCTACAAGGTTGATTTAAGGTAAAAGTGACATAAAAGTTGGGTACTTCTTTAGGCTGTCTTTTTAAACCTGTAGCCATGGTCCAATGAAGACACCTTAGACAATAATCTCAGTAATTCCTACTGTATCGTAAAAGTTGCTAAAATGAGAAAAATATATGTTTTACTTCCATGGATGCCTCCAATATTTGAACGCAAATCGTTGTAAAGCCTTTTCGTTTTCCGAGAACACTGTATTCTTTTCAGAACGTAAAATGTCATGTATTTCATTTTGTAGTGTTAAACCAGGTCAGCCTGATAAACGATTGATTGGTCTGACAGGAGCTCAGGTTTGTGAAGTTTGGATTTCATTTTTGATTGGTTGCTTGGTAGGTTGATGACTAATAGCAGCTGTTGTTTTATTGCTGGCGCTTTTTGAAGGATAGGGCTTCTTGGGCCACCGACAGGAAAGCTCCCAGAAGGGTCCAGGGCGACTTGACTGTGCGACGAGAGAGAAGCAGGCTCTCTAAGAACTAAATAATAGTTTTTCTGTATTCCCATTTCTGATCCAAACTAAATGCATGTTTTGCGATGTTGGGAAAATACATAAAAAAGCACGAAATGGGAAAGTGCAAGAAAAAGGAAGCTGGGCGAGCGTTTCTTTACTTAGCATTGAACTATCAGCCGTTTCGCCCGTTCTAAAACGTTTAAAGCGTCAGTTCTAAATTTTAGAACAACGCTTTGAAGCGTGGCCAGATTGTAGTCTGAGCAACCTGATCTCAACCTTATCCTAAACCTAACCCTAATCACATAACCTAATACTTTGACCAACTCGCCGACTTTTGGAAGAAAACTTTTTAGGGTCAGGTTGCTCAGATTACAATCTTTCCACGCTTCAAAGCGTTATTCTAAAATTTAGAACTGACGCTTAGGGCTAGGTTGCTCAGATTACAATTTGGCCACGCTTCATGGCGTTATTCTAAAATTTAGAACTGACGCTAGCGTTTTAGAACGGGTGGAACTGTTGGTGGAAATGTTTCATTGATTGCATACCACAGTCCCAAGACGGAGTTCGCTTTGGTACTTCTTATTTAATAACCATTAAACGGACGTTTCTTATATGACGTCTAAAATTTTCAGTATTTAAAATTAAAACTCAAGAACTATAAAGAGGGCGAATTGGGAGAAATAGTTAAGTAATCACAGCTCGGTGATGCTTGCCTTCGTGTTTGTAATATAACGACTACACCAGTGACTGATTGATTTGTTCAATCCTTTCAGCTGTCTTTCAAAGTCGTCACCAAGGCTTCAGTCGAGGACGTTTCAATATCGGTCATCGATAAAGATCATTCATCGCTCGTGAAGTCTATGAGGTTGGTGAATACAAAATCGTGGTTAACTCTTTAGAAACCTTGCATCGATGGTACGTTCGTTTCTTCCAATACGTGGAAACGTAATAAGTTGTCGACTAAAGTTTCACGAGACTAAGAAATTCTGAGAAATATCTAGGTCTTCGCCAGTCAGGGGGATCATCCCAAAACATTTGGAGATTGTGTTGCGTTGCCCTCATACTCCCAGAAGATCCAACCCTGGGCATTTCGTGAGGAATTGCATCATTCGTGGTTATTTTATTTTATTTTGTTTTATTACACTTTGCCACGGGTATAAGGGAGCTGGTTACACGGGGTGATGTTTTAAGGAAAATGATGAGATATGTATATCTCACTAATCTTCACAGTTTTTATTAACAAGTTATGTGTGGCTGGTAGAGAGATTACACGAATGAACGTGGCAGGGTAGCCGCAACAGCATGTGCTAATTACCGCGGTCCCAAGATTTAAGAAAATAAAAGACTAAATTGAATCTATAAACTGATACATTATGCTTTGGGCAGAGTCACAGCGGTCGTAGCATGTTACAGTTACTTAGTGTTGAAAACTTGAGAAAGCGTTTGAAACAGTAAATACTGCAGAGTTCGAAATTTACGGTCGTCCAGTCGTCAAAAACGACTAAAATTTAACAGTGACGAACAAATCCCAGAAGATGGTTGCCCATTAGACGACCATATTTCAAGCTGCTAACCTCTTGGGGAGCTGATATTAAGACCCAAAAATATCATGGTCTTAATTCGAGATATCTGCAAGAGAAAAGGTACAAATATACAACCAGTCCATTTGTTATTAAACGATTCGTACACGCTACTCCGAGTGTTCGTATTTTCCGTCATTTTGTTTTGCGCATTATCGCTGAGCAGTAACACCCAAACTTTGTGACTAGGTTTCATCTTGGACGCCTAGATTTCAAAAGATGGTTGCCCAATGGGCACTCTACTTAAAAAGTTAATTTTGGTCCCTGTACTGTTAACTCTTACCTAGTCGGTGAGTTATTGAGTTTATTTGTTTTTATTTTTTGCTTTCTTGTTACTACTAGCGTCAATTATCCCAAGAGCCTTGACAAGGTGTTGGAGGCTGATTATCACCAAAAGGTTGCTATGACATTTTCTCTGAAAGACCAGTCGTCTGGAGAACTAATGGCGGCCCATCAAGTAAGTCTTGATGGCTTGCATCTCACTTTAAAATCTCTTGAATTTTAATGACTGTCGTGAAGTATATTTGACTGATCCACGGGAAAGTTTTGAATGCTGTTTGAGTATCTTAGTGATGGACGTTCTGCCAAAATTGAATTGCTCATTATACTTGTTACTAAATTGTTATTGGATTAATATACTGTTTTGAGAAAAAGTCCCTCTGCAGTTTCGTTCCCGAAACTATTGTTTCCTTTTACTGACGCTAAATAATGTTTGTATTTTTTAGACGTTTGTGAGACTCACTAACATCAAAACTAATCAGGAGATTTTCTTTGTGGCTGAACCAGAGCCAAGCAAAATTTATAAATTTGATTTGGTGAGTATTCTGTTTGGTTAACTTTCTGTGGAATTGACAACCAGCCGTTGTCCTTGATGTTGATGGTGATGGTGGCCACGGTTGTTTGTGGCTAATGTTGCTGCTGGTGTTAGCGATGTCAATAGAGGTGAATCACGCAGTTAAGGTCCGTTGACACGGAACGCGTAACGCGATGCCGTAACCGTACGCCGTAACGCGTGAATATTAGCGCGATACAAATTGAATGGTGTCGTTCACACTGAACGCGTCGCTGTAAGTGTGAACGACACCAGTGTGAACGACACCATTTAATTTGTATGGCGGTAATTTTCACGTGTTACGGCGTCCGGTTACGGCGTCGCGTTACGCGTTCAGTGTGAACGGGCCTTTATGCGCTCTTTGGAAAACATACTCATTCAAATTAATGTCAAATTACCGCGGACTCAGTGTGATCACCTATACTTATTAGATGAAGTTGGCTGAATAAGGTTGTAATACCTTTCATTAACTTCACTACGTTCCAAGAACTTCGTCCAGCTATCGATTATCAAATGTCCATGTCGTGAAACGTTTTACGTAATTAATCAAAGCCTTGTTTCTTTTATAGGATGTTGGCTCGGCTGGGAAGGAGTCCTTTGGATCATTGTCCGGTGAATACCAAATGGTAAGTACACGTCGCCTGAACTGATAACCATATTTCTAGGTACAGGACTCGGTCGGCGACCTTCCTCGAACCCAGGATCTTCAGAAGACTACAGGTTCAAGTTCCATATCGAGCTCGGAATTTTTCTGAATATTAGAGGCGTGATACACCTTGAACAGCAAAAAAGAGTACTTCAGAAGATACTGGACAGTGAGCCAAGTTTGAACAATTTTAGTAAATTTTAGTTCAACAGTCATTCAACATTTCTATATAGTTCTTGGAGAATTATCTTAAAGATTGAGTCCCTGGCCAAATGGTCTGAAAATTTCATTCAACATTGTACAACAATGCCGAATGACGTTAATGAAAATATTGAAACTGTTTGACCCGGTGTTTCATACTAAAATATGTAAGTCTTTTTTTTTTAAGGATCTCCTTATTGGAGATGCAGCGATTGAGAACTCCCTTTCGTGGACTGTGGTAAGTTTCTACAATAATTCCAACGAGAAAAAATCCGTGTACACTTGTTTACATGTTGAGAAAAAGTCAGACTATACACGCCCACCAAACGGAGTGAACAGAGATTACATATCATCATTGAAGGATTTGGATCAGAGTTAATGCTTACCCAGATCCTATTCTTAATGCAAGCATTAGCTTACGTTGTGCCGGAAACATTGAGGTGTGGGCTGGAAGTCGAGGTCTTAACCTTTTTGAAAGAAAAGCTGTTTAGACTGTGGTTAGTGTGCATGGTCGCGATTTATGATGGAAGACACGAATGAGGTGCAGTTGATTTTGTCTTGTCTTGTCTTGCTTTTAGGGTAACTACTTTACTTATTCAAAGTATGGAAGTGTTTGACTCTGTATTGTGATTTTACAGGGTTCATTGAAATTAACCTTCCTTGGCACTCCAGCACAGCCAAAACCAGAGAAAGGGAATCAGTTCAAACGCAAACCTACGATCGAGGTATGTCCAGAAGCGTCTATCCAATTAGTTGAATTCCTCAACTTCAGTTTAATTCGGCAGAAGCAATGGTGCAGTTCCATTACGGTACAAGTGCTTCTCACATTACCAGAATGAAACTAAAATGATAAGCAAATGGAAACTCAAAACAAAAAAAAAAGGTGTAATTTCTCGAAGCACGGACCCGAAGAAGATTTTAGTAATCCGTTGAAGCGTGTTGAAATTTATTTTTAATTTTGAAATACAGTTGTGGAAGTCCATCTATTCTTTCCTACTTAAAGGACTCTACTTGCTGCCTGTACTGGCCTAAGTAACTTCACTAACTATAAATAGAAGGCTCGGAATTTTCGTCGACTCCAACGGTACTTCCTTGGGGACAAATCTTTAACGTGAACTAAATTCAACATCATGAGTATAGAAGTCTATGAGATAACGAAAGGTGAAATTTTGAAAAGATAATCTCTGACAACTCACCTGATCATTATTTGGAATTCTAGTAGTCCACTAAACTTGTACAAGGAAGTTATAACGGACCTATTCCGTTAGAATCAAATCATTTGCAATCGATACCTGAAAAACTCTTCATTCGTTTCAATATCAAGTTACAAAAACACGCTTGCAAGATTTTTGACTGTATCGATCTACCGTCTTCAGAACACTCAACCTTCTGTCACTCATCAGTCCTCGCTAACGCCCTATCGGCTCTCAAATTAAAATACTACCTTATTACTTAATTTAAACGTATGATTTTACAAATGGATATGACCTGCAAAATGTTTATCGGTAGCTTCAGAAGTTTTCTAAATTAATCCTATAACTGTTATTCAATCTTATCGCCCTGTGTTCTCGACGATTTTTGGCGACAAATTTAGTCAGCCTGGGAGAAAAAACTGATTTTAAATTTCTGGAGAACGACTTTTTTCCTGAAGGCACAAACCTGCCCGTGTACCTATGAATTGGCCATAGAGCGAGGTGTCGAGAATCCAATTCATTTTATCCAGCGTGCCATATTGGTTTGAATTTCTCGGTAACATCCTGCATCCCGCGCTTGATGTTTCTTGAGATTCCGTTTAACAATAAGTCATCTGTCTGATGTAAGATTATCTCATGAAAAATCCTAAGTGCTTTATTTCTCCTTTTTGCTCCTTTGTAGCATATGTTCCGTCAACCGGAGAAGCGCCCACCCAGAGCTGTCTCATCTGCATTCACCGTGCTTGTGTTGTTACCTCTCCTTATTCTTCTAGTTGGGGTAAGTGAAAAACAGGAAGGAGTTGCTATCTATATAACCGAAGGGGCTGTTTGCTAAGGATATGCCTGTGACAGCGAGGGAATTATGGAGACAGTTTACATCAAGTATCGCTGTCACGTTGCTGACCGTACAGGCAGAGTTCAACATGCTTAACTTTCCTGGTACGTCAGAATAATAGGAGCGAATATAGCAGAATCAAATTGACTATCTTTGGACTCAGAATGTAATTTTTTATATTGCAAAAGACCAGCACGATAACGAATTCTGTTTGGAAACTCTTCGCTGATTTTAAGCAATTCTGATTAAGTACCACTGACCGAAATCACCGGGTTATTTTGTTAGACTGCTACGAAGTCACAACGATTCGACTTCAGGTGGTTCTCCGTACAAATTCTTGGTTTAGTTGATTTAGACCGATTTGAAACGTCACTGACTCTTTTTTTCCTTTGACTTTTAGTGGTTGAAACTTGGAGTAAATTTCTCCAATTTCCAATTCTCCATAGCGGCTGTTGTCTTCCATGCTGGCTTGGGAGGTAAGTCATCTTTATTTTGTTTTTAGTCACTTTATTAACTATCGAGGAGGCAGCTTTCGTTAGTCTTGTTATCACTTTTGAATTCTGATTTGCTCATACTTTTACCACTTTCAGCAATATTTCTCCTCATGTACGCCTTTTGGACGACATTGGTAAGTTGAATAATCAATGTGAAATATCGTTTGCTTTTGATTACGGCCTCTGGCAAAATAGTTTTCTTGAGTAATCCAGTTTGTCTAATTTTTATTCATAGTTTCTTGTCAGTGCACTTAGATCAGGGTAAAAACATGTAAATATGGTTTATCTGTAAGCCTTAAGAGAAATTCCATGACCCAAAGTTTAGTAATTTTCGCTATTTTAATAAAAGCCTGAACTTTATAGATCGCCACGATAACCTCCACTTTTCTTTTGATATTCTTAACAAAGTCTTAGGGATCCGGTCTTACAATATCGCTTATTTTTTTTTCTCGTCCTTTCAGAACATGTTCAGCACGTTAAAGCTGTTGGCTTTGATTGGATGTTTAACTTTCCTTGGCGGTAATTCATTGCTTGCTGGCTTGGCTGCACAAAGGTAATGTTCAATGGTGGGAGTAAGTCAGCCATTTGAGAGTAAAGATAGTTAGCCAGTTAGGATAGTTAACGCGGTTGATGTGTGCAAATGATGCACTCCCGAACCACGATTCCATACCTGGTACGATAGGGAAAAATTCTAGTTCACTACAAATCGCTTTCGGATCCACAACCTTCGTTTACTTGTCCGACGTTTCGCCAGCTAAGCTACGAGGCTAGCTCAAGGTTTAAAAATGTGGTATCGAATGAGAAATCATGGAAACTTATTTGCGGGCATACTTTCTCTCAGGTTGCGTGTTAATAAACAATTATTGGATGAGGCTAAATCAAATAGACGAATCAAATAATTGTTTTATTTATACATTCATAACAGCGATAGATGCAAGAAAAGATTAGCAGTAAAAAGACTCGTGCGATTAACTTTCCAAACTACTGCAGGCCATTTTTGCTGTTTTGTAATTTTCGCGGCCTTGAGGTGGTTACGTCACCAGCGCCCAGCAATTTTCTTTTTTGGACAGCTCCGTCAAATAATTCACGATATTCGCGGGGAATGATGTCACGGCTTGCGGACATCGAGAATTAACTGGTGAATGTCGACTAATAAGAAACAAGAATGAAGTTTGAATGTATAATAATAATAGTTCTTTATAGTCTTCGCGCAGTTTAAATTACCCTCACACCTAGAATTTTTGGGTAACAGGGCTAACGCTCGTTTACCACTTGAATGTTCACCTTAGCAGTTTGCTTTTATGAGGTTCAACATTTTGTGGGAAAAACAGGCAGCAACAGTGGCAGAATCAAAGGATTATGGATACTTGTAGTCAGATGCCCCATTACCCAAAAGGCGATCAGCTTGACCTTAGGGTAGTTAAAAATATGTAGTCAATATTCTGAATTAGCCTTCATGTCCGTTTTAACTACCAGACCTAGAAAACCATTGTATTGAGACGACATCTTATTTTCCGTTCCACAGGACGAAGAATTAAAACCCTTGTTGAAGATGAGAAGAACTTTCCTCGAAACAACTTGTCACTGTGCTCAACCTAGAACAGGGAATCACAGATTGCGTTTTTAGCACTACCTATGGTACCTTTTCGAGAACAACGTAGTGAATTTAAATTGAATTAAAATGTGCTCCAGTGAGCTTTGTAATACTGTCGTTTTTCATCAGGCCCGCAGAGAGGCAACAGGAGGCCCAAGGCAAAGTAGTCATTCAGAACCCCTTCCAACCTTCAGATTATGGCCCATGCGCCAAAAAGAATTACATTCGGATTAAGGCCTTTAAGGCATTTTGAGGAATTCTTAAGAATAAGGCCCTTACAATCTGATGCCCCTCAGAGTACGAGGCCCTGGGGCAATCTGCCCTCCTTGCCCCCCTTCTCTGCAGGCCTGTTTTTCATCTTCTCTCGTGGAAGGTTCGAATCTCTTCTGTCTGCTAATGATGTTCCCTGTTTGAGATTCCATGGTACCACTTTATTGGGGGAAAAAACATTGCTCAGCGATACGCATGGAAAATAATCCAATCGTTTGTGTACCATTCCCTACAGGTGACGTAACGAACTCTCAGCCAGTTAAAGTTAAGAACGAATAAGTCGACATGAAAAGCTTTGTAGGTACTCGTAAAGTGCTTACTTAGTGGCAGAAATAGCTTTCCATGTTTGTACGCTGTGACGTAGACTGTCTCAATGTTTGCAGTCTTGGGGAAAAAAAATTTTTTTTAGCTTTCCGAAGTACAAGGCAAGTTCATGTTTACGTACTCGTGTATAAACACGGACCAATCTGAACTGGCAAAGAAATAAATTAATTTAAAGGTTTTACTGGGTGAATACACTGAGTGCTTAGCTTCCGTCACGACATTGTTGCGTTTTTAGCCTGCGAAGCAAGCGCTTTGGCTGAAGGCTGGGCGAAGTTTTAGATAAAAATATTACATTTACTCCACGCGAGTCTGCGGTATTGAATACCAGCTGTTTTGTCAACCAGGAAATACTTGGTGCAATTGTTGACGAGGAGGAGTGAAAGGAAGGAAAGGTGAAAGACTTCTGCAATTCTTTGTTTTGTTTTTTTCAAACGAGTGAATTAAAGGTTTTATAAACTTTCTCTGGACATTTGTCATGCAAGACCCTAATGAAGACACTGAGTGGAATGACATTTTACGGGCGAAAGGCATTTTGCCGCCAAAACAGAAGGAATTAGAGTTGACCGAGGATCAGTTTGTTGACATGGTAGAGGAAACTATTTCTAAAAAAACTGGAGAAAAGGTTGTGAAAGCTTACGAAGACATGACGTTAGATGAACTGGAAGAGTTGGAAGATGAAGAAGACGAGAGGGTATTGGAAGACTACAGGTGATGGAGCAGCGTTGTTAACCAACTAAAAATATCAGTCGAGAAGGTCATGTAGGTTGCCGAAGTTTTGCTCTTCTCGATATTGGAACTTCTTCCACAGCTCCCTTTAATTTCCTGAAACTTGATATAACGGTTTACGACAACAACCTACAGAAAATGTGATTTTTAATTGAGGGGGCTACCCATGTGTAAGCTGGCCTGACCCAAGTGGCCCAGGGTTAATGGTTTTAAGACAAACTTAGGTCAACAGAACTTCAAAAAACAAAATGACATTGCTGAGACAAAATGCTGCATAGTTAGCAATAATTCTTTTCATTTTTAAAATTATCACTGATTATAAAATAATTATTTAGGCCACATAATTACTGTTAGCATGTACTGTTTGGTCATCTGGGTTGTCAACTCGCTTGTTTAAATTTCTTGTGAGAATAAGTCAAGTTTTGTCGTAAATTTAACTGTATGTTTCCTTCTTAGAAAGAAAAGGCTTGCTGAGATGAAACAGTACCAGCAAGCAGCTAAGTTTGGAGAAGTCATTGAAATTACTGCTGTGGATTATGTTGAGGAAGTAAACAAGGCAGGAGATGGAGTATGGGTAGTATTACATCTTTATAAAACAGGGTAAGTTTGAAATGCTGTGCAAGGTTGAATTTCTTGGATGAAATAACAATTCACAGAAATTTAAACTGGCAACTTGTTGCTCATTTTGAAATTGAAACTTAATCGTTTGCACATAGTCTGAGCCAGAATTAAATTTTAAAATATAAGCCAGAAAAAACATTCATAAAAACTCATAAAATTCAGTTTTTCACTAGTATTTAATGTGGCCTCCAGTTATTTACCCTTTGAAGAATAAAATTATCTGATATTAGCCAGGATAAACATCTGGGACACCATTTTAGGAGAGAAAAGATTAATTATGGAAGTGGTGTGATAAAATCTGGTGTATAGACCACAAAAAATATTAACCCATTAAAGGGCAGGCATCCTGCTTTACTGAATAAAATTGTCTGGCATAAGCCAGGGAAAAATTCTAAAGTACATCCTTGCTCTTTAACACTTTGACACCTGAAAACAGCAATTGTCCTCTTTATTAATTTTACTCTAGCTATTGCCAGACAATTTTGCTCTGGCAAATACCCAATGATTTTACTTGTCAAAGGAGAAACCCCAGCAGGCTTCAAGGGGTTAATGCCTTAAACTGGGCTGTACAAAAGGATATAATTTTTGATACACAATTGAAGTTCACCTTTTAATAAACTGACCACATTTTTATTCTTAGATATGAACCACATTGTCATTAAATCACAGTATTAAAATTAACATCATCATAATCATTGTCACCACCACCATTTAATTTACCATTCAAACATTTTTTCAGAATTCCACTCTGTGCTCTTCTTAATCGTCATTTCCAATTGCTGGCCAAGAAGTTTCCCTCCACAAAGTTCCTCAAGAGTATATCAACCACTTGCATCCCTAATTACCCTGATAAGAACCTTCCTACCATCTTTGTGTACCACAATGGAGATATGAAAAAGCAGCTTATAGGTCCTTTAGTATTTGATGGAATGAATTGTTCAACAGAAGGTGAGAAGCATTATGTATGTGACCACAGGACTGTAGTTAACCTATTTTGATTTTTTTTTTGGGGGGGGGTGTCCATATTAATTTGCCCAAACATTGTATACTTTCCAAATTGGCTGAATCTCACTTGATGTACAGTCAGGCCATGTATGGTATATGGTTGCTTCCTCAACTCCAATATGTAAATTAAGTATAAACTAGTACTGTAACCAAAAGAGAGTTTGACCTACTTTACCTTACCAAATTTTTCCCTGAATTACTATCTGTTTTTTTTTTCCCCCAATTTTCTATTTTTTCACTAACTTTGGGGGGTGTCACAACCGCCCAAACCCCCATCAACTGGGGCTGGGTGAACAAGTTGTAGGACATGCAAACCTGGGGTGAGAATAGGACCATAATACACTTGCAGTGCCAGGTTTGGACAGATGCAATTGGTGCATATGCACCAGTCGTTTTTGTTATATGCAACCAGGCCTGCAGAGAGGGGGGGGCAAGGGGAACAGATTGCCCCAGGGCCTTGTAATCTGAGGGGTCTCAGATTGTAAGGGCCTTATTCTTAAGCATTCCTTAAAATGCCTTAAAGGCCTTAATCCCTAATGAAACTCTTTTTGGGGCATAGGTCATAATCTGAAGGTTGGGGGGGGGGCCTCTGGATGACCACTTTGCCCCAGGCCTCCTGTTGCCTCTCTTTGGGCCTGTATGCAAGTTCACTCAGCAGAACAACAAAAAATTATAGCATGGAGTCAAATATATGTCTGGCATGACATTTTAATTCCTATTTATATTTCTCCTAGACAACCATATTGGAATTTCCATAGGGCTTAAAGAACTTGGCCCAACAATTTCCTTAGGCTTTTGCCTGCTACACTTGAATTTTTACCACTCTAAAATCTCCCCTGATCTGCACCTAAATTGATTGATGTCCTCTGGCACAAAAATAAATCATTACTTTCGTAACCACAAAACGCATTGCTTTTCTGCTAAGTACGTTGTCAACATGAACTGCCATTCCTGTTACTTTTATAGACTTAGAGTGGATGTTATCCAAAACTGGAGCTGTTAAAAGTGAGCTGGAAGAAGATCCAAGGAAGAGGAGGAAGATTAATGACATGATGAGTATTTCATTACGAGCTGGTGGATATCACAATGGTGGTGATGACTGTTATGATGATGATGATGACGACGATTAGGTATTCGTGATTATAATTAGCAAAGAGAGTCAATATATAATTTTTATCGTTGATTTTTATCCACGGTGCAATGATCTTGTCTCGATGAGGTGCGTATGCATATGTGCCTACTCTTTACAAAACTGGTAGACTCAGGAAAGACTTCCATTTCATACATACTGTCATTGATCGATTGGAGTGAAAACGTAGTTCGGAAATTTCCCCGCCCGTCAGAGACACGAAACGGTTTTTTCGCGTGGAGAGAAAGTGTTTCGTCCATTCAGGTATACGAAACGACTCTTTTGCGCATTCTCATCAATAAGGAAAATCTCATTTCCTACCGACTAAGTGGACTACGACTTGGGAAGTGCTTTTGTACAGTAATTTCGCATTCGTTGGTTTGTACTTGCAATCTCACTTATTGAATTCAGAATTCCTGGTATTTCATCTACTTTTGCGAAAATACCGTACTCTGTAGCTTTCCATCAACTGATCCGTATTTTCAGCTCCGTGCAGAATCAAATGCGTAGCTTCAATATCTCTTCGATGTTCAAACGTTTACGGGAATTCATTCTTTATTGAAGTGCGGGAAACATTTCTAAGTTTAAGTGCGTGAGAGCGTGGTCTTTGCCTATTGTTTAGTGCTATTGTTGCGCTGGAGTTTACTATCCTCATGAAGCTAGGAAAGTCTGTCTCCTCCTCAGGCTTTCGCGCGTTACGATGGATCGCACTAGATCTTGCCGCCTTCTCAAAACTGGTAAGCTGGCGACTTATTCAACCATCTCCATTGATATCGAGGTCTTCTTTTTCAACGCTATTGACAGAGTAAGAGCGCCATTTAATGAGGTCTACTGTGTTCCCAAGGTTTCTTAGAATCTACATTGTGAAAAGAGATTTTATAATTATTATTATTATTATTATGAAATTATTAATGAAAAATGGCATAAGCTCAAAGTTAGAGCGAAAATTTCTCCTGCACATGAACGTTAGTAAACTGTAACACTATTGTCAGTTCACTAGACGGCTTAGCGTAAAGGGTAGAGCGGCGATTCGTTGGCGCGAACTTGAGTTCAAATTCTGCTCAGTTCCACAAGTTTATTGGCTGACTTTTATGGAATGGGATACCAAACAGATAGTCTCTTGAGGTTAATCTGAAGATGACTTTGAAATACAATCATTTGTTTTTCGCGGAAGGTTTGTTGAAAACCAAAATTTGTTCTTACGTCGTAGCTGTTTCAAATAACCTAGTTTTTCCAATTTGCGAAAAACTTGAAGGGTTAAGACTGGAATCTGTGACCTGAGGTTTACGATATACTAAGGCTCGCAGTCCGGGATGGATGTTGACGACGCTTCAATCCATGTACCCTTTATTCGCATTATTACGGTTATAATGACTTCTTATATTACAGAAAGTTGGCTCTGGTTGAAATACACCGTGAACAATCGTGTTAATGGTCCTAAAAAGCCGCTCTTATCTGAATCGCGAAAATACTCGTGTGAAAGTACAATGGCGCGTTCTTCGAGCGGCTCACTTTATTTGAAATAAATGGCCCTAATATTGAAATGATGTAGACACATCAATTCAATATTAGGGCCAAAGACCTAATGTCCCGATACAGTCGAATTCCGCCTGGCGGACTGTGTCAAAAAGCAATAAAAGCAATGTCGATGTTATTTTTACTCCTAATCTCTGACACACCGACTCCTTCCACGATCGGTGTGTGTGTTCAGCCGTATTGTCTCATCGTGATCTCATCTAAACCGACCGCGGACCCGCGGCACCTCGGCGTCTTAAGATTCATTAAATCACGAGTCTCGATTGATGGCACAAATTTGTCTATAATTGGCTTAAACTTCCCTCGCGACTCTCTGATTGTTCGTAACACTTCTGGTTCATTTCAGCAACGATTATCCTGACCTTCTGATGGCTTCCTGGGCATTGTTTGCGAATAATTTGTCACAATTTGAGTGTTATCGGTGGGTGATATGAAGGTGGAACACAGAATGCCTCGCCGCTTCCTTTTCTGGTCTAAAAATATTTGTCCTTTTCTGGTCTAGAAACTTTTTGTCCCTCAAAAATTGTGTTAATGCCAAAGCGTGACCTTAAAAATGCAGTTTCGTGCAGAAATTCGCACAGGAAGTGATTGAAAAAATACAAGATAATTGATTTTGACTCGTATTCTGAGTTTTCATGATGTTCTTCGGAATATGTTTTATCTTGTATTTTTCCAAAGTGGTTGAAAACATCGAAGCTGAAGGAGACTTATTTAAATCCCCAACTTTTGGGCCACGAACAGTCATGAATTAACTAACTTACAACTTCAATCATTGTTTTATTTACCTCTAAAGAGCTGTCTTGAAATATCCCTTTCCTGTAGACATTCAACAATGGACGTAATACTGCGCGCTTTCTAATCTTGTATTTTGTACCAGAACATTATCATTATTCTATTCAGTGCACACTGATCAAAGTCAGTGGTGTTATGTTCTTATAGTTCAGTATCAACAAGACTCGTCAAATCTCAAGAGCTTTCCTGAGGATCCTAACAGAGTGAATAATGACCGTTTTCTGCAATTCTGATATCCTGATCTCAACTCCGATGTCGTCTAGTCTCTTATTAACGTTTTTTGGTGTTGTTCCGAGTGTCCGAATCATCACTGGGATGACCAATATTTTCATGTTCTATAGTCTTTTCAGTTCTCTAGCAAAGTCTTACTACTTTTCAATCTTTTCCATCTCCTTAATGTGCACTTTCGTGTCGTATGGAACTGCCAAATCTACAATTTGGCATGATTTTTTCACTTTATCAATGGTTATCACATCTGGACGTTTGGGCTCAATCACATGATCCGTCTGGATATTATCGTCCCACGGGATCTTACATTTTGCATTTTCTGTCACAGGTTTTGGTTTGTGCTCATGCCATTTCTTCTTAACTTATTATTGCATTAAAGTAACCTGTTACACTGACTATAAGCAGGCCATTCCTTCACCCTTAGGCAATTCAGGGTGAAGGTTCAGACTAACAAAATTTGATAGCTATGTTATGATGAAGACTTTTTAGCTGTAATATACATATACCATATATAATATACATGCCCATATAAATTTTTATATAAATGAATGAGTAAATAAATAAATAGATAAATAAATAAATAAACAAATAAATAAAAAAATAAGTAAATAAATAAATGGCTAAATAAATAAATAAGTAAATAGATAAGTAAGTAAATAAATGAATAAGTAAGTAAATAAATGAATAGGTAAGTAAATAAATGAATAAGTAAGTAAGTAAATGAAGAAGAATGTAAATGAAGAAGAAAGTAAATTAATAAATAGAAAAATAAATAAATGAATAAATCATGTGAAAACGGCCTTACACTGACGACCTCAAATTGCTGGTGAAATTGCGATAAACCCACCGCAAAAAACGTATGACTGACTTACAGTTAGGCGAAGTTGTTGAAATATCATTGGCAGTTAATTGGCGGTTTACTTCCTGATGAATTTCCACTTGCCATAAACAAGAACACATTAGATGCAACCGTACGACACAACGTTAATTCGGGTCAATAATCCTAGGATTTTCACTGAACTGTTGACCAACTAGCGCCTGCATTTCACAAGAGTGGAACGCTGATTTTTGATTGCAAAACTATAACAAAAATTCGATTGCAAAAATATAACTCGTTTTCACAATAGTTGGCACTTGGCAAAAATCTGTGATCGACAGAACAATTATCGTTATTCTGTCGGGTGTTTGATTGGCGATTAATCTCTGCAGGAATCTTGGCTTTGATATGCAAATAATAAAACCGAAGTGTCAAACCACGGACCCTTCTGTTGCTGGGCCTGGCGGTAAGGTTAAACCCTCTCCATCTGAGGTTGATTTTTGGCGTTTTGATTTGTTATGTCGGGGTCTTGTCTGGCGATACCCGCTAAGACTTTTACTATCCCCTTAGGGTAGAGTTTGTGTGCTCATTCATTCTTGTTCATTTGGCACATGGTTGTTGACAACCAAAAACCGGCTGGCCTCAAACTGCGTGGGCAAACAAAACAAAAACTGTTTCAAAAACGTGTGTCAATGCATTCAACTCAACGTACGCGCGGCACCATACTAGTATTTAATCATCCAAGCCAGCCTCCTTTTTGTCTCACATCACAGGTCTTAATAAGTTTACTGTCAGGCTCAGTTGACATAGTCTTAAATATGAATTATCTGCATCGCGTTACCAGTTGAGACATTTAACTGCGTTTCTTACACGTCCATACTCCGGGACGAGAAAAAAATCATTTCAATGCTCACAACGCTTGCCAAAGAAGAAGACCAAAATGTTGTGTAGGAGAAGAGTCGAAATACTGAGGTCTTTGTCGAAGGTCTGTGCACAGTGGACACTTAACTGTGCGCCATAACCGTACCCTCATAAAATGGCAACTTGTCATTTCTATGTCAAACTTCACACTAAATGTGTAACACTTCGCGCTGAAATCGACACGTTGCTGCGATGCGTTAAGGGGACAGTACTGTGGACGTTATAGGCGATGCGTCAAATCGCGTGCAATTACATGTGCTGTGAGAGCGGGCCCCAAAGCAGAGGTCTGGTTAGACTTGCCCCAAGTCTGTCTTTATATTTGTTTCGGCGCGAGCAAGTAGTATTAACGCGAAACAAAGATAGAGGCAAACTTGGAGCTCGTCTAAGGTCAGGTTACCCTGACGTGGTAGCTTTTTTTAACTTCGTACTTTGATCTCGGTAGGCTCAACCAGTTAATAGCGAAGCAGTGGCCTGGTAAACACAAGTTTGACTATGACTTCCCAAACTTTGTTTTCAGTTGGCCGATCGAGATCAATGGTAGAGACGCGACCAGATCACCCTAAATTTGCGAGTTGGCTTTCAGTTGAAGACAACACTAACGTGTTCTTAGGGATTCACTCGTAGATTTCAACGTTTTTTTTTTTGTTTTTTTTTGTCAGTTTCTTTTTCTCAGCTGTTTGCTGTCCGAATAGTGAAGGGCAAATTTAATTTGTTTATAAGCTAGCAGAAGAGTATATTTTAGGATTGTCTACACTGAGAAAGTTAGCTGAAAGATCTGCAGAGTTTGGAAGGGATTTGAAGTCGCACCATCGGGTTACAGAACCGCTGTTCTACCAATTGAGGTATTGAATCATCTGGATTAAAAATTAATTAAACTCGAAACTCTGTAGTCTCCTAATTACGGCTTCGCGGAAAGACATATAGCTGTCACTAGAATTTTTCAGGCTTTTGAGATGGATAAAGCTCAGGGCGCGTTCTTTTGGGTCTATTCCGGAATACGAATGCTCGGAAGGAAGAGTGATTGCATTCATCCGGGACCTATTATGGTCTACAGACAAGCGGAGTAGTTATTTCTGGTAATTCTGCTTATGGCCACAGAATAGTCAGAGTAGCGTGGTCATCGACCTGCAACATTTCAAAATGGCGAAATCACTATCAACACACTCGAGAGCTATCGACCTTTGTTAGACAAGAACTATCAAGTCTTCAGAAAAAAATCGAAGTATAAAAGTTCGTAGAGATCGTATAGTTCTCCTGGGGCCGGTTGTTCATAGCACGATTAGCGCCAATCTAGGTTTACCAGCTGACCAGTTGCTTTGGTTTCGTTTATTTTGGTTGAACAATCTAGTTCAGATTTCATAGCTTGAAAGCTTTTTGGACGCACCCAATATCTGTAGAAGAAAATTCCAACTTTTCTCAACAGCGTGATCAGAATTTGTCCACAAACTTTTTCACTAATCCTGGACTAAGCTAACCACCCTTTGAACAACCGGGCCCTGGAGGTCCTACAAGAGCGAGAGCAGGCATTTCTAAAACTAAATAGTGAGTCGGTGAACGTCTGTTGACGCACGTTGGAGCCCATATGACCGACGTTAAATTCGTTTTGGTGTCGGAATTACTCATATGCACTTTTGGTGCATCCAGTATCCCCTGTAATCCCTTGTTTGTATTGTGCTTTAAGGATAATCAGAAAAGTCTCGAAAGAATACACTCTCAAACCCTGTCCCCGATTGACTCCACAGATAAACTAAACAGCCTTTCCCAGCCTTACGCAGGGTGAACCTCGACACTTGTATCACGTAAGTCATATAGTAACCGAATAAGCCTGTAACTTTCGGTTGGTATCATTTTGATGCAGCTAGTTATATCGTACATGTATGTGTCAAAAAAAAAAACCTTTGCGGTCTTTCATATTTCTCTAGCTGGTAAAGACGTGGCAAACCTGAAACGCATTAGCCAAGCGCAGGTGTAGAAGAAATAGACTGATATTTCCAGTGCAAGCCGTTGCGCTGGAGACGTCCGAACTTAAAATGAAGTTTCTGTCTCTTACAAACAGTGTAGTGGCATTAGATCAAATAAACAATGTCCGTGAAATAGCTAACCTTAAGCATTAAAAGGCCATTTTAACTGGTGATAGCGCCGACGGTTTCAAATCATGCGCCATGTGCAACTAATATATAACTCCAAGCAACGTAATGCGCGTGATAAAGATTTTTTAAACTAATTTGCATGTTTGATTCGGCTGTGTCACAAAAGACAGATTCGGTCAAAAATCTGGATGATAAACACATCAGCGCCGACTTTTGACAAGTGAGTCCTTGTAACAAATCAACCGTAACTATCCAAATAATCGTAAGACGTTTAATCCAATTCATTAAAGTGTCCTTTGATTTAGCAAGTTAACGCGCAACCGTCATCTTCCATCTACATACAAAAACAGTTTACAAACTGCATAAAGTTCAGGTGACTGTGAGCCTGACGTTACAGCGTAATTTGCCGACAATCCTTGGCACGAAAAAGTGCGGCGCGAAAGAGTTTAATTATAGTCTTAGTGCAGGACGAGGCGTTTAATGCTGGAAAGTTCATTGTCTAACGATCGGCGTGATTGCTAACCTTCATACTCATCTATCTGTAGAATGACAGGGTTAAGTGCTGAGCGTGGGAACCGCTCCGATGAAGGTCACAACTACTTTTCTTTCTTTTGGAGTGAATAAATGTAGCGTTTCTTTCCTAGCTGCGTCGCCGACGCTTCACAAAAATTCTGTTTTATAGCCTGAAAATATATTTCCCTGGTTTCTCAAGCCGTAAACTCGCCACAGTTTTCCAATCTCTTTGCTGAGTGAGACTTATGAAACTTCTTCGAGTTTATGGCTTGATAAGTTTGCTGTTTGCGCAAATTTTGTTCACGTTCGAACACTGAATTACCACTAGCAGAATGTGCTCGTGCAACCGCATGCTGTAGTGATTATTTTACATATTGCAACACGCAGATCTTAGCCTTGCTTGTGATACTGTAATGACGGGATTTGAACTCGCACCTTCGGGATACCGGGTCAGCCAATTATTTCTGAGGTTTTTTAGATCAGCCATGAAGTACGCGATTCTGCGCGATATCCTCATTGACGAACGAGAGAATTGTGCCGCATGAAGGGCAACTGGACTATTCTGCGAGTGTTTAGCAAAATGTAACGCACTTGTAATCTTGAAGCTCACTTGCGGATGGACTAGTGCATGTGAGTAGGACTCTGCAGAGACCCTGTTCTCGTGAACTCGCTGACCCCTTTAAGGGGAGCAGCAGAGATGAGGGCTTTCTTCGCTCTCTTGTTTCGTCATATTTTTTCAACAAAGTTGCAACTTACGAATTTGAAATTGTGCTTGGTCGTTTGAGTTGTCGATTTGCTACGAATGAAAAGGCGAAGAACAAACGTAGGATCGTATGCGATCCTACTGGCTGGCTAAGAATTAAGCGCCTCACTGGTGACCAGCTGTTTGTTGGACTCTTCCACGTCAGGAGCTAAAAATTCGTCCTCAGTTCACTGCCTGAGAAGCATGGATGCGCTCTTTAATAGATAATTACTGAGGCATGCAGCGTTATTGGATATAACCTTGACTTGCATAATTTTGCTCTCAGCATTGGTTGGTATAATGCAGATTGAAAACAACAGGTTTGATGAGGGTCAGTAATTGTTTATCAACATGAAGCCAACGCATGCAGAGTACCGTGCACATCGTATTTGCCATACGTGAGCTGGTTAGGTTGAGGCTGATAACGTTGGGGAACGTGTTTTGAAAGAGACGGATGCATACAGAAATGTCGCATTACCTTTGAGGTAACTCAGTTTACCAATCTTACACTGGCTTTGTTGGCAGGCCGCGTCAAAATGACTGTTCGTGCTCGACGTGTAAAAAAGCCGTTAGTGTGCGTGGGAACTGACGAAACTTGAGGGAGGGGAAGGCCATTACCAGCCGACAATTTGAAAAAGTAAAAAAAAAAAGCAAATTCTGAAAAATAACATCTTGTAAAACTAAAATTTGGATTGTATATCAAGACGGAAGACATAAGGGTGATATTTCGAGTTTATTACTAACTCATTGTTAAACCTAATGAGTTTAATAAACTGTATCACCTTTATTTGTCTTTCGTCTACAACCCAAATCTTGGATTTACAAGATGTTATTTTTCGGAATTTGCTTGATTTTTTACTTAAGAGAAGGGGACACCGGCATTTCGGGTGAAGGCTTTTCTGAAATTTCGCTGCTCCGACAAACGGCGTTCTATCGAAATGTCGGCATCTATCGTACGTTTCGGCGTTCCCGCACCCCTGTGGTGTTTCTACACATTGTTCACGACTGTGCCTACGCAGCCCTCTACTTCTGTATCACTGTTCCTGCTCGACGGTGATTAAGCATATCATTGAGCAATTACTGTCATGCAAGTTGTCAACCAAGTCTTAACGGGACAATTACAACTGGCGTTGCGATTATCCGATCTCTGTACTCCTGTGCAAAGATCAGGCGGTCTGATGTACTTTGTGAAGCCGCCGCAGCCTCAGGGCTTGTCGCGGAAAGATCGTGAAAAGGGCACTCGGCGCATCGTTGGACTGTTACAGCAACTTTCAGTTCCACTTGAACTGTAAGTTTTTCCCAATTCATTCGAAATAACGAACTGAACACCACAAAAATAGCTTCGGATACCGGTCAGAAATGTTTGTAGATCAAATGTTGATGAAATCGGGACCAACCATGAAGCCCTTTTGGCCTGTTGTTTATTCAACCACCCCGGTCATATTAGTGGATCAGGGGTGCGTTAGGCGCTCGCGCACCGCACTTTTTTACTGTAAAAATATCCCTGAAAAAGCTCGAAAGCGTAACACGTAGCGGCTCAAATACGCTCGAAATTGAGCAGATGTTGGCACGGAAAACCTAAGAAAGTGCCAAAATATATATCAAAATTCACGATTTTGGTCCGTCGCAAAATCAGGAACTAACACACAGCTTCAATCACTGCCATATTTTCTCGAATGTCCTGTCTGAAAATATTCTTCTCGTGTATGACATTGAACATTGGACGCATTGTGTGCCTTGTTACATGAGTCAGAATCATTTTAGACATTATCTCTTTCGGAACAACCCTTCTTAAAAATCCTATGTTCGCCATTGTCTGTACGATCTTCCGGTTCGTCACGATTGCACGACAGAAAGTATATGTTTTGCACTTTATAGAAGGAGTTCAAGAACAAAGTACGTTGCATACCAGTTGAAGTTTTCTCGTTTTTAAGAGATTATGGTGGTGAATGTTTTAATTTTTACGTGTCGGGAACTGCCTTAAAATAGGGTGATAAGTATCTGCATATCTTGGTCTGGGAACCTCCTCTCGACAATAGGATTGTGCGATATTTGCCCCTTTTTACATTACGCAAAAATTCTTGTTCCGATGTATGTATGTATGTATATATGAGGATATGTGTGTGTGTGTGTGTGTATTTCCAGCCAGAAGGCCCAAAGTTGCATTTTATCGCGACAGGCCCCGGTTGGGTCTTAAAAGATGCCCTGACACTATAAAATTTCCCTCTTGTAACGTGCACACTCGGTCGGTTAATCTTCTCTTTATTTCAATGTGATCACAACTATTATTATACAAACTTCGCCTATATATAGTGTTTGTCCTTGCACGTGAATAGCTTACGGTATTTTACATTACACAATACAATTGATATTACTGGGAAACTACATGAAAGTACTTTTACTGAGAACTATGCTTCTATTGATGGTCTAGTAAAACTACATGTATTATTCCGCCATTTACTATGTGTTGTCAATGTTGGGAAAAATCCCACATGTGCGTAGTGTCATATTACTCACTTTACACAACAAGACTCGTTACACTCTATCATAAAAACTTAACTGTTAACCGAGTGTAAATATGGCCGTTTATTCCATAGAAAGTAACGCACAGCTAAAACCTGGTTCACGCGAGTAATGCTATAGTGGAAGAGCCAGCAAAGTAAACTTGCGAACCGTGATAAAATAAGCGAAAACGTTTTCTCTTCTTTTGCTCTTATTTTTCTACTTGTGGATTACTTTCCTACCGAACGACTTCACTGTGAAGCCGTTTGCACGAGTGTTCGAGGAATTACATAACCTGCGCAAACAAAAGAATCGTAAATGGCGCCGCGCTTTTCTGGATTTATGTGAGATAGGACCTTTTTTTTCCTCCGATACTGAGAATATAGAATGCTAGAAATCGTGCGTTTTTTCCCTCTGATACTGAGGATGAGTAATAGTCACATTCCAATTGGACACCAAAAATAGTACGTTTTCCTTCGGTCATGAAAACTATTGGAATGCCTGCCAAAAATCGCGTCCAGGAACGCACAAAATTACGTTCCATGAGCTAAAATTTCAAAACTTCCGGGTGGAACAATAGGAAGCTTAAGAAAGCAGCAGCAGGCAATTTCATCCAAATTGTTAGCTTTTAATCATTTCTGATGTCAGACGAGGTTTTACTCCCTCAGAGTTCCGACTTCTAATTTTAATTAGGAGTCGGATACAGACCGGGAAGAATTAAAAATGAAATCACCCTTTATTTTCAATACATTCAGCTTTGAATTGTCAGTTTAGTACTCAAAAACCCTTCTTGGCAATTTTAGTTGGTAATTTTAGGTTTTTGCTTAAAAGCAACCAAGATTTCTCAATGTTCGGTATAAGTTAATCACATCAAGCATACGTAAGGTCCCATCAACATAATCTACGATTTTGATAGAGATTGTTCGCTCTGGCGTATGGAATTGACAGCGAGACCACAGTTCCTGCTTGATATTTGCCCACGAATGTTGCAGACGTGCAGTATGTCCTGAAGACTCTGGCGACTAAATCAAGTGCATCCGTACAAGCAATCATATGCGGCCGTCGTAACCTGTAGATGAATTGTAGTGCTCTCGACAAGGTTGCGTTCTTGGGCAGGACAGCGTCGGCGATAATCTAGATGTCCAGGAACCACTCCGTCACGTGTGCACAAGTATAACATTTCCTGGAATTTTGGACTCGGTGTTAGCCAAACAAATATTGTGGAGTCACCGAATCTGGGGAGCTCAAAACTTGTTTCTTTATAGTTGAAAGATTGGCTTACAAGATCAGTCTTCGTAAAACTTGGCTTCCATGTGAAGTCTTTTTGTTCTTTGTATATTTCACAAAGACAAAGTTTACCAACACCTGCGAAGTGGATCGATGGTAGGCTTTTCTCGTTTGTGTCGTGAATAAAGGTGAGGTGTCTTGCCTCGCCTCGCCTCGCCTCGCCTCCTCCTGCCCCTGTATGTCTAACGATGAACGTGTGGTGTCGCGCCTCACGTTGCCGTGATATAACAAAAAGTTATATCACGCAATCTTCTGATGACCGGTTCGATCCCCGTCTGGGGCTCAGAAATCATTTTCTGAGTATCGAGCTTGAAGATCGTTAATCTACCATAATATATCCAAGCTCTCACGCTTCTCTAACATCAAACAAAAAGTTGACTGTGTATCGGTTTGGGCTAAGGAGATAAATAAGGCGTTGCAGGACAGTGACCATTAAGAGTCGAAGCACTGACAACACAAGTAATGTCTTCCGCGTGACTAAGAAACGATTAAGGAAGTTATCGACTTCAGTGCCTTACACTGTGGCGAAGCTGAGCATAGCAACAGGTCGTGCTATTCAAATTTTGAATTACGTATTCATAGCAACAGGCCATGCGACGCAAATATAAAACTATGTACAATATTTATTTACTGACAGTTGTAGTTGCGCTTAGCATAACCACAAAAATTTTTAAATTGTATTTTTACTTAGTAACCATTGCGTTGGTGTAAGTATATGGCTTGGTACCTTAATATCGTAGACCGTTTTCAATTCCATTGTATGGCTTGTTGCTGTGCTTCAGTAATGTAAATTTGCTTAGCACGACTGGTTGCTCTCGTTAGCTTCACCGCTGTCTTTCCATCCAACTACTCGATACCTGTTCAATCGTTATTCAAAGGCTGTTTGTTAGTCTAGTGCCTGCGTTTCAAATACTGCAGAGATTTTCCGTGTAGGGTCACGTGTTGGCGATGTTTCAAGGTGTTACAAGTCACGGCGGTTTTCTGATCTCGTGATTTCTGTCAATTTTCTTATTTTCACACGATTTGTCCCCCCCGTGGTTTTGTCAATATTTGTCAGTTTTCTGATAGTGTTCGTTAATGTAATCACATACGTTACTCCGGCTTCGGTTGGTTTCGTGCGTCGTTCGCTTTTTAGGGAAGGAAGGGATAACAAGGGAAGATCTTGTGGAATCTGGGATAACCAGTCTTAACCTGTTGCCGAGAACAGTGAAGGGGCGCTTCCGTTAACATTTACTGTACCAAGTTTTAATATTGAAACCTCAGGTACTTTTTGGAATTTGAGTAATATGATAACATGACAAGTCACTTGGGTTCTTAAACCTGTAGTCAAAGAGGACGATGTGTCACAGGCGTCTTTTAGGCACACAGCTGTTCCCAACCAGGAGGAGCTCGAGTGTTTCAACTTTACCTTTCCTCCCTCGCCCAGGAAACATTGCACTTGAGCGTCATTAAATACAGGACACGTACGTCTTTCAACATTCGTCTTCCCGATAGCTGGGCGTACAATAGTCATACGCATTGGTTTCTGCACGCTTGGCACATTCTTTTGGCTTAATCAGCATGTATATATATAAACATATGTATTTATTTTTGTAGTCATTTATGGACCGTCGCATTTCGTAAAGCTTTTATCGCCGGATTGACACACTTGTTTGGTTTGTTTTGTTCATTTGCTCACATGCTGTATACATGACGGGAAAAGATTCTAGCGGAAGATTTGATACAACGCAAATTATTATCAAGGTACGTTTTAATTGAACACGGGATTGAACACTTGGGATAGTATTTATGGAACCTCCGTTGAGAAACTTCGGTTTCACTTGATTTCGTTCTGATGCTCGCTGCGATGTTTTCGTATTTTTTTTCTTCTGTTGTTAAACTTAATCCTTTGTTTTTTCTATCAATCAATTCCTATTGATAACTCTACCACATGTATGAGAAATCTGGAGTTTACAGTTTGCCGATTTTGTGGAAGTAACTCTGTCGTTTGTATTTATAATTATATATGACGTGAACACATGTTGACATGGTGATCCGCCGAAGTCCAGCATCAGTTGTCAACAACTTGCTGGACATTAGAGCGTAGACTTAGGCAAGAGTAAACTGAACGCGAGTTTCGAGGTGTCGAACGTCGGTTGTATTTTCGCTCCGGGTACGTCTGGCTTGGCCTCCAAGGTCAGTCAGTATTGCGTCAGAAATACAATGAATTGAGATGAAGGTCAAGCTGTTTCGGTTCTCGGCTACGGTCTGTTCATTGCGAATAAATGGTCTTGGATGTCGCGAATTCATCTTTTTTGCCATGGGAACGCAAAACTGGCGTATCTCAATCTGCTTTAGTGTGTCTAGTTATTTATTTACCCCCAATAGGAAGTCTCATTGTCCTCGTCCTGTTATGAGGAAAACATTAAAAACATCTTTCATACGACTCTCTTTTTGACATGTTTGAGGAAGTTGATCGTCCAGGTTAGTGTAGTCTTGAGAAAGACTGTTGGTTGAAGTGACTGACGTTTCGACAGCCTTAGCGGCGGTCATCTTCAGAGTCAAAAGGAGAGTAAATGTCAGGTTCGCCTGTATTTGTATCTGGCTCGTGCGTGGTGGCTTATTAACTCTCTTTCTCTTGATGGCGAACTCTTTCACCACGAATATCAGTAGCAGATTCAGAAGAGAAAGAGACCCAGCTGGCGTGAAGAAAATTCCGGACTTAGACAATCGCTGTGCTTGGGAACAGCTCGGCCTGGACTACTCTAGATCAGTCTGAGATCAGTCTGAGATCAAGCTGTTCCTAAATATAACCTTACTTCATGCATATTTGCCATGTAGGCTGCGGTCTGTTTCAGCGAAGCTTGTCATTTCTCTTGAAGGCGTTGCCAAACAGAACATAATCTTTCCCCGAGAAAGTGTTCCTCAAATCGTTGACAAATGGTGGGTAAAACACATCAACTTCTTTCGTCGAAAAACGCATGAAAAGTCATGAAGAAAATTGTCCCGTTTTGCACACCTCCGTTTCATGATCCCCCCACTCCCCTTTCATCCTGGCGCCCTCTCCCCCTCCTTCCGTCTTCTTGGTGGCTACAAAGAGCCAGGAAGCCTTTGTGGAGGACAATAGTCCCGCTTGGTACCGGCTTGAATGGCGCGCGCGCATTTGTACTTGAAATTCCACTCCGGTGCATATGTTATACTACACATTCTCGTGTGAACGGAGCTAAAGGTGATAATCCGTTTAACATCAAGTCGATTTAAGTGATAATCGGCTTAAAAAGAAAGAAATCAAAAAACAATTACGCGAAATCTTGACAAATGAGTTATGATTATCATTCGGAGGAGATGACAACTTTGTCGTTTTTTCAGAGACGCTGTACGGCACTGGGATTACTTAGATAACTAAACACTAAATGTGTTATTAAAGTTAAAGATTTGAGCCCAGGAGAATCAGTACTTGTTGGTGATAGTGCACCGTCTATGTTAGTGTAGTGTTGAGAAAGACTGTTGGTGACTCTGCGGCGGCCAGGTCGTCACTACGTCAGTCACCAAAAATCTTTCTCAAGACTACACGAACCTGGACGATCTACCTTCACCACCATGTACTACGCTTGTTCTTTGTCTGCATCGAGTGAGTCTGCTATGCTTGAAAAGGTGGAGGCGGAAATATCAAATCATGGGAGGCCCAACACTGAACTGTAGGAAACCGACTGTGTTTCATTAAAACGTAATCGAAAATAAACTCTGAATTAAATGCATGGGCGTCTAAAACAAAAAATTGGTCAGTCGGCAACTGAACGAATCTCGAGAGAAATGCGCAAATTTTGTTAAAAGGACCTTTGTTCCACTAGCTGCGCTAAACGGCTCACCGCGCCTCAAATTTGTTCCCATCTTTTTGTTTTCTCATGCGTAGTCAGATCGGGAATATCCTATAAATCATTCTCTCTGTAGTCATTTTCTGTGTAGTCATTCTCTCTGTAATCATTCTCTCTGTAATCATTCTCCCTGATGTCATTCTCTCTATAGTCATTCTCTCTGTAGTCATTCTGTCTCTAGTCATTCTCTCTCTAGTCACACGAAAAGCGACGGCTTGTCTCGCTTTGCCGATTAAAATCGTCGACATTTCTGGACTGAACGACACACAGCGAATATGTGTCTTATGGAGGTGTTCTATTATGAAACAGCAGTAGTTAGCTCCCTGTATTTTTCTTAACGTGCATCTGCCTGTTTAGCCTGTTCTTCTCATGATTTCCGCAAGACCAACGCGGAGCTTTTACATGCTAACAACTACGATTGGCGGTCTTGTATTTAAACGTGTCCAAACCCATTGGAGATTCTTGTACAGGTTTTTTTTCTTCCTATATGGTCTCTTCACCAGCTGAGTCAATCAACCTTTACTTCCCGCTCGACAGACTAAATATTTGATTCTCCCTGTTGGATATTCCTGATCGGTAGGGGATTCAAAATTTGAACTACGGACTACGATTCTGGTCAAACAATTTAAGTATGGCAATAAATGTAGTACACATACGCTGATTACGAAGTCAGACCAACACGAGTTGAGATCGCTGCCCATACAGATCGTTGTTCTAGTTTAAATACGACCTGTTCGAAAACTAAGCTCCGGCCATTTTCATTCAATTCGGGTGTTGGACCGACACGAGTGAGTTCAGACCGTTTCGAACTTATACCGGTACGAAATTTTCTTCGTGAAAACGCAAAATCTTTCCAAATCAACCATTGATGTGACAAAGAATAACAAAAACGTTGTTGCTGGGGACAAATTCGGAACGCTGTCTGAAATATTGGCGAGAACATCACTTCAATTTCATTCCGGTCTCATGTAAACACTTCAGAAAATTTTGACTTTGGTAAGGGTCTGAATTCTTACCAGCCTCATGTAGTCTGCCCCTAAGTTACCTACCAACGCATAACTCGAAATTAAGTCAAGCATACTGACCTTCTCTGTCGACGTAGGACCTACTTTGTTTTTACGCCGTAAAGTATTCTTATTCTGCGTCGTCTACTGAGTCACGACGCTATGAAGATTACTTTCGGAGTCAAAACTTGGAAATGCTCTTTGTACTTGGAATAAAATTCTGTTTTTGAAACTCATTGTCGTTGTCGTAGTTGTCGACATGTTGTGTATTCATCACATCTCTCTGAAATTTTCAACTGAAGTCGTCTGTTTTTCTAGTTTTAGATTCCTTACTGCGTAAACCAAAACTAAACTTAACCTTTTGGACTGTAAACAGCTGTGGGTTAGGTTGGCGCCGCTTGATTGTTTTTTTTTGTTGTTAAGGATATTACTCTGCGGTTGAAAAACTCCCCTAACTTGGTTGTTAGTCCAGTCGGAGTTCACGTCCTAGCCGTTTTGTTACAGATCCCATGCAGTGATTGCTATAATTATCGGACAAGTTATCCGGCTGGATGATGGTGCCAACTTCTTAATTCCATATATCTTGATTTTATTTTTGAAATACAATAATTTACGTGCAACAAACGTATGTATGTACGTATAAAGGTACTTATGTGTATATATACATACCTACATACATATAGGTATGTATTTTTTTATGCATCCGTATGTGTATGCTTGCGTGTATGTGTATATGTATGTGTGTGGGTGGAGAACTGGTTTCGTGCGTGCATGCTAGCACTGATGTGTGTGTAAATATATATTTTGAGCGAGTTACCGTGTGAATACAGGATATATATATATATATATAAACTTGCATAAATTTTGGCAAACATGAACATATTGTAAAAAGCATGTATAGGTAAATCTGTAACTGTGAATATTTCAATCAACTTTGATATATTAAAATGGCCAACGAATGTGGCAAAAAAACGTATAGGACATCTTCACTGACTGTTGAAGTGAGAAAAAAATGAAGATACAAAGCTCTTGATAGGTTCATATATTGATATGTTTTGTGCCCTAATGTTTGCAATTTGCTTTCGCTTTGTCTCTCTCTCTCTCTCTGTATATATATATATATATATATATAGTCTATTAAGTTATAGCTTTGAGCAACTGTCGTTACACTGTGTTTCACGCTTACGCGATCATCAGACCTATCATAGACTATCAAAGCTCTACACCTTTGTATTGAGCACTCTTCTCTTCAGAGACCAAACAGCTACATCTACATCTATATATATATATATACCATCAAATACACTGTATATTAAAATTATATATATATAAATATATATTTATACATATATATACATATATATAGGTTCAATCTGCAGACGTACATTTCGCTGTACTACAGCTCATCAGTGCAGCTCGAAACGAACTTGGATTGATAAGGGACCAGAGTAAATGACCAGACATATATATACATATACATATATATATATATATATAGGCCCAGTAGGCCGAAACGGTTCCGTCTGTAGTTATATATATATATATATATGTTATATTTAAAAACCAAGCAAGAGTGCTTGATCGGGATTTAAAACACAAGGCGATAGCGGAGTGTTTTCGACCCGATAAAGCACGAACTGCGAGTTTTTTTAAATGTCTTATGAAATTCGCCTCTTAATACGCTAATTCGTGAAGAAAGTTTGGAAATTTATCGTTCGTAAGCCGAAAAAATCGAACTACATCTTCACTTATTAGGGCACATGTATCTTTATTGCATATATAGATCCGACACGCTTATGATTTTCTTTTGTCTTTTCCTCATGAATTTTTAATGACTTTTATAAATATATATATACACAGCAAATTGCAAAAATTATGGCACCATTTTATTCTCACTTCGACGGTCAGTGAAGATATGGTGTGTGTTTTTTGGTACGTTCTTTGTCCAGGCTAATGTATTAAGGTTGATTAAAGTATTCATAGTTATACATTTACCTATACATACTTTTTTTACGTATGTTTAGGTTTGCCAAAATTTATACAATTGGTTGTATATATATATATATATATATATATATATATATATATACACATATGTATACATATTGCCTATATTTACACGGTAACTTGCTCAATTCAGGACCCATTAATGCAGACACCCGTCAGACTCATTTATCCATTTTCTGGAATGTTTTGCATTTAGAGAGAAAGAAAAGCATAAAGAATTTCTTACTTGATTACTAATCATCTGACAAAGTTTAAAAAAATGCCAAATAGCAATCTTCATCCAAGATATTAGTACTGCCCTGAGTGCTGAAACTCTGCCGTGAAGTAGAGGAACGTGTCGAATCATGATGAGTTTTTGTCTATTTACCCAAATTGGGATGTGGAACCCTATTATTCCCCGAGTTCATTGTCTCTCAGGTTAATAACAGAGCTGGATTCCTTTGCTATCGAGATGTTGTTCCGTTAATTATTCTTAACTGCAGTTTAAAGGACCCATTGTACAATTCTAGTTAGCTTTCTATATTTAAATGTTATTTTGTTGGTATGTCGATTTTTCCTGAAAACCTCAAGATTTTTCTTTGTTTCATCCTTTGCATATTTCAAAACTCTCAAGACAGCCAGACAATTAGGCCCCAGATCTTGCTGAACCAATATTCCTTTCAAAATCAAATGTATTCTTCTTACCTTTGGAACTACTTTATGAAGCGGATACGCGGAATTACTGTCAAAAGTCGTGTACTTTCCACACCTACTTCTTTTTGGTGACAGACAGACAGATGTTCTCTCGGCTTCACTATGACGACAATAGCTTTGTCTTTGACGGGTTATTTACTAAATATTCAAGCAATTAAGGGGGGGAAATATTGATACCTCGGACTACAAACGTAACTTCAAATAGGCGGGGTATTGCTAACAGATAATAAATATTTTCGTCACAGCACGTTTTCTCCAGTCTCAAATATCCGCTAACGTTGCGGGTTCGAATCCCTGGTCGAGACTGATTGCGCAGTAAATTAGAAGAGTACATATTCTGTGATTATCTTCAATCATGCTCGAGGTTATTTCTGATTAGTAGCTCAAAATCGGACCAAAAGGAAACAATTACACTTAATCACCGCAAGTATATAAGAACGTTGAAGAGCAACTTCAGCCAATTATATTTTAGTTATTCTGTTATAAGTAAGCACTCAAGATTTGGTTGGTGTGACGCCATTATCAAGCGTCACATTCTTGCATTTTAAGGGCTGTTTACTCGTGAGATTTTCTAGGTTGCTACTGTCCTAATGGTGTATGCAATAAACCCGTGACAGTCTTTACAGCTAGATATCCTCTTATGATTCGCTGCAGTGTGTCCACGATGCTCTCGTCAGTTTAACACATGCTCCAAGATGTCAATCGCGAGGCACAAAATCGTTAAGTGTATACGGCCCTTTTTGCTGAATTACCAGTCCGCCGAAATTTTCATCTATAACTGTTTCATATTACAGCCATAGATTGTGTAACAATAAATACCGCGCAAAGGTGCTGTGAACATTAAGACATTGAAGACTAACGTCGAGATACCCGTATCAGGTATAAAAAATAAGAAACTATTAAACAAACCACTGTGTTAAACCCGGATATTGGGTGATGTTTCCCATAAAGTTATATAAACCCGCAGTTTAAATTTAGCCTAATCATAGTGCGCTGTGGTATAGAAGCCTATATCTGGATTTGAATTTGACAACCCTTGACAGTAATCCACTTTCTTCTCACGAAAGCACTTCACGAGATGAGAGATTCCCCAGGCTTCGTAATTGACGTCACTAGAAACACCAAAAAGTTAAAACGCACTCCACAAGTATTGTGCCTCATCGTTGTCCGGTCTGTTTCAAACGTTAGGCCAAACAGAGGTTTCCTCCCTAGAAGTTGACAGCAAACGCTCGTCTTCAATTTTTTACGCGACTAATAAATCTGCGCTGCAGTGGTTTCTTGTCGCTTATCACAATGGCTGGGACTCTATCCAACGCTTCAAAGCGTGCGTGAAAAATAATTCCCGTGTGGTGAATATGTTTAGATCTTGGATGCTGATTAATAACTACAATCAAATGCGCTCGCGATTAGAATTGCCTTGCTTTTGATTGTCCAACTTTCGCTTTCATTTCAGCATTCGATTATTCCTGAAATATTGAAATTCTTTGGTCTTTCCTCTTTTAAAAAATTACCTACCAAAATCTTGAGCTTCTTTTCTCACTTACAAAACTCCACAATGTACTGGCGTCTGACAAATATTGCGAACAGCAAGTTCGCGTCCTGGCCAGGACCACTTTATACAAGAAAGCCGATCTTGGATTCTTGGGCACCTCCATAAGCAGTAGACTCGTAAACGTCTTTACTTCTCTCTCTCTTCCTTTCTGTCTTTCTTTCCTTCGTTCTCTCCCTTTCTTTCCTTCTCTCTTTCTCCCTTCCTTTCTTTCTCTCTCTCTCTTATCTATTCTTTCCTTCTTTCTCTTCCTTTCATTCATTCTTTTTTCTGTTCTCGCCTTCATCGTTGCTTCCATTCTTGTTTTCATTATTGCTTTCAGTTTTGTTTTTAATTGTTTATTCATTAATTCATTCATTCATTAATTCATTTTATTCATTCCTTAACATCCGTTTAATGGGTTCTTGTTTGTATGTCAGTTTGTTTTATCAATTGCAAATCACCCGAATGTCTGAGTTTGAATTTTGACATTGTCTACATGTTAGCAGACTGGAATTCTAATACTATCGCAGTTCATCAATGCATTCAGACGCCTGAGCAAACCTAAGTTCACTATGTGTATTTTGTACTTGCTTTGTCCAAACAGATAAGAAGTTGTTTTATAATCAATCATGCGATACTTGATCAAAACACATTGCCATTTAAAAGAGAGCTCCCACGCCCAGTTTTCTTCATGTTGTTTTTTATGAGTAAAAGCATTTAAAACAGAAATTTTGGAAAGAAAATTTGAAACGCGTGTTGCGTATAGGTGCAGAATGAAATTTCGTTTGCGCGATGTCATCAGAAGCATTAGGTCGTATTTTGCGTGCATGTGGTTTGTTGGTACACTGTTCAAATATAGTAATGCTTTCAACAAAAGCACTTTCATTCAAAATTGCTACTCTCACGAAATACTGTTAAAAAGTAAGGTTTTCGAGTAGAATAACAGTTTTCCAGTCCTTTCGATGCCTGAAGAAACTGTCAGGCTTTCTCGGACCTCCTGAATGTTCTTTTAGCAGGTTGCAATCAGGTTTTCCTTCATGTCCTAACGCTGCTTGATTAGGTTCTCGTTCAATACCGTCCGAATGTTTTTCTGTTTCCAAATTCACGCTGATAACCCTAATTAAGAAAACGCTTTAAAATTTGTGTTCAACCCACGTTCAAATCTTCATCCCACTGTGCAAATCACTATGTGTCATTATTGATCTCGCAAGTTGTTGCGAATGGATGTGGCCGCTTGATTAGTGACTGACTGATACCTCTGGATAAAACCTGAAATCGACTGGTCCTACTACCTATGTTGGTGGTACGATTTCACAAATTGTCCGTGCGGTTTCAGGACTTGGGCTTTTGACCCGTTTGAAAGATTTCTTTAAATGTTGAGCTTGCAAATTATCTACGCAATGGCTTTTATCAAGAGTTGATTAAATTAGCCCCTACGACCATGTAATTTTCTCTTAATTATCATTTGGAATCAGTACACATAAACGTATTCTTCGAATTATGACAACACCTAAGCCAAGGTGATTTAACCTTGCAATAATTCAGAATGGGAAGACACCCCGACAAGATCGGATGCAGATAACGCAGCTATAGACTGCCACCGTCCATAACTGATGCAATTTTTCGACGCGTCTTCGTCGCAGGCGATATTTCCCAGGCGCAAATTCATCTAGTAGGTTAGCTAACGACGGTGATTGCTCCACGCGCGGAGTGTGCTTATTGAATTCTTATTCACTGGCGGAAAGATGTCGGGCGTCTAAAGCGATCGACGTTTGTTGGGTAAATGATCACGAAAACAGAAAAGTTGTCTGCGTGTAATAACCTCGAAAATCTCATTAGCGTTATCGCCACGGAAATTGAGCTTGTACACAAGAACACGCTAATTGCAGACCTCCTGTATTTCATCAATACGTCCAAGGGGTACTCATTGTTCTTAAATATGATTTTTATGTTGCTTTAAAAAGCAATTATCCACACGATTGGTCCATTATTGCATGAACAAAGAAACGAAGCAAAAAGAAAATAAAAAAACTGCGGTAACGATTTGGTTTCCAAGAAAGCACAGTTTTCTAATGCGCGCTCGTGAAGAGGTCTGTTTGCTGGTCATTATCGAAGTTCTCAGTTTCTTGTTGATAAACGGATTAAGGAATTGGTAATAGCTGTTACTCTGGCCGTAATGTCTGTTTGAAATGCACTTAGTTGATGGACTGGAGAATACGCCGAAAAAGAGATGCCGCGAAGGTCCTGGCAATTCGGCAGTTTCCGTTTCCTTAATTGTTCATTCGGTAATCAGCACGTGTGCTTGAAAGCCAAGGGCCGTGGGTGTATGGTATGTAAGAAGGCCAATGAATTTTCAAAGCAAGCCCTTGATTTAAAAACAATGTTGCCAGTACTTGAACGAGATTAGCAACGGGAAGGAGCTTGTAAAACATCCAGCAGTTGTCTGTGCTGAGGGATTATATTTCACCGAGGATAAGTCAAGAATGCCGAAGGTACTGTGTAATGTTGTTGGCACGTCTCTTCCCGTGCTTCGTTCTCACGATTATGCCAGCTCTAAGACCCGGCGTTGTTGAAACAGAAGGCGAGTTGAGCATAATACGATCCACTTTTTAACGTAACTTGGTATCGTCTAGGGACACGTTTAAAGTTGGCTTAAGTAAGCCGTCGTTTATCGGCAGCCAGCGTCGCTTTCCATTCGACATTAAAAAATTTGGAATCCTTTTTAGTTATCATCCATTTTTGGGATATCTCTTCGCCTCTCCTTACTCGGAAGTATTCTCCAACTCGCTTGGCTTCGTAATCGGCAAACGTTTACGCTTCGCCATTGTAAATGGACCATTGCCGCGTAGCAAAAAGCAGACCCAAGTGCTTTGGTGACTTGTTAATAAAGTTTAGCTTCGATTACAATGCTGTTTGTAATTTTTTGTCTGATCCGTCATCAAAGCCGAGTTGTAAGTTTTGTGTAAACACGGTAAATCCCTCACGTGGCTCATTCATTTTTCACCTTTTAGACGCACAGCGATGGCTTTGTTCGTTAGGGTTTCCCGTGAGACTTCGTTTGAAATGTCATTTGATAAAAATAACCATAACTCGGACATCCTCAGGTACTTCCAATTCAGGATGTAGTCCTCTTTATTTTTGCAAGATACTCGACGAAGGACCACTAAAAGTGAGGAATGCCAAAAATTCATCCGTAATTTGATGAAAAATTCAGTCATTACCCATCCAAAGGGAATTTGTCAACTCCGCGGGGAGAAATTATAGCCTCTTTCTCCTGCGTAAATTACCATTAGAAAGATACCTTATTTTCTTTGTTAAAACCATTTTTAATGCATGGAAGTATGACGATCAGTTTAGTTCATACATTGTGAAAACCTTGTCGATCTTCTGACTAGTCGATTGTCGGCAATCGTTCTTTTGCTTTTCAAACAGAGCTAAACTAACTACCCCTAAAGCTGCCAGAAAGATTTCTGTTAGCCTTACGTAATCACAAAAACGTTTGAAATCAGTTCCAAACAAATTCATACAAGTGGATTTCAGGTGGACATACGTCACGCAACGTCGAACAGGATGAGGGCGACTGCTTTAGCGATCAAACGCAATATTCAAATTCAAAGAGGTTTTACGACCAGGAAATGACAATGTAAATCAGAAATTGATTCGCAAACATGAATTGCATATCATATGCGAAATCGGTCGGTTACCAGTGAATATATTTAACGAGAGCTTGAACCTTGCAACGCAGTACGAACAGTTGGGTGACTATCTTTAGAGCCGTAGTCTGTACGAACTTCGCTTCCGAAGTCTTTGATGAAATGGAGGGTCATCGAACAGTCAGAGGCGGCTTCCTCGATAGTTTTACTAGCGTTCAACAGTTTGTTCTTAAATAATGTTTGGAAGAAGACAGAGACTTGTAAGTCGTCTTCGGTATACCCGATTTTAGGGGGTTTATATTTTGAACATTGGCGTTCGTATCTGGGCAGTTATAGTACGTATCGTTCTTTTTAGCGTAGTCCAACGACAACTCATGTGTTCGTATTCTCTTTTCAGGTGTTGTGTACATTGGGAGTCGTTCTTTTGTGCTTAAATACATTTGTCATCGCCAGACCAAGTCCAGTAGGTCTCAAAACGCCGACCAGTTTCCTGGCAAATCTAAAAAGAAATCTGACTATACTGTCAAGAGTTTTCAACTTGACACAAGCAGGAGATATTGCAGACTCCGATAAATATACTACGAAACAATACAGAGATAAGGCAGCAGTATCGCCTAACTCTAAAATAAGTCTGCAACTGGTTGGTGCTAAAGCGACCAATGTTCGAAGGGGGAGGCTTTATTCAAAATACGGATTTCTTGTACAAATGTCGAAAGATGGATTTGTAGACGGTACAATGAAATACAACAGCCCAACCGGTAGGTAGTCTAACGAATCTTACATCATTCTTTATGTTGTCCCATCTTTTCAGGTAACAGGACCTATTTTTTGCAAAGGTTTCACCTTTTGTGTTCGTGTTAATCTCTCTTAGAGGTGAGCTTGCACTTCCTTCATCAGTCATTTTATGTTGATGGCGCAAAAAAACTCCTTGTTTACTTCTCGTGACTGTAGTAAATCAGATTAAACCGCTCCCGGATTACAAAATGGCTCATTCAACTGTTGTCTTTACGTTACTATTTGTTTAATTCATTTGGTTTACAATAGCTACGAGGCCACGAAAGCTTTCTCCTTTTTGTTGTGAAGTTTACTGTGATGTCTTCCTATTTGTGACAAAGCGCGCGAAAACCAAGGTGTTCTCGAAGTATTAAGTTGATACTACAGCAGACAATAGAAGGCATAAGAGGTTTTTAAAAGCTACTGTTTTGAAGTGCATACTTCTCAGAATACAAAATAACTCAGATGTAATATTCAAAGGTTCCCAGGAAATGATTTTCCCTTTGCTCCCCAGCGAGTTCAAGGGTTCTACGACGCCATTTTCATGTCGATAGGCCATTTTCGTGGAGCTGTATTTTGGAAGATTTGTCCATTGAATATTGTCCCAACAACTGACGGAACTATTTACTTTGTCTGTAAATTGTCCAGTAGATGGGGTATAGGTAACTATTGCTTCGTCGTTCTTGAGTTCGAGATCAAATGAAAAACATTGAATGGGGGCCATCGAAATGGTTTAAAAACCATTAAAGGGTTTCGCTCTCGACACTTCCTGTTTTAAAAAAAGAAAACAAAAAAGCTACGAACCCTTTTTATATTTTGACGACAGGCTCGTTTGCATGAATTAAAAACAAGACAAAACTCTAACTGCTTTTTTGCTTACATATGGCGGGCGTTCTGTTTACTCCAAAGATGCATGGCTGTCAAGACAGCCCCCACTTTGCTATGATTAAAATAGCATGTCCGAAGCAATTTTCTTCGTTCAACTCCAACAGTCCAGAAACGTAATTGAACATAAGCCAGCGTTTGTTTCTCAACTCTCAGGCTTACATTTCGGGGCGTTATAAATGAACATTTTCCCTTTTTTTCAATATCTTTGTGACGTTACCAAGGTGCTAAAATGAAGAGGAAGTATTTTAAATGCTTTAGCCTTTGAGAAAAGGACAATTTTGCTGCAGGCTTTAAATTTCCTAAGGTATACCATTGTTTACGATTTAAAAAAGGATTTTAACGAAGTATGTACTGCTTACGATTGAGATATACACGAACAGAAACTTTTCATACTCTTTGTTTTGAGTTAAGACTGAATTCGAACTGATGTTTAATATCACTTTTGACTGTGAAATTTACCTGACTTGATTATGAAGAAACAAACAGATATCCAATTTAGAATCACGGTGAGATCAAAACAGAACGAAAGAGATGTCACTAGACATCAAGCACTATGCTCCCCTACACAGACTTATAAGATATGTAAGAGTGTGGGTTGATGTTTGTGTGGAAATTTTCATTTACATTAAGAAAGTGATTCAATATATTACAGAGATTTTGACGCATAGTTTTTTTCACACGCGCTGCGCAACAACTGAAAGTACATTGTCAAAGCCGACGACTTCGTGGGCGCCATTTTGCTTGTTTGAAAAAATTCATTCAGTTTCTCATTTGTTTCAATTTTGTCGAGAGTATACTTCAGAAAAATGTCACCAACAGGATTTCATGGTGGTATTTCTCATAACAATTTTCAACAATTAATATTGTTTTGGCGAACGTTTTTCCCCGGAAAATTACAAATCATTACTTGTAACACTAAAGTGTTGTACGTACAGGGAAATGAGTGTTTGTCAAAGCAGTTGTCGTGTCTATAATTTGTATAATTCATGGTAGATCTAACACCTTACATAGCAATATCAGTATCAAACAACTACTTTGGGGTACATATGCAAATTGTGAAAAAATAAAACCTTTGTCCTCTGGGCCATTGAAAATATTTGGGACTCCAGAGAACCCTCAGTAGTTATTGATGGTCTTAACCCTTTCCTGCGCGAGCTTTTATACCTTTTGTTCTTTGTTTTCTGTAGTTTCTTTACTTTGTTCTTTCATTAGTTCTGTTGTTGTAATTTGTTGTTCAAGAACCGTATCAAGGAAGGGGTTAAATTGGCTTTCAGTTGAGATTTAAAAAGGGCTTTCTCTTTTCGAAGTACTTTTTAATGGAATAATGACTTGTTCGGGGAAACATGGAAACCGTTAAGCCTCTAGGTGGTATTTCTATGATTTCGAGTCGGTCGATTCGTGAAATGTCCTTACTTCAAACATCGTTAGCAAAATGTACAGAGGCTTTTACTATGGATGGTTCTTGTTAGTGATTATATAAAGTAAATCTCGTTCCTTAACGATGAAGCACAATACTCTTTTTTTTACAAACAACCAGGTTTGGCGATTGCGCAAACCAACATTTATATACGGTCACTATTATGGCGTGAGTCAGCAACCATCAAAATAGGCTGAGTCACTATAAATTCCTAGTCAATGGGAAGAAAGTCATGTTCACCAGTTGTCATACTGCCTGTAGTTGTTTTTGAGTAATTCGTTATATATATATTTTTTATTTTTTTCCTTTTCAATTTGTAGTATTGTTTGAGTTCCAGTCCGTCGATGTTGGCGTTTTGAGAATGAAGAATGTAGCAAGTGGCCGATATTTGGCCATGGACAAAAACGGCACAGTCCGTGGACTGGTAAACGAAACTTTTGTATGGTACATGGATAGCGATCCCGAGTCACATGACATACTTAGCACAATCAAAAAAATGTAGTTGTTCTATTTTTAAGGTGATGTTTATTAGCGTGGTGCAGCGTCGGGCTATCGAGTTGTTGTATCACCATCGGAAGTTGACGTCCGAACAGGGCCGGCTTTAAGCCAATTTGACCAATTGCTCCCAATTGGGCCCCGCGCCGAAGGGGGCCCCTCGCTAGGGTAATCTATTCTTGTCTTGTCAAGTACACACAACAACACATTGCGACACATTACACACCTAAAACCTCATTGCGGGTTTTTCAGAGAACGGCAATGATTATAATTTTCTTCTGAATTCTTAAAAAATCAGTAGTGTTTGTTTATACTATTTATATTTTGAAGTTTTTTTTACTGTACTTGAATTAAATATGTTAATTAATTATATGTGTGTATGTATATATGTATATTATGTGTGTTTCCGCTATGTTGTAAAGCAATAAACGGATTATGGTTTATATATATATATATATATATATATATATATATATATATACCAAGAAGCAAATGTAGGAAAGATTGGCGTTTGGTAGTATAGAGTGCTCAATACTGGATGGTAGAGCAAAACTATATGTGAAGATTTCTTGAAACAGGTTCGTCGCTACTCGGAGTTTCATGCACAAGGCAATCTTGTGCATGAACCTCCGAGTAGCAACGAACCTGTTTCTAGAAATCGTCATGTATATATATAATTTCATAATTTCATTTTGAATGTTTTTTCTAAACAAAAAATAAAATTAATATTTTTAATAAATCATTTCACATTGACTAAAACAAGTAGTTTTGTAACTGTGTACTTTTCAAAGATGACCTACACATTTTGTTTGTTTACTTGTACGCTTACATGTATGCAATTTTATATTAAAATATAGCTTAGATCAATTTGATCCATTAACTCACATGCACTTTTTAAGTGCACATTTTGATTGCTTGCCATTCTACCACAGAGATATATAGTCTATAATAGACTTTATTTACATCTCTGTGATTCTACAGACCTTGGCTGTGAACCTGGGGCCCCACCAAAAATGTTCCCAATTGGGTCCAGCAGCTCCTAAGGCCGGCCCTGCTTCCGAAGGTTATTTACTCGATAAGAATGTCGTACTCGATTGTACGTTCTGATGTATCCGATTAACTCAATGGAGTCCTCCGGACGTATCGCTTCTTTTGAGATATAAATTTTAGAAATGTGTGAGCTTGGAGATACCTTGAGATGATAGATGAACGTTCGTCAAGCTCTATCTTTAAAAAAACGATTTCTGAACCCCAGACGGGGATCGAACTCGCAACGTTCTGATGACCAGGAAGGCGCTCTGACGATTGAACTACCAAGACTCAGATGGTGAGCTAAGGTGCAAGTTCGACATATGTGCGACTTAAGCGAAAGCCACGTTCATCTGTCGTTCATAACCACGTTCAACGTTCATCTATCATCTCAAGATATCTTCAAGCTTCCACGTTTCTAAAATATATATCTCATTAATATCACTATTAACATGGTGGCTTCCGCTTCGGTCACACATATGTCGAACTTGCAGCTTAGCTCACCATCTGAGTCTTTGTAGCTGAATGGTTAGAGCGTCTCACCGGTCGGGTTCGATCCCCATTTGGGGCTCAGAAATCATTTTTCTGAGGATAGAGTTTGACGAACGTTCATCTGTCATCCTCAAGTATAGCTGCTTTAGAGAGCTAATAAAAGGAAGGAATTGCGGGACAAACTATGGTATACGGTAATCAAATGGCTTAGGTAGGCCTCAAAAGGTTCATCTTGATGACACGGTTGTTGCTCGTGGTTGTTCATTTTGAAGTATGCAATTTGGTTTAATAACACTTCCGATAACCCTTCCACTGATAACACTAAGCATAGCAACAGGTCACGCTTTACACATTTTCAATTATTTGAGCGTAGCAACAGCTATGCAAATTTAAAATGATCAACGATATTCGGATTTGAAGGAAAATATCTCCACCGACGCAATGACTCACATCTCAAAAATGAACTTAAAAATGATTGTGGTCAACAGCTAGGTTATTGTTAAGCATGGCTAAAAATTGCTGCAAAAATACCTATTGGTGGATTTGTTTTGCTTGATGTCTGAACATTGTGGATGATTTTAAATGTACATACCATGACCTGTTCCTGTGGTCCCATGATATGAAATTAGCGCAGCATGACCTGTTGCTATGATTAGTTTCGCCACTGACCGCACGTCACCCTTGACGGGAAAAATCATCTGGTGTTACCCAGAGTAAAGTAGTGGGGTGTTGGTCTTTACTTGCGAAAGTATTAAGGGCTTAATTCCAGCTTAGTGTTCGCTTAGGAATGTTGCAATCACTCGCCGATATACAGCTATACTGTGCGACCTATTACGTTTGGGCTGCGAGGAGTGTCCCCAGCCTTGAAATTTCCGGGCGCTTCTGCTAATACAGCAACTACTGTCCTGTTTATAACAGAATTGTCAGCGATTTCTGGGTCCTTATGGTAAAATCTTTTTACGACATCTATATACGCGCGGAGTGTTTTTCTTTCATCAAACCCTTTTGGAGGTGAGGTGTGGAATACAAAAAGGCGAATACTGTTCGATGCGCAGAGATCCGTGACATTGAATCGATCAAGTTTCGTGGTATATAATGCAAAGGGGCGTATCATGAGGGTGCAGAGTTTAGGGCTGTGAAATCCACAATGGTGTGCGATAACCTGCAGTGCAAGCAATAGAAGTAGAGTCCGCTGAGAGTTGATGTTCATGCAAGTTACCTGTGCCACAGGTCTGCTGGTGACATAATGGTAAAACACATGTCTCTCACCACTGTGACTAGGGTTCGATTCCGGCTCCGTGCAGTTATCTGATTAAAGTTACCATGGTCACATGTGAGAAGAGTGTGGTCCAGTGTGACTATACCGAGCATCGCAGGTTTTCTCCGGGTACTCCGGTTTCCTTCTGTAGTAACAATGGACACACTTAGGTAGCTGACTGGAGGAACAACTTAGAAAGCTGGCAGGGTTATCCAGTATAAAATAAATAAGTATATAAATGAATGGGTTGTGTTTTTCATTCGGGAGTAAGGTAACACAAGGTACACTATGCCATTTCTGATATTTCGTTTATCTTTCCCAACAGATTCGTCCGTCTCTAGAAACCTTATTTTTGGAAACCCAAAGAAAGAACGTCTATCATTGTTACACGTCGTATAAATACAAAACTTGGTACCTTGGTATTCGTAAAAATGGTTCGCGTAAGCCTGGACGGCATACTGGACCGTACCAAAAGGCCGTCCAATTTATCCCCCTGTATTCAGACTAAGAGACTCACGGATATCGCTCAGATTGGGCATGTCTCACAGACTGACGGAGAAAAGGGGGTAAACGGTGTACCGTGTAGATCAAACTGGTCATGAAATGCCCGGATGAACTATGATCCTGCTCGTTATCTTCCGTTTGTGATTCGTCAACCTCGTTCACGTTTTCCAGTGAAAGTTAATGTTCTTAGCCGCGTTCAAAGAACCCTATCGTACTTGAGACGTATATTTCGCGTGATTTACCGTTTTTGAAGTTAAACTTCTAGTTTGAAGGTTTGGAATTCTCCGATTTCCACGTAAGTCTGCCTTTGAAACGTCCACACAAGTTAGAAAAATGGCTCGTTTATCGTCCGGAAATGTAGCATTCGAGGAATACTGGTGGTGCTGTCCGGCTGGACAGCGGCGTATCACTGATGGTGCCGCGTGCACCGGTCTGAGACACCTCTCACATGTTGGTTTTCATTCAAAACATAATGTGAAGACAAGACGAATGGAGGATTTAAACAGGGAAAACTTAGCCTAAGATAGGATGTCTCGCGCAGTGCTATTTATCTTGACATGAAGAAGGAATATTTTAGCATGCGTGGTTCTTAATTCGTCTTTGCAGAATCTCCTCGAGCTGGTATATTTCGATTTTTTCCCTTCACATTTTAACTTAAGAGTGTTCTATTCTTCTATTGACCTGGTCAGTTCACTGAATCCTTTTTGCCGTGTGAGTTAGCAAATGCTGTAGATTTTTACGTAGTCTTTCGATTTCAACTTAAAATAGACAATTTTGTATGTGTCGGTACTGTGGTCTAACAGATCGAAAACTACTCGAACCCAAATCATATTTATTATGCTAGTTTGATCTGATAAAGTTCATAGACTGGACCTTAAATTTTCCTTCCCAAAGTGTCCCAAGAAAGCATTATATATTGTGTACAGAAAGTAATTTATTACTCATCTCAGACACTAGAGATGTATCCTATATATTAAAGTGTAGTCTGTGCGTACTGTACCGCAACGGGCGTGCAATTGGAAATAGAATTGTACATAGAGAAGCTATTTTTGTACAAAGATTAACGATATTTAAAGTTATTGACGTTAAGATATAGAAAATTAAAATCTGAATTATTTTTCAATGTTTTTACGTTCACAAAGCCGTGGAGATGTGCGGTTGCAGTCCACATTGGAAAGCAGCCTGCGAAGCTCCAAGAATTATGATGAGGTAGATTGGGATAGTCCAATTGTCCAAGGCCTCCATGACGAACACAACAAAGTTTAATCATTTCAATTTAGACTTGCGGAAAACTAGTTTAAAATCGGACAGTTAAGGAGATGAATACGAGACATATGGTTAGCTAATGGGTGGTTTGCAATCAAACTGTTGAGATTCAAAAGACAATGATACGACGGTAATGTTGGTGTCATATATAACAGAAGTTAATTAGACTCTTTCGTGAAAGTTCCACCAACATGCGTGGCTGCCATGACGACATGTGCAAACCACCTTTTCCAGGCGACTAATGCCTGAACCCAAAGAGAAAAAAACCCAGCGATACCCTTCAATTTTTGACTATCTAGGGAAAATTTGTGCTAGCTCGACTATTTCTGCTCATGTCCTCAAGGTATTTACTTTCCGAAGATGCGTACAGAGATTGTCTATGGAACTGAGTGCGTGAAACTTCGTTCCAAAGTTCCTTGGCCAATCAGCAACGTGAAAACGACTTCCACTGCTATTCGTCGATTGTACGGTGTGGGTCAGGCCTAAAATAAATAACAGTGTGAGGAGTTCTTTGGTACGGTATTTATTGGTTTGGGTTCGTTCTAGAAATTACGCATTTCTTGTTGCTGTCGTGTCGTGGCCAGAGCTGCATAACACCTTGACTAGTTGCTCCTAGGGTGGGTCTTGTTCCTTTGTCATGCTTCTCGCTTCTCCTTTAAGGTATTCGCCAGTTCCAGGCCGTTGAATTAATATTTTCTTTGGGGACAAGTAATGAAACGTGAACTGTGGAAGAAACTTTAAACTCAGTTCCATAGGCTTGAGTCGTGATAGTGGCATACCACTGACCCGTGGGGATATAGTAAATAGTTCTGTTTCTGTGAGGTCAGTGGCATCCGTCATGAGGAAAAAGGCCTCTAATGACGCCATCGTTTTTCGGACAGTCGCTGTAATTGATTGCTTACGATAACCCGCAGTTAAGATATATTATAGAGGTTAGCGTGGCATACACGTTGGCACCTCCTCACGCCCCCTAACCTTGCCTGCATACATTTTCAAAAGAAATACAAAAAGTTAATCATTAAAGCCCAGCGTTTTTTTGTTAACAGATAAATGAGAAATCTTTTGGCAATCCACAGCTCTTCAAAAATTCTTCAAACACTAAAAATCTGCGCAGAATGTATGTCTGATGGAACGAACAAAGAGTCGTCGTGCGCGCGAATGATTCTGAGTCCCAGTCTCCAAATGCTGGGAAGCTCCTGTTTGTGGTCGAGTTTAGAGACTGAATGAATTCGTGAATTGCACTCGAGGAAGAACGAATAACAAATTAAATAGAAACTATGGTTACATTTGACTTGTCAAACAAAGTAACTTTTATTTAAGAAGATCGTTTTAGAAAATAAAAAGTCAAGATTATGATATTCGACTGCTGAGTGCTGACGAGAATTGTTACGTACGACAAAGTCATTGACAACGTATTTGTGTTCGATGACCTTCACCTTTTTTGACCTAAAGTCTTCAGGTAATATTCATCTCTCTGCTCAAGACAACAAAAAGGCAACTAAATTACCTACTCTGTACTTCTCCAGTTCGTGGCACGCGTTCTTTTCTTTCCCACTTTTTTTCACAATTGACACTCGACCGCCCGTGGCGAACCTTACCCATGGAGTCGATGGGAGAAAGTTATATTTGGATAGTGGTTTTGGGATTTATTATTGCTTTCGTTCTCGCACTGGGTTTGGGAGCGAACGACGTTGCTAATTCGTTTGGAACTTCGGTTGGGTCGAAAGTACTTACGTTGAAAGGCGCTTGTGTAGTTGCTAGCATTTGTGAAACAACTGGAGCTGTTCTAGCTGGAGGACATGTAACAGGTTAGTCAACTAGGTCAACTATTGAAACTTGAACTCTCTAAACAACGTAACATAGGCTACCATTACTAATATGACAGAGTAAGATCAAATGTTATATATAATTAACTGCATTGTTATTGTGAGAGTTAACCCTTTCATGCACCCCGTTGTTATAAAACGACAAATTACAACAGTTGAACTGATGAAGGAACAGAGCACCAAACAATTGAAAAATTATGCACGTGAGGGTAAAGCTCTGGATTTGAGTTTGGATAAAGAATCAAGTTAGGATTAAGGTTGGGATTAGGATTTGGTTTAGGGATGGTAATTGGTTAATGTTTTTGGTATTATGTGCTATATCAACACTACTGCTGACTGGTTGTACATTGTATATATATATATATATATATATATATATATATTTATAAAATTCATTATTAATTCATAAGGAAAAGACAAAAGAAAATCACAAGCATGTTGGATCAATATATGTGATAAAGATACATGTGCCTTTTTATGTGAAGAAAAAGTTCAATTTTTTTCAGCTTACAAAAGAAATTTCCAAACTTTCTTCATAAATTAGTGTATTAAGAGGTTCATTTTAGAAGATGTTTAAGAAACTTGCAGTTCATGCTTTATTGGGTCTAAAACACTCGGCTATTGCCTCGTGTTTTAAATCCCAATAAAGCACTCCTGCTTGGTTTTTAAATATTACTTATAAAATTCATTAAAAATTCATGAGGAAAATACAAAAGAAAATCATAACTGTGTCAGATCTATATATGTGATAAAGATACATATGCCTTTATATATGAAGAAGTTCAATTTTTTTGGCTTATGAAAGATAATTTCTGAACTTCCTTTGTGAATTAGCATATTAACTTGCAGTACGTGCTTTATCAGGTCGAAAACATTTGGCTATTGCCTTGTGTTTTAAATCCCAATAAAACACTCCTCAGTTTTTAAATATTACATATGCACATATATATATATATATATACTTTATCGCGATTTAAAATATGAGGTGACAGCTGAGTGTTTTAGACCTGATAAAGCATGAGCTGCAAGTTTTTTAAATGTCTTTTGAAATTCACCACCTAATATGCTAATTTGTGAAGAAAGTTTGGAAACTTATCATTCATAAGCCAAAAAAATTGAACTTCTTCTTTGTGTATAAAGGCACATGTATCTTTATTACACATATAGATCTGGTCATGCTTATGATTTTCTTTTGCCTTTTCCTTATGAATTTTTAATGAATTTTATAAATATATACATATATATATATATATATATATATATATATATATATATGTAACCTATTGTTATTGCTGCCTGGGGCCAGCGGCATAGTGTGGGCTGCCAGCACCTGGGGCAAGCGGCATAGTGTGGGTTGCCAGCACCTGGGGCAAGCGGCATAGTGTGGGTTGCCAGCACCTGGGGCAAGGCAAGTATTGCATTCCCTAACCAGTGGACTGTTAGCATTCCTTGAGTCCCTTCCACCAGTCCAGTATTGAACCCCTTACCCCCTCCCCCCAAGCACATGTATTGTATTTTAAGAAAATACTGATGTAATTTTGATGAAATTACATAATAATGATGAAATTTTTCACCCCCTAAGAATTTTGCACCCAGGGCAACCACCCTGGTGGTCCTGCCCATGCTATGCCACTGCCCAGGGCATGAGTGGAAAATGCCACCCACCTCTACAAAAAAAGAAAAGAAAGAACAAAAGAAGATTAAAAAAGCAGGCATGCACAAAGAATATTCCATCACTGTGTATGTCTCCACTGTGTATGTCTCCACTTCATGTCTCCACCATGTATATGAATTCTCATTTCTAACCAGTACTTATGTGCAAATGTATGCAAACTTCACTGTCAACTGCCATCAGTCTTCAAATAAATAGTAATCAGTTGGTTTTATGTTTGTCTATCAACAATAAGAGTTTGACTTAATACGTGGGTCAACATTTTCAGGACTCTGATGGCCAAAAATGCCAACCCCCAAAAAAGTGCTGCCTGAGGGATTTGCACCTATTAGTCCCCCCTTTGTCACACCACTGTACAAGTAACATAGGCCCTTTTTACAAAGTTTACCAAGGGTTTCACAGTAGTTATGAAATTTTTCATTTACAGGTACTTGCTGCATTTCAGAGTTTGTACAGGGCAATGTAGGGGCTTAAAACCCTGGGGCACATCCCCCCAGTTCACCTCAGGTTAAGTTTGAACATAAATTGTTTGAGCTGCATCATAAGAGAACATTTTCTGAGGTTCTTACTGCAACCTATATGCTTGAACCATTATTCACCATTCGAATCTGTAATGCTTAATGATTAGACCATTTTGCTTAACAGGCCTTGAAAACTTAGTTCTCAGATTTTGCAAGCTATTCTAAGCATAGGCTTCATTATATAAACTCCAAGCTACCCCACTGTCCTTATTGTAGAAACTGTACGGGGAAAGATTGTTGACATCAATAACTTCAAGAATGGCACTGAAGAAGAAGTTCTTATTGGCTCTTTAAGTGCTCTTACTGGAGCAGCATTATGGTTGGTTATTGCAACAGCTGTGAAATTACCAGTGTCTTCCACACATAGTATAGTGGGAGCTATGATGGGGTTTGGTTTGGTAGCTTTTGGAAGTAAGGCAATCAAATGGAAAGTATTTGGAAAAATAGGTAGGTTGAACAATTCATTGCATTCATGAAGAGTGAATCTGTCATGACAAGTTAACCACCATGACTTTTGTTGGCATATTTTGGTAGTATTTTTTTTAGTTCTTTATTTTCATCTTTTTTTTTATCCAGTATTATCATGGATAGTTTCTCCAATTATGGCTGGAGCAATTAGTTCTGTTTTCTATTTATCATTGCAATATTTTGTTCTTAAAAAGGTAGGCTGGGTTTGTAGCTTGAGTTTTTATACACTAAACTTTCCAAAGTCATCACAAGTTGCAGTTCACCTAGGATCTATATAAGGGGGACTTGAATGGTTTAGCAAAATAACCTTCCAGGAGGGTTGGGGCCGTGGTAACTAAGGAAATTTTAAGGTCACAAGGAGATCATAAGTGATACAAAACGAGAGCAACTTGTGAGTATGATGTATAAAAATATAACTGTCCACTAATAATTCTTTATTACTTGAACATGAAAAGTTGTATTGCTTGAGTGGAGTTTGATCAACTAATTGTTGAAAACAAGTTTCTAAAAGGCATTTGATTTATAAACTTTTGTTTATTTTTGTGGAAAAAATTACCCATTTATTATGTAAAACCATTGGATGGCAAGAGGTAGGATCAACTGGTTTGAAGTCGGATGAAGTCAGATTTGTTCATTACAGCTAAACTATTCCCTTCTAAAAAACTTCCTTTCTTTTTGTCTAGCCTGACTCATACAGTACAGGTTTAAAGGCATTACCATACATTTACTTCATAATCATAGCTGTCAATGTATTTGCTGTTTTTTACAATGGCTCTGATGGTAAGCTGACCAATAATTTTAGTTTCCAGATGCAATCCCCACTGAAGAAATGACCTAATCATTTCCCGTGTGTTTTTCACCTCATAGTGCTCCATTTCGACACCATTCCGTTGTATGGTTGTATTATCTTGAGCCTTGGGAGTGGAATGATTGTTGCGCTTGTTGCACAGTTTTTTGTCATCCCTCTGTTGAAGAATAAAATTGACAAGGAGTTTGAGTTGCAGGGAAGTCCTCAGGCAATCGAATTGAAAAATGTAGAGAATGAAGAAAAACCATCTGATTCTTCTACTGGTAAAACAAGTCCATCAATGTCTGGCTGTAAGTTACTTATTGTGTTTCAATGCATTTACTGCTGTGCATTAACTCAATCCAATCTTCTGGCAGCTGAACTTTCTTTAGGTGACTGAATGTTCCTTGATGGTTCACCAAGGGACAAGATCTGATAAAAAGTTAAATTCATACTTTGGTCTACTTGGACATGTATCCTCAATTCAAATGTCTGTTTTGTTTTGTTTTGGGTTTTTTTCTCAGATGAAACGATAAAAGAGGAAAAATCAAAACTGTTAGATGATGATAATGCCGAAGACAAGAAAGGAAGGAAATACGTTGAGGGAACTACAAACAAAGGCTCAAGTTTGGAAGAAGAAGGGACGTCGCTTCAAAAGCAAAGGGGCGAAATTGCTGATGAACCAAAGACTGCCCGACTTCTTTCATTTGTGCAAATCTTAACAGCCTCGTTTGCATCTTTCGCCCATGGTAGTAATGATGTAAGGTAAGAAGTACCTAAATTTAGTACGCCGTAGGAATCCCAAGTGATACCACGGAGGTAGTTCCGTATGGGAGTAATCAATGAACTGGTTAGTGGTATTAACTGGTCGCTGCATGTCATTCAAAGAGGAAGATTAAAGGTTCTAATACACCAAAGGCGATGCCAAAGGCATAGTTAATCAATGGACGTGGCATGAAAACTCTTTTTGTATGTTTTTACTCACTATAGTGTTATCCACAATCACTGTGCACAACGCAATAGGTGCATGTAATTTGAATAATTAAGCAAACAGTCAATAGAAACGTTTGGGTTCAGTCAGTCAGCCACACTGTTTGAATGTTCATTGCCATAGAAAAATCAAAAACAAAATACGCACACACAAAAGATTTGGTTACGGAGAGGTCTCTTATCACAAATCGCAACTTCATAATCTTCTTGTCAGCCGCTTAAAATGACTCGAGTTTCCAAACCAAGCTTCGATTATGTACAAAGCAATATGATTTTTCAGCGGCTTTTCAACGAGTCCAAATTTTGTGGTATTGTTGAGGTGAATAATGACCGTGAACATCAGTTCTCCCAAAGACGCACACACACACACACATTGCATTGGTCTACTGAACGTTTGTTTTCGTAGAATTTTCTTGTTATATGTTACTTGTAACTAATGGCAAGTGTTAACAGACATGAGTTGCTCATCTTCATAAATGATAGAAAATGTCTTATTTCACTACCTCCGCTATAATCTCGATTATTATTATTATTATTGTTACTATTATTAATAATTTTATTCATATGTTGTAGTTAAATTATGAGTGGCAAAGCACTGTAAAAAAGCAAGACCCAAAGGCCCAAATTAATCAGACGACCCAACATTGTAGTGATGTTGACTATTGTCTATCCACCTACATTGACATGAAGTCATTTTATTCTCGTGGTGGGGAGGCCGGGGATGCTTGTCTGTTTCAATGAATCATCATCATCATCCTCCGTCCCAAGCTTTTCTCTCCACAGTTAGCAATCACCTCGTTCAGCTAGGTTGGAAAACTCTGGTCTCCCGCATAGTGCAAAATTCACCTACGTTTCTGAATGTGCTTTATTCTTACTTTTTAGCAATGCCATAGGTCCACTTGTTTCTTTGTGGTTGACATTCAAAGAAGGAGCCGCAAACGTTGAACTCAAGACGCCAATATGGATTTTATTTTATGGAGGGGTCGGAATTTCAGTTGGGTTGTGGGTATGGGGTCGAAGAGTTATTGAAACCATCGGAGAAGAGTTGTCGTTTATTACACCATCTAGGTAAGGAAACAGTGGACTACTTCGTAAATGACTGTGCTTCAAATACTAGGCGGCTTGCCAGCGAACAAATTGTGGAATGAACGAACGAGCGAATGAACTAACAAACTGAAGGGTCAACGAACGGATGAACGGATAAACGAACTAGTGAACGGATAAACGAACGAGTGAACAAACGGATGAACGGATAAACAAACGAACGAAGGAACTAACGAACAAAAGAACTAATGAACAAAAGAACGAAGAAACGAACGAACGAACGAACGATGGAATGAACGAAGGAACGGAGAAACGAAGGTACGAAGGAAAGAATGAAGCTTAGTCACTTGACTTCACTCGGCTTCGATTTCAGACCATGTCTCTCCACTCCAGTCTGGTCCGCTCAGCTGAGTCATCTCTACCTATTCTCTCCTCTTACCACATTTCCTCTCTCGTCCCCGTCTACACAACTCATTTCACACAACCCAGCTTCACAGTACTTAATATCCCTTCTCACACGTTATTACCTTTGCTGCATTAATACCACCCCCACCCTTGTAAACTCTGAACTTGTTAGCGGACGTATATTTTCCCTAGTTCACGTTTTGTTCGTATTTTAGTGGCTTGATTATCGAGTTTGGCACTGTCTTCACTGTACTTCTGGCCTCCAATTTGGGCATCCCTATCAGCACAACACATTGTTTAGTAGGTGCAGTGATTTTGGTGGGCCTCGTTAGGTCAAGAAGTATTACAGATTGGAAGGTCTTTCGGAACATTGCTTTTGCGTGGCTCGTTACTGTGCCAGTTTCAGGTAATGCTTTTTGAACACATCTGCATCTGTGTCTGTCGGTCTTCCCTCCCACCAGCCCGCCCGTCTTCGTTTGTGTCTGTGTGTACGTCTCTGTTGTACTGGAAGTAGTGTTGGTATTGGGGTTAATGTCGATGGTGTTAATAGCGTTAGTTTGCTGGTAGTGATTTTGGTTTCTATTGGTGGTGTTGGTGTAGCGTTGGTGCTATTGTTGTTGTTGGTAATTGTGTGGGTGTTATGGTTGGTAATGATTACGGTGGTAGTGTTCATGTTGGTGTTGTTGGTGGTGATGATGGTGTTGTTGGTTGGTGGTGATGGAAGTGCTGTTGTTGGTAATTATGGTGGTGTTATTGTTGGTGGTAATGATTATGGTGGTAATGATTATGGTGGCAATGCTCATGTTGGTGTTGTTGGTGGTGATGGTGTTCTTTGTAGTGGTGGTGTTGGTGGTGATGATGGTGTTCTTTGTAGTGGTGTTGCTGGTGGTGATGATGGTGTTGTTGGTAGAGGTGTTGCTTGTGGTGATGATGGTGTTGTTGGTAGTGGTGTTGCTGGTAGTGGTGTTGCTGGTGGTGATGATGGTGTAGTTGGTAGTGGTGTTGCTGGTGGTGATGATGGTGTTGTTGGTAGTGGTGTTGCTGGTGGTGATGATGGTGTTGTTGGTAGTGGTGTTGCTGGTGGTGATGATGGTGTTGTTGGTAGTGGTGTTGCTTGTGGTAATGATGGTGTTGTTGGTAGTGGTGTTACTGGTGGTGATGATGGTGTAGTTGGTTGTGGTGTTGCTTGTGGTGATAATGGTGTTGTTGGTAGTGGTGTTGCTGGTGGTGATGATGGTGTAGTTGGTAGTGGTGTTGCTGGTGGTGATGATGGTGTAGTTGGTAGTGGTGTTGCTTGTGGTGATGATGGTGTTGTTGGTAGTGGTGTTGCTGGTGGTAATGATGGTGTTGTTGGTAGTGGTGTTACTGGTGGTGATGATGGTGTAGTTGGTTGTGGTGTTGCTTGTGGTGATAATGGTGTTGTTGGTAGTGGTGTTACTGGTGGTGATGATGGTGTAGTTGGTTGTGGTGTTGCTTGGTGGTGATAATGGTGTTGTTGGTAGTGGTGTTGCTGGTGGTAATGATGGTGTTGTTGGTAGTGGTGTTGCTGGTGGTGATGATGGTGTAGTTGGTAGTGGTGTTGCTGGTGGTGATGATGGTGTTGTTGGTAGTGGTGTTGCTGGTGGTGATGATGGTGTTGTTGGTAGTGGTGTTGCTGGTGGTGATGATGGTGTTGTTGGTAGTGGTGTTGCTGGTGGTGATGATGGTGTTGTTGGTAGTGGTGTTGCTTGTGGTGATGATGGTGTTGTTGGTAGTGGTGTTGCTGGTGGTGATGATGGTGTTGTTGGTAGTGGTGTTGCTGGTGGTGATGATGGTGTAATCGGTAGTGGTGTTGCTGGTGGTGATGATGGTGTTGTTGGTAGTGGTGTTGCTGGTGGTGATGATGGTGTAGTTGGTAGTGGTGTTGCTGGTGGTGATGATGGTGTTGTTGGTAGTGGTGTTGCTGGTGGTGATGATGGTGTAGTTGGTAGTGGTGTTGCTGGTGGTGATGATGGTGTAGTTGGTAGTGGTGGTGGTGATGTCAGTGTTGGTGGTGATGGACTTGGTGTTGGTGGTAGCTGTGCTGGTGATGGTGATGCTCAGGTTTGTGTTCTGCTCGCGGGGATTCACATATGTTCGAAAAACATATACGTTGGTAATATTACCAAGCAGTAGGCTGTAGGATTTCTTCTTCGTCTATAGCTTTTCATGATTAGATTGTTCAATTTCCCAACCGAGATGGCTCTTTTTTTTCAGGTGCAATGGCTGCTGGTGTTTTTGCTGTTTTACGTCATACTGTTTGAACAACGAATTGTTTGCTGGAGAGATGGCAATGTAAATTAATCTATTGTACATTATATTTTACAATGACACTAGTTGCGTCGTAGACTTATTTATGAATATCTGATATCAATCTGTGGTTAATAATGTGTCGTAGGACGATAGATTATCGAGAAAAAGTATTTATTTGTTTTAATGTAGGTCGTCAGATGGTTCAGTAGACTTTACCACTGATGCAATGTGTGTCCATTGACACGATTATATTGAAAATGGCCATCAGTGGACTTTGATCTGTGTTACCTCACTTTGATAAACTATAGATACTGTTTGCAAATGGAGGCCGTTGGCGGTATTTTCTCATGATTTGAACCACAGTGGAGTGAGTCTTTGAGACCTGAAGTCTAAGAAGCTGGAGCAACAGTGGTATAATGTTCTGTTATTTGGAGGGTTTGGCCAAACCAACGTGACAAGTTACCGCCAGTCTTGGATTTAAATAACGAGAAGAGATAAACGAACACGCGCGAACGAAAGAACAAGTTTCCAGGGGCGGATCCAGAATTTTGAGAAAGGAAGGGTGCAAAATCTTTTTACGAACTCATTTCTACTATGTGACATTTTGATGTAAGCATTTTTATGCTACAGTCGTTTCCGGTGTTTTTTGAATCTGAATTTTTTGGTGTTGGACATGTTTAATGCTTGTGTCTTGTAACCGAGCAAAGAATCATACGACAACTTATCATAAAGGGGGACGCGCGTCCGATGCGCCCCCGCCTAAATACGCTTGTGATCCCAGCTCGTGTGCATGTTATATTGATATCAAGAGTTATCGTGGCAACGGGTCCGGGATAACGATTCAGTTCAGCAGTGCGAGGCTGTCCATCGTGTATATTTTGTACATTACGAAGAACTGGACTACAAATTACGAATCACCCTCATTGTTTTAATTTAGAGAAAATAAAGTTTGACAAAAAAGAGAAAAATTGAAAATGGAGGTCGTCACGTCGACATCGGTTACGCAAAATTATTATGCAATCTAGTTGCTCGTTCCCAAGCCTTTCACAATGACGAGTTCGGTAATTTTTAACAACTTGCTTTGAAAGTTCTTTTCTTCCCTGTGTTTTCACAGCATTTTCTTGGCAGGAAAACAGGAATGTTGGCTTCTTTAAAGACTGGTTCTTGGCTGTCAAGGCTTACGGTAATACTCTGTTATATTTTTGGTTCATATTCACGTTTTTGCTGAATAAACAAACATGCTTCAAAGTCCATAATTTCATCCAAGATTCTATTCAATTATATAGCTGGGCTCACGACCTACTTTTAAAAAAGTCTTGCCGTCCGTCAGCAGAGCATTTCAGTCTGGTAATGTTGAACGAAAATCAAGTGCTTCAGCAAAGTCAGAGGTATGAGAAAATGAGTTGAGTTTTCAACGTGAGTTTGTGCATGACCTTTAAACGTCTGAAATTGTGTGTATAACTGACTGGTTTCGTTTGGCTTAAATACAAACTAGGTTAGGGCATTACGATCTTTTATTGAAAAATTGGCTTGTTAGACTTACCTGTGTGACCAACAGGCTAGAATTTCAGACTTGTGATAAACTTATCTAGACCACAGATTCATGATAATGAATAACGGTTTCAACTGGATTCCGATGCATAATTCTTGATAGCTGAAACTTGTCAGTGAACCTTTAGTCGTGAAAGATTTAGCATAAGCAGAGAAAATTACGAGATACAACCAAACACAAATTTCGACTTTACATCCTTTTTTCGTTATATTTTGTATCACATATGCCTCCATGGCTTGATAAATATTTCTGAAAGACTTAATGTCAGAATGTTTAAAGTTGATAACTCTGAAGAAGGAAAATCTTGAGTGTCTAGATAAAAATTTTCGTGCCAACTGGGACCTGTTGTGAAAAATGCAACTTTGGGCCATCTGGCTGGGAATCAAACCTGCAACCTTGGAAATCTAGTGCGATGCTCTGCCAGTTAGATCACAGTACCACTGGTTATTTTTATTTCACCATCAGTGTGTGACCACTAATCAATGGTTACTGTAGGCTTTACCATTGCCTTTTGATCGGGG
>JASJOG010000679.1:0-63273 GCA_030142905.1 Heliopora coerulea | reverse complement strand
CCTTTGTCAGTCTAAAGCCTAGAGTATATAATAAAAGGTGTAGTTAAGGTGTAATATCTAATAATTTACCTTTTAAAATTTTAAATTTTTAAAATATTTTATAAAATAATAAATTAAGGTGTAATACAGTAAAAGTTCTTTCAATGAATAATTTTTACTTGAACATGTGGTGGAATAGGCTGATAATATTTATATTCGTATGTAGTGTTTGCAGATCCCATTTCTCTGTCTACTTATATGCAAAAAGATCAATATTATGAACACATACAGGTATGCATGTACAGATTCGATAAGTTTGCTAAAAAAATGCTAGGTGCACACTGTATACAGTACACAGGGACATACCAAAACCAGGACATTACTGGTTATAGGTGCATTTGTACTAAACCTTGAAGATCACCATTTTGAAGTTTGCTTTTTTCTTGGACCAGCAGTGTACAATTTGCTCCCCAAGTGTAATGGGATGATTGAATTTCATCCTTAACTGCATGTTTTTACACCAAAACTCAAGACACATCCACATGTGATTGACACCTTGTTGTATGTGTTTAACTCATTACAGCTTTGAGGTCAAAATGGAGCAAATCATTATATAAGCAAATATCATGCTGCCAAGACTGTCATGTGGTGATTGTGTACACCAGAATGATAATCATAAGGCACTAAATTACATTTATACACATGCTTTTATGCAGTAGTTCTTATATAATTGTCAAGAAGTCTTTTGCAATTGTCTTTAACCTATTTACAATTGGTCTTTGACATTATGAGGTGAGAGTTCTCACTCTTAAACCCCATTTGCATTGTAACATTTTGGGCATGGCACAGGTAATTAGCAATGCCAAGACCTACACATACAGAGGTGCTTGGCGCAGCTAAATTTTAAGAAGTCTGTACCATTTAGAATGTGAAAATCACCCATGCTGTATCCAAAAATAGTGGCACCTATGCCAAAACTTTAGCTGTGCTGTCCCCAAAATGTGAACACTGTAAACAGGGTATACACTGTGTTTATTCATGGTGGAATTTCTAAATAAGTCACAATGCATTTTCTTGGCTACTGAATAGGGTTTCCAATTGTATGGGCAAATTCTTTTCTAAAGAAGAGCATCCCATTTACAGACCACATGGAAATTGTGCCAGAACAAACACAGCATATATACCAAGAGTGAGATTGCTCAGTATATAATGTCAAAGACTAACCTCAGTGGCCATGTTAAATGATTGCTTTCTTTTTAATTAGATACTTTTCTTTTGGTGCTTGTGTAGCTTCCCTTACTCAAGAGTTAGAGTTCTTGTGTTTTTTATGGAATGTGTGATGTTATTGATCAGCTGAACCTGAGCAACAGCTCAGACAAGAACAAGAGGTCAGGAAATAAAGATTGCTCTTCCACTGGAAATAGTTCAGTCAGAATCAAGACATCTAGCATCTATGGCCATAGGAGGAATCCACAAGGTGTGAAACCAGTACCAAAACTGGAATGTTCCAAGGATTTTACAAGAAGCAAACAAGACAAAATTTTCTCAAAAAGTGAAATAACATCTGAAACAAAATTAGTTATTGCTACACAAAAAGCTTCAATGTCTGTCAACAAATATGTTCAAAATGTGCTTGGCAAAACATGTGACATTTTCTGTTCTGGAAAAGGAAACAGCAATGGCAGGAAAAAGGTTCCTGTTGGTAAAATTAAGTTTACAACCAGTCCTGTTGTAAAGTCTTCATCAAGAAAGCGGCATACTGTTGATATTATGAATGCTCGAGTTTCTCAGGCAGGGCCTTGTAAGAAACCAAAGTTTGATCTGAATATGAACTCTGAAAATGTGGAGAACTGTGGCATAAATAATGAACCTTCTGAATACAGTTTGTCTGGCCATAAACTTGTTAAGGAGAAGGTAACTTGGACGAGAAAGAGAAATGCTGTTGATTATACTTGCACAGAAAACCCAGCAACTTGTATTGATTTGACCATAAAAGATAACAATGCATTGGAAGCTATACCAGATGGAACTGAAAGTAGAATTTTCAACAAACAGCAATCAGGTGTGCAGAGCTCAAGGTCATCTGCAGAAAAACTAAAATCTGAAAAAGTGAGGACAGAGGACAAAGAAAGAGATTCTGGTTTTCAGGAGACTTTCAGAATCTTATTGGAATCATCTGAAGATTCAAACTCAAAGAAACAATGTTCCAGTAGTTGTTCTAGTCCAATTTTGTTCAGCCCAGTCAGTAGCTCCTCTGGGTTTGTTAGTTCTTCTAACTCAAGAACTTGCTCTCCAGACCAGCAGAGTAGGATTACAAAGTATTTTTCTCCAATTAGGGGGGAAATGATGAGCTCCCCACCAAGAAATGTCCAAGTGTCTCCTGGTTCAGAGAGAACAGGCAAGAAAAATTCAAGAGCAATGTAAGTTTAGCTTTGAATTAGTATAATAGTACTGTGTTTTTGTCTGATATTTTGGAAAGTGACAGTATAAGAAATACAACATTGTTGGTCAATTTCCAGATTTTACATGATTCTCAAAATCCAGAGTGCCAAAGTAGAATGAACCCTGATCACTTGCAGCCCAGCCCTCTATGAATAGGACTGGGCTGACTTGACCCCTGGAGATCAATAACAATTCTTACTGCATTATTATCAACTTAATATTGATTTCACTTGTTTGATATGTTAAATTATCCTGGACTTGCTTTGTATTGTAGAAAAGACACCTCTCCTTCATCACCTTTCTCAAGCAAAAAGGAACAAATGTACCTGGTAGATATTTATCCCTTATTTACAGTTAACGTTTGCGTTATATTGTGTGGGTGTTTCTAAGGTGTCACACTTGAAGAAGAGTATGGTATGCAATATTCTCGTGAATGAAAGTAACGATCCAAGAAGTTCTTTTTTTTTCCCAGGATCTCGGACAGAAGGACTTCGGTCACGTGACATGTTCCACGTGCAATATGGTGTACACGCGAGCCCAACCTGAGGACGAGGCTGACCATTTGAAGTTCCATCGCAAGTTTGTCACTGGTCTTAGGTTTTTGGTAGGTCATAAAGTTTGTCTTAAACGGAGACTGACAGAATTTTTATTTTTCCACCCCTTTCCATGTGGGATTCATCTCACGCACCAGCAATACCACAGTTTTCGTGGAGCTAATGTTAAAATGGAGAAGAACATGTGTTTAAAGTCTTTGTTCTTCTGAGTTCAGTTGCATGTACATGACTTACGATATCTAAGTTTTAATGTTTACTTTAATGAGAGCGAGAATGACCATTTATAATGTGAGGAATACTTGCCACGCGATCACATGAAATTGAATTTACATTGACGTAGGAAACTTGCGAGTGTCAAAATCTTATGTTTTAAACATCTAGTCGGGACCAGCTGTATTTTGCACAACTATTCCTGACCTGAAAATTTTCTGTTACAATATAAATTCCATTTATAATGTACTAGTGTATATTTCACGCTAGTTTCCTTTGAAAATTGACCTAGTTTTCTGCTATAGTTTGGGATCAATGCAATCAATTTTGTTTATTGTTCAGGGTTGGAAAACTGAACGCGTGCTTGAGCAGTTTGACAATGGTCGGGTCATTGTTGTTTTGCCTCAGGATCATTTTACTCATCAAAAGAAGGTGATGTATACTTGTTGATGACGTAAAAACTGTTTTGTGAATTGCTTTTCTTGCGGTGAAGATGAATTGAACAATATTGAATGTCAAAAATTAGAATTGATACTGTATTGGACGGACTTTTGACCACAACTACGATGACTGGGAAGATGCCACCTTTTCATTTACCAACGATGCTTTGCAAACCTAAATCATTATTAAGGAATTTAATTTATTTGACTCTTATATTTTACTAAGGTTCATCGTTCACTGTAAGCAAAGGATTGTGGCTAAATGTTAAAGTCTCCATCTTTTTCGGAACGGACAATTTTTAACACAAAGGTTTACCACAACAAAATGTCGTTAAAAATAGTTCACGAATGATATTTTGCAGCAACTTTGCGCCATTTTTTCGTAGAACTTTTATTCCGTTCAAAAGTGTCCTTAAAAATCGTCGCGCGTAACGTCACATTTAACAGATAAATTTTGGTTGGGTTTTATCGAAAATTATTCGCGAAAACTCAGCTGATTGCACTGACGAACTCTCCTACCCGCCTTACTACCTTATGGCGGATTTCTGTTTGGTGCAAAATGTCGAGCGAGTGACTGTTGTATTGTTAAAATTCAATAGTTTTCTACTTGGTCACACTTGAGATCCGAAGATAAAAAGAAATAAGTCGCGCACGCGACATTTTACATCAAATGGGAATCGACTTTTAGTAGGGTAGCAAAATTGCCCAACGAGCAACCAAGGTCAAAGATAGTACGTGTAGTTATCCATAAAGTTTGGTTTCGCAGACCTTGGCAGGTAATTTCCTATTCAAGCCCCGATATTTTCCTTTACTGTGATTCCATTTTTGACAGGTTGCCGATGTAAGAAGAGTTGTTGACAATGAACTGGGTTTTTCGTCTGAGACGTCGTTACGAATGGAAGATGCCCAGGTAATGTAAGTTCTCAATCTGCGGTTTGCATCGCGTTTACCTGCTGAAGGTAACTTGAAAATGTACGTCCAATCATTGCCGTTATGATTGACTTTGCTAGAACTTCACGATACACAGCGTTGCTAGTGCGTGATGATAATCTAGCCATGCGATGTATCCCCGTTCAACAGCTGTCGTTCAGAATATTGCACTCATGTTGAACAAGTCTTGTGAAGTCCTTGTTCAGACCCCAAACCAGAACTGCAGAATATATCGCACTCGGGTTGCATGAATACGACGGGAGATTCTGCGAAAGCACTAACGATTCGCTTGTCCGCGGCTTTCATTTTCACAACTCTGGTGTAGTGGTTCGTGACATTTTCTATGTGTTTGCCAAAGTGTGAAACATAATTAACAAGATTTTTATCAGGCATCAAAATTTGTTGTAGTATGCGAGAGAGGTCCGTTAAAAACAGTTGAATGGACGGTTTTATTCAACGGCTATGGCGCACGTTGTCAGGCAGCAAGTTAAAGTCCTATTCATAGTCCTATTGTTGTGCGGTTTATGAATTCTTTTTGAACTCACGCGTACGTCTTGGAGTTAGACTGTCGACCGAGTGGTTTTGAGTGTTTGAGAAGGTTATCTTGATTGCATTTGCCAGACCATACTTGGTTTCTGGTTCTTTGTAAAAGTATTTCCGCCAAACACTAGAGGCCATGTGCTTCGACATTACAATATGGTAAACTATGCAATAGAGATTGGCTGTCAATGCCTTAGAATCTTTTTGTCATGAAGGACTAATGAGCTGTTGAAAATTTAGAATATTTCAACCCCTGCTTGTAATTATTACTCTATTTATTTGGTTAAGTGTGAATCTTAACGGCTCATTGCTGACACATATAACCATTTGTTCGACGTAGACATACATGTTCATTGCCGACAAGAAAGCAGTTGGTTGTGTTGTCGCTGTGCACATTCAAAAGGTATGTTTATGACAGGCAAATAGGCACACATGACTTGTTTGTATTTCATCTTCATCTAAGGGCCGACCACGAAAATAGGTTTAAAATAAACGCTATACAAACTTGCTTGTACAGTGAGATAACTTTCCTAGAGGCTATTGGCTACTAAATCAGGCTCTGAGCAGTCTTACCTTCTCTTAACGCATGGCTTTCGTTAGAAACGTCAGATCATTTCGTTTGACCTAAATATTCTTCTTAACTCTTTTTCCTTCACATTTTCGTTGTATTTTCTGGTACTCTTTAGGCGTACCCTGTCCTGCCAAGTGGAACGAAGGATCAGCATAAATCATCCGACATGCCTGGGGCCTGGTGCTGCAGGTAAGGTTAAGCCTTAACCAAAAGAGAATGGACGTCGTTGCAAGTCAATTTGCATCAACTTCCGTAACATGCATCGTGGCCTTGGCCAAGCGAGATTGGAAGAAGATGCAATATATAGAAAACTTCTTAAAGTTGCAGCGAAGTTTGAACACGCTTAGTCTTACTGAAATTCAGTTAAACCTAGTGCCTCTTGCAGCTACTTGTGTCATTACCAACATTACCTCCAGTTCAACCTTTTTAAAAGCATTTGACCATTCGTCAAACTATCGCGTCCCCAGAGCACAGTAGTTGCCCCACGAAGCGACAAATAAATTTTAACCTGGACTGTGTAAAGAAGGTAAAAAATTCAAAGATTGGTAACTGCAGTGACTGATCTTACCGCAGTTACCAGATCAGTCGCGGCGGTTACCAGCCTTAGAACTTTTTACCTTATTTAACATTGTCTATGCCATATTCTATTTTCATGTCCTATGTAAAGAACGCTGGATAGGTTCCTTAGGCATTATTTCCATTGTTTCAAAACCTGGCACGCATACCGCTGAAAATTCTTGCGTCTGATTCAAAATAACTCATAGTTCCTTTTCATTGAATGTTCGCACTCCCAGTTCGACGCAAGCCAGGATTTGATTTTCGCTCGACGGAAGTCGAACTTGCAAGCTAGAAAGGCTAGCGTCAAGGATGCGTGTGCATGAAAAAAGCTTTAATGGTGACTACACGAGTGATGAAATGTTCTAATCGTAGTATGCCTTGAATACCCTTCGTAGTATGCTTGGAATATGACAGCTTTTCAAAAAGACAGCATTGCCTGTGTAACGCAAAAAAAGTGCTTATAGAGCCTTGGCTTCAGACAACGTTTGTACTAGAAGAAGAATCTTCGTATTCACGAGTATTTCTTAGTTCACTACACGTCGCGTATTTGGTTTTGCTGGGCGTTTGCACGGCAAAATATTCAGGATTCATTGGTACTCGAATACAGAGTTTTCACCGTGGACCAGTTTAATGGGAGAAAGTTGTCTATGGCAGAAGGATTACCTTTTTCCCCGAGTCACGTATCCATACCTCATGTCATGAGTCACCCATTCGTATCCCTATCCCCTGAGTCACATATTCATAGACCCATTTATATTATAAGCAAATGATTTGCTTGTAAGGGAGCCAGGATGACGATTCGTGAGGTCATCGAAGTTGCAAAGTACGAAGATGGTTATGTGACATTTTTTCCATGTAAAACGTTGCCCCTCCCTGGAGGATTGTTTTGGAAGACGCACCGAAGGATCAGTCTGACCTGACTAGTTAGAAGTTCCCTAGGGGGAATGGGTCACCTTGTCATCCGAGTCAACTATTTTCATGTAAACGCTAGGCAAAAGTTGGCTCATAAGATGGGTAACCCTGCTTCAGTAAACAATATTTTTTAGTATAAACAGACCCTTAGATTAAGAATAAAAAAATTTCCGGATTCGCAACGAATCCGGAAAGTTGTGATCCCGGATTCTTATTTTGTGTGTAAACAATAAAACGATTTCGTATCCAAGACTCTCCGGGTTTGTCGAGGATCCGGAAATTTTGTTTTCAAACTAAAGTTTGTTTTCTTTGAACATATTTCAACAATTTAAAATCAATACCAAGGTCAACCTTGACCAAGGAACAACGATGTTTACATAAAGTTTTGTTTGGAAAGAAAACGAGATAATGTTTCGAGAACTTCCAAAAGGCACTCAAAATAATCTTTCAAATTTAAGATTTGTTTACACGTGCGATTGAACACGTTGCGATTGTCATCCTGGTGTATGTAATAGACTCATGATAGTCTATGCATTAAGATATCAGCTTATGATTCGCTGCAGTTTGTCCTGGACGCTCTCGTCCGTTAAACACATTCTGTACTCCAAGGTGTCAATCGCAAGGCACAAAACGAGGCCTAACCCTATAAGGTCAGCGGTTTGTTGATTTATTCAGTTAAACACATGCTCCAAGATGTCAATTGCAAGGCACAAAATCACACGTGTAAACAACCCTTTACAGTCCCTTATCGTTTCCAATAATACTGACTTGTAGATCAATGAGGGCGATCCATTGACTTGTATGGATATAAACATGTGTCGATATCCTTGATATGGTGTTTTCAAACTTCTCAGTAATTCGTAAACCAAGAACAAATTATATGAAATGCTCATTTAGCTATAGAGGCGCAGAAAATTGGAATAAATTACACAATAGCCTTAAAAAATCAGAAAGCCTTACCATTTTCAAATCATTGCTAAGACGTAACATGAAATAATAAAATATATATGCACACATTTATCTACATGCACCGATGCACGCGTATATATATAACTGTATTTCAATATGATTTATAATTGTTTTTATTGTAATTTGTTTATCTATAAATTTAGTTTTATTATTGTAATTAGTAGTTAAGAATAGTTTGTTAATTCTTGTAAATAAGCACGGCCAGTTGGAATATCACTCTTTTTTCTATTTCCCTTTTATAACAGTGAAATTGTACCGTGTAAAAATATAGTAAATAATAATAATAATAATAATAATAATAATAATAATAATAACCGAAAACAAGGAAAATCGACACCGTTGAGGAGAGTTTGAAATTGGAGGAAACATAGAAAATTGCCCGACGTTTATCTCTGTTACCTCCGAATACCAATCCGTTTGAGGAGCTAGATGAATCACTCTTAATTGTTGTTTGAACTATATTGTTTCTATTTCTAGTTCCACGCCAGTCCGTGCTCAATGCGGGATAAGCAGAGTCTGGGTACTAAAGCAGTATCGACGGAAGCGAATAGCAACTCGTCTCCTGGAGTGCGTGAGGTATGAGAAGATTAGTACGGTTGCTCATTTCTAGGGGTGGTGAGTGTTGTTTCGAACTTATCGAATAGACTTTTACGCAAGCGGAGAAGTCGCCGATAAGTGACTTTGTATCGAAAAATGTAAATTCAAATAAGTATGAATTTATTAGACAGCAGAGGGAAGGACATATTCACTTGGCAATAGATTCACTTGTTTTTTTATCTCTGACTGCTGGGATTGTACAGGGTTATGACCCAACAATTTAAAACTTATTTCTAGGATTACCCACTTCGGTAAGCACGCTTTTGAAGGTAAAACTCTATTTTGTAATTAAAACAAGTTTTTTGGTCTATTAAACTTTATAATATTCTCTAAATCTCTATAATAAAAAGCAAAAGAAATGAGTGTTTATTCAGTAGATGTAAACGTTACACGAAACCCTACTGAATTGTATGCAATTTCCGTTCAATTTTATGAATTAAAAGGTATTAATGCTGAGGTGCATATGCATCATAATGAATACAGATTAAGTCATGATTATAGAGTGCGTGGTATATTTATTTACAAGTTTTCAAACTTATAAAACAAAGGAACTGCGTAGAAGCGAGTGAGGTTTGCAGCAATAGCTCAACTATTGAATAAAATCACATGAAGTAAATTTGTTTCTTGTAAGAAGATTGACATTGTGAGGTAAGCATTGAGAAGAACATGAAAGCAAACAGAATAACGCCAGTAACAGTATTACACCTCGCAACGCAATCTTAGTCAAAAGTGTTAAATGTCCATTGTTTTTAATGTAACTGTGCTTCCTACCTTCTAGTCCTAACCAAAGTCATTCACACTGAGGCTGTTGTTCATTATATTTCCCAAACCATGTTCTTTGATAGCTTATATGTTAGCTGAACGTTGAACCTACTCCTTAAAAGCAAATTTGCCGAAATCAAAGTTTCGGCGGGAAATCGTGGGCCAATGAGAATACTGATACGAATTTTTGCACCGGGGAACAAGATCGGGTCGTCAGTGAAAAGGCTGACACAATACTTCTTGACAGATGAAAAAAGCTACATACTCTATGACAAACTTGAATATACAACAAACACTTAATCGTTAGATACTGTGCAGAATCTCGGTTCTTATATATTAAAAATGTTTAGATGCATTTGTGTCACATTAGCCTCTTTCTCGTCTTTTTAATTCAAAATACTCTTTCTTCGAAATGAGGCGAGTGAGGCTACTTAAAACGCACGTAAAAGAACGTTAAACTTTGCGACGATTACAAATACGGTCTGTTGCATGCTTTTTTTTTCTTGTATTTAATTCAGGAAACATTTCATATTTGGTTGCGTTATTGCCAAAGAAACGTTAGCCTTCTCAGATCCAACACCCTACGGTAAACGACTCGCTGAATCCTACTTCGGCACAGAAAGTTTCCTGGTTTTTCGATAGAAAAAAATTTACGCCAAGAAGGTCATCTTGAAAGCTAAGTACTCGTTCTGGAGGATTTCGTGACAAAGGGGCGACAACCAAGATCTCTTTACGGAGGATTTAAGCTTGACGAGTGTTTGCGAAGCGTCTGTAATAAATCCCAGCTCCGACATGGCCAATATTCATCAATCAAAGTTTGCCGAATCTTAGAACTCTTAATCCGTGAGCCCTTTGATTTGAATGAAAACTATTTTTCTACTTTTAGTGCACTTCAAGTGATCAAAGATAGCAGAGAATGTATAATTGATATAGCGTTTGTAGCCTAAAAATAATTGACTCAGTTAGCAACTTAGTTTCACCTTATACGAGTCAGTAACATTCATTTAAAGCAACATTAGTTAATCTTAGAGTATATGTTGTAAAAAATATTTATATCATTCTCGTTTTTAAAGGAAATATTTTACTGTTTTGAAGTTAGTAATAAAATTGAAAGATATTTATATATTTAACATGGCTTACTTCTCCTTAAGTGCATTGCAGGCTTAAACGTTTATCGATCGAGGCGGACGAGATATGGTGTGAGTTAACTGTTTTCGCACATCTCTGAAATGGAAGGTTTAACGCTACAGGTGTATCTCAATAAAGGCAAGCTCCATTTAGTCTTACCGATCCAAATCGCACTTTCTTTCTTATCGTCTGGCTAAACCCAGATTATTTTACTACTGCTCGTGCCAAACGACTTTACTCGTCAAGAGGAGACGCCTCGGACTAGAAAGGGTTAAAGATTACGTTACTGGTTGGGGGCGGATCTTGGATTGGTCCGAGGTTTCTAGCGGGCTGGGACCAGACCTACCAGACCCCTGGGTCAAACTGTGGGTCATTGAATGGTATTGAAACCGCGGACTGGATGATTTTCACCAAACGAACTGTAGGTCACTTGAAAAGCATTGAAATTGCAAGCTGGATTTGATGCGCAGACGGCTTTATTTGTCGTCCGTACAATACTAACCAGCGTCGCAACGGCTTACTAGGACTTTCGTAAGGGGGTATGGAATGTTAAATGAGCTTCTGCGAGAGGCCACTGGAGGCATTCTCCCCCGGGAATATTTTATACTTTAAAGTTCCTACAAGGCCAATTCCGGCTTAATGAATTGACAGTCCTTGTATGCAACACACTAATAGAGAGAATTTTTTTTTCCCATGATAATCATGGATCAGATTATTATGAAAGAATTTCTCTTCATGTATGTCTGAGGATGATTCTGAAACACACAAGTACGGCGACGGAGGATTTACAGCATTTCACGGTTGTCTTCATGGGGTATCGTACCCTGTGCGCCGTACGCTTTTAACTTTACGTTACAATTTCTGTTTTTTTCGTGGACGCAAATAGAAGTTAAAATTGTAGCAGCTAAGGAAGAGGCTTAAGACCCCAAAGCCCCCCCGTCCACCACCCACCTCCACTACAGCAGATATGTGAGGGTTCTTTTAACTCCCAGGCTGTGAGAACGTTGGTCACAATCTGACATGCCGCTTGAGAAATTTCTGGTTGATGGATTGAAATGGAAAATCAATCAGCGCGTTGTTCAAGTTATTTGATGACTCCATCATACTTGTGCCTTCTTCCATACGAGGGGAATAAAGTTTTCCCCGATAAAATATCTTGCGAGATAGAGATTTTTTCTGAAAATGACTCACGGTTTTCCCATGCTTCCTTCGCGTTGCCGGCTGAGCGTATATAAATTTGTAAACTTGCAACAGATAGGCATGCTGACGCGAGCGCCAAATTTTCTCTCTTCTTAAATTTTCTCTGCTCTTCCGCTGTTGCATCATCTGCCAGTGTTTCAGTTCCCGTAGTAATATCCCACAGATCATTTCGAATAAGATACATTTTCATCTGAAACTTCCAGCTATGGTAATTTTCTCCATTTAATTTTTCAACTTTCAAGGCGTTGTCCGTCGCCATTTCGATAAGTGACAAAACCAGGTTTCCGTGTCGCGAACTAAGACTTCAAGTGTTATTCGAAGAAAAAACCATAACATAGCAACATTTCAATAAAAATTTCTTTAGTGATCTGGGCCCATAACCTGATAAAAGTTTTATTCAAAGTACATTCACTACACGAGACAACTACACCAAAACAAGAGAGATCTGAAGAAGGCCAAAACCAAAAACAGGAAGTTCTATTGTTAACACAACAGGAGTCGCACCCTTCATCATATTCCTAAAGCCTGTTTTCCATTAAATCGCAAGAATCGTAAAAATCGTGTCGTAGCAGTCGTCGCGACCCTTGCGATTTAATGAAAACGTGAGTCGAAGTGACTCTTGCGACTCAAGCGACTAATCGCAAATATGGGATTATTGCGATTCCGATTGCGATTCTTGCGATTTTAACGATTTAATGGAAACCAGGCTTCACAACAACAAAATGCGGATAGCTTGGATACAAGAAATTTTTGGAGAGCCGATCACTCCTTTCAAGAGTTCGATAAACCTTTGCCAAAGTAATATGTTTTCTCCACATACTTGGAGTTCACACAGCTGTGCAAGTGCTTAAGAAGATTAGCGGTCGAAGATTAGTCGAATAGTAGATCAAGCTAAGAATATTTCGCACCGTACTACGTATGAGCTATAATGATATACAAATGTAATTAGATTTCGTTGCTTGGCGAGTATATTCCATAATATTCGTGTATTTTAAGAGCTACAAATTGAGATCGATGATTTGTAATACGTCATTCAGTCATCGGCTTGTAAGTTGAAAAGTCCACACTGGCCCACAGAGGATTCCAGACTTTTCTTGGCAGCACAAAAAGATTTGTCCTCCCTTCTTTCCCCAATATTGGCTCTTACGAAAAGCTGTCGTGGTTTGGAGTCCTCGGTTGGTTTAAGGATTGTGTTCGATGAAGTTGTTATGCGCGCTATATCTCCGTAAAGAACAACACTGTGACTGAGTAAGACGTTGAAGAAAAAGCGAACTACCATATTTCTAGAAAAAACGGCGTTTTATCTGGTTAAAGAACGAAAGTGACGAAAAAACAAAGAGACGCAACTAGAAAACGACATTTACACTGTTGACCTTCGATCAGGCGCGTGAGAAGATTAAGAGTTACTTTGTACCACGTTAAGTTTGAGACTATTTTAAATTACTAAAATGTAAGTACCGCAGTTGCTACCGCTTCTTTAAGTATTTGAAGCACATTTGTAAACAGCCTATCGTCGATTAGCGTATACATGCAGTTGTCAGTGGTCAAGGGCCGGTATATGTTCAAAATATATTACAAACACTCACATTATGAACGTCAGAACTAAGCACATTAGTACACATTTCTACCAGGCATTTATCGGTGGATTATTGCATGTCAAAATCCTGGGATGCCAGATGTTTTGAAAGTAATCATGTTGACGACCACATTACAGTGTAGCCGTCGGTCACGCCATGTTCACACCACTCAACGTCACCACTTTCACGTAGTGAGATTTTCAACCTGATCAGCCATGGAAAATGACCAATAATGAGCAGGTTGTTTAGGGACCGGCTGTTTACGATTCTGATAAGTACTCTCGTACCCAGGTCAGCACGATGTCCAAAACTTTTTTTCGATCTCACTAATGTCTATATGGTTCAATTATGTTGAGCTTACTATCCGGGCTGTTCTCAAAATAACCGGCGGTTGATTGGCTGCCTAGCCGTACAATAAGTTTCTCGTACAGACCGGCTAGTTTTGGCGCGTAAATTTCCGAATTGATTTGAAGAAAAACAAACCAGATTCAGGTATGTTTTACAAAAGATTTATCACAACTAACTACCAAAAAAGTAGTTACAACTTCTCAAAAATAATTTTACGCTGAAGACAAGATGAATTGATACAAAACAACACAAAGTAATATGTAAAAACAAGTAAGTAAACCTAAGCCGCTAACTCACGAACTAAAAAGTTCATTAAAAGCGATGAAGTAAGGAACCAAAAGCCATATAATAAATTTCTTATTAAACTCGTTTGTTCGGTCTGTACGGGAAAGCATTTGCCCTCGGTTTCTTTTGCATAGACGTCGCTCCTTGGTCGCTTGGTCTGTACGAAAACCTCAGGCAAATACTTTCCCGTACAGACCTCACACTCGTTTAATAAGTCATCAATATTATATTGACATATATATATATAAATTACGTATATCATACACATACACATACATATACATAAATACATACATACATACATACATTCATACGATATTCGCATATACATACAGATATGCATCGGATCCAAGTAATTTTATTTAATGTAACATTAAAATACATTTACGACAATCTACGAAGTCCAATGTCTCTTTTCTGAATAAATTTTCACCACCAAAGACTAAGGTCTTCAAAAGGTTACATAAAGGTTATTTACAACCGGTAACCACGCCTTCCTGTGACTATGAAGTGTAATTTTATATGCATAAAAGGTTGGTTCTAGTTTCAATGAACACTTATGATAGCCCCTGAGCTGTGACAAGGTGATTATCTCCGGTGACTCGTCTGTTTACTATGGTGAAAGAGAAGGCCGATTCAGGTAGATTTTTCCTTTACGCCCTTCGTTCTAGTGTTCATCGTTGCTGACGTGTAACCGTTCGATTGAAATCCTTTACGGAATTAATCCCTGAACATTTATTCTTGTGTCGCGTGCGGAACTATGATATTATCCGTACAGAATTTCCATCACCAAGAGATTAAAAGCTTTGACGACGGATTGGTATCACCTGTGGTGATACTTCAACCAGCAATACAGTTGACCAATGACTAGAGAAAAAAAAAAGATACGAGACAATGACGACTTTCGTGTGACGTCAGGCAGGTTCTCGTGAGTAATGAATGTCAAAATTTGATCTTAAGCCTGGAGTCTATCGTTAATCTTTTGTATACCTGGAAACAGAGTCATGACTAAAAGTGTTAACGTTGCTAATTGTCATCGTTTCATTAAATACCTTCCCATTTAAGGGCAATAGAAACATGAAAATGATTACATTTTGTCTGCAAAAATAATCCATCTCATTGTGATGATGTTAGGTGGTTTTTGTTCACAAATCATGGACATCACGTAGAGGGTAAAAATCAGTGCTAAAGTTTAATAATAATAATAAAAAAAATTGGATAATACAAACACGAGGGGAAAATCACTGATTTAAATCAGGTACACCTTAATAAAGATCACGAAAAAAATTGAAAAAATCACATCAAAAAATCAAAAATCCCAAAAAAGAAAAATCAAAAAAATCTTTACAATTTCTAGTGAAATTTCTAGCAAAAATTCATCATCTCTATTTCATTCTTCCGATTGGTCTTTGTCTGTGCACATTTTAAACCTTAATGTTTAGTCCAGATTCACCAGAGTCATCCACTGTAACATGGGATGCTCCCAAATAATACCACAAAGAGACTAAAGATGAGAAAATAAAGAATGCCATGGATCATGCATAACGTTGTCAAAATCATGTTGGGAATCATGCAGATATAACATGAAGAATTTACTTAATGTGAAAATTAAAGTTAAAGTCAGTATCAAATATCAGGAGTATAGAAAAAGGCTTAACCCCACTAGTGCCGTGGGAGCTTCATCGGGCCTTTCGCCAACTTTGTGTAATTTAAAAACTGTTCAACCAATGACCACCACACGTTCTTTTTCCAGCACTGAAGCCTTTTCCCAGCACTTGGGGCTCAATGGAATGTTGCACGTCGATCCCACCCACAACATCAGCAGTCCTGCATTCTGCCAACATCACACAAAAGATAACAGAGAGTTTACGAAAACACGACGCGAACATGAAAGACGTCGCGGCCTTACAATAAGATTTCACTTCCAAAACAAAAGAAATGAATAATTTGTGATCCTTAGAGTATCTTTCTCGCCGCCCTAGTTCTATGCAAGACATGAGAAAGCCCATTTCCGTGTTTTCACGACCACGGCGGCACTTAAAACACTGAGAGCTTTGAGCTGTATTTAACGAGAAAAGTTATTCAAGTGGCTAGAATTACTTTGAAGTATTTATTTGGAAGAAAATAAATGTTCTAAGTTTAACATGTGTAGTTTTCTTCAGGCCCGTAGAATTAACAATTTAGTTTATCGCGTCGGCGTCGCAACCTTCGTAAACTTCCTAATGTCCTGCTAGGCTCAGGATTCTAGTTGGATCCCGCCTACCAGTGAAACACCTGGCGTGCACTGAGATACTGTCATCAGGTCAGACATACTGTAAGACAATAAAATGGATAATGATAATTATTATCCTAATAATATGAAAACAAATCAAGTCGCAGCGGGTCAAACGCGATGAAAGAAGTATAACCGATGTTGAAACGCAGAAAAGTATATTGAAAGTACGAGGCAAAATGGAGTTTACAGTCTTTTGTTAACTGAGTAAGAGATACTTTCGGATAAGATGGGACATACTCTTGAAGGTTAAACATGTCTTCATTTCAATCAGATCAGGATAATTAGTTCAGGGTGATCAATTCACACTGCTTTCCTTTAGCCTTCGTAAATTAAGTTTGAAAAGGGTTCAGAGTTGAAACTGAACTCAAGTGTCGAAATGTGGAAACTTCGAAAATCCGAGATAGTTAGCAATAGCGTGGGCATGAGGAGCGGCAGGGTAAGTTTCCACCCACGGCTGTCGGTACATTCAGTGCCTTACCGAGGGGTGTACCACTGAGGCGCTTGACCCGGGCGCAAAGTTTTTGGGGGCGACATGATCAGAAACAAAAAGTCGACTTTTTTGGTCTCATTTTCTGGATTCAAAAATATTTGGCAAAGCTCAACAAAATATTAAATCACAGTCTCGACTTTTTGTCGTTAATCGACGAATTTGCGTCTGTCAAGGTTCGGAAAAGCCTGTTTTAAATTTATCTTTGATAGAAGCAATTCGTCTAGTTATCTCCTGGTAGTACCGGTATACAATTATTATAATATAAGGAGCTTGGGTGCGTTGAGAAGGACCAAGGAGGCGCTTGCGACAGAACTTGTCCAGCGTGAATTACCGCTATTGTACGGGTCTTGGTACATTCACTACCTTGGTCAGAACATTAAGCCTGTCCGATGCAGATTCAGTCTGTCTTTGAAATATGAAAATGAAAAAATTCTTAAATAAGTAACGGCTATTAAAATGTAGGTGCATGAAGGATGTTCAATGCAAAATTTCAAAGAGGAAATCTTGTTTCTTCGGACTATAATGAGATGGTACGTGGATAGCAGTAGATCGGCTGAACGAACTTAAAAAATATTTGTTACACTCGTACCACTCGTGATGCGGCTCGCATTATCCATATTAAATCGTCTTCGAAATTTAATAGAAGTCAAAGCTGGCAATCTAAAAATAATTCATTCTTTTGTCAAATTTTACTGACAGTTTTACTGTTTACGAAATTCCCTGGTTGGTTTTGGCTGAGTGGTATTTGTCGGTACATTACGAATATCTTGTCCGTACATTTGTCTCATATTTTTTCTCTCCCTACTATCAAATTCCTGGCTTCGCGACTGATGATTAGACAATGTCAGTGAAGAGGACATTGTTCTCCCTCGCAGGATACAGTCTAGAGTAAACCTTCCGCGTTGCCCTGAACATTTGGTTAATGTCTAAGTTTTCTCTTCTGTTACTCGATAGCGCCTTTTTCCAGCTCTGGAGGAAAAGCAAACGAAGTGAATCTCTTTAATATCAGTCCAGTAACTTATACTATTGAGACCTTGAACGCTCTGATTTCAAAGTATGGAATGTTGTGTAGGCAGTTCAAAACGAAGTAGAAAATGGTTATAGGTAGTTCTCAGCCAAGGTAGTGCCTTGTTCTACGGTTTTTTGTCACAGAACTATCTTTAAACGTTTTCACCTTTAACACTTTCTCCACGTTGACTACCGACATATGGCGTCTGCCGTGGTCCAATACTGACCACCTTACGCTAGCTTTTAGTGAAGCACAATTGAAAAACTGGTGAAAGCAAAGAAACACTGCTTTGGCGAACATCTCAAGTAACTGGAAAACATAAAACGACATGACAGCTAAATCTGTTATCTTTTTGTTAGGCTTTCTAAATATAACCTTATGGCAGGATAATATTTTTACAAACAATTGCCAATTGGTCTTTATCCCTATTTCCTTCAATGTGAAACTAAATATCTTCCTCAGACGATTATACTGAAAAGGAAACGATGTGCTCAACAAGATAAATAAAAATACAGGAATTATTCCTTCATTTCTCGTACCTAATATTTCAGTACGAAGAGCCTGTGATAAAATCCTTCTGAAGAACCTGTGACAAAAACAACCATGCTTGAAGCCGACGAAAGCCGCATTTTTGCGCACCAGTACTTCCCTCGCCCAAAGTTCATGTGCCACGGAAACGAACATGTATTATAACATTTATCATACTCCAGCACGCTGCGACCTAGCTTCAAGTTTGGGTTTTGTCAATTGTTTCTTCGCGTGAAAACGAACTATTCTTCGCTTCCACTTAGACAACTTGGTGCTTGGATCAAGCATTCATTCTGTAGGTTTTCGTGAAATCTGTTTTCTCCAATCGACACCAGCTATAAATTTAAAAGTTTCAAAATACCTGGTGGTCCATCGCGTCCCAAATCGTGACTCACAAAATTAGACACAACACTGGGCTTAGCAACGACCTTCACGAGTAAACAAACTGTAGTGTTGATCAGCTACAAATTACATAATCCGTTGTTGTTCCTACTCTATCACGTACAAAATATTACTACAGTTCCGATTAACGGAACATTAATTTAAATCTCAGCTCAACGCCTGTTTGTTTTTCTGTTGTTCATTTGACCTGCAAATAGCTGAGCCAAAGCAATGCTTGAACAAGAGAAGCAGCTCTCTATCGCCCTAAAACCAACCTCGCGTGCTTTGATTACCTTGACTCCGAGCGAGGCTTCATCGACGATGATCTCTCTAGAGCCAACTGCGTAAAACCGTCCGTATCTTCTTCATTTTCCCTTGCAGTAGCATGAAGAAATCCTTGGGAATAGTCCTTCTGCCCGTTCATAAGACCCGTCTCGACGTTCACATTCTCCGTCAAAGGGTTCGGCATTTCTGAAGGCGCACTGTGGCTTCTTCCGCGATTTGAGCTCCTACTCAATATCATTTGCGCCAATGACAGCCCCTTCCCATTCAGAGTGTGGTTTACTTTGTTTGCTGCGCTCGAACAATCTTTCTCCGCATTTGATTTAATATGTCCGTTCGACCAGCCGTTGCTGTGGCACATTCCATTTTTTTCATTGCATAGTTCGCGTCGCTCGTTCCAGCCGTTCGACTGTGGTGATGGAGTAGCGCACACAAACTCTCCGAAGGCGTTGGTGTTGTTGTTAGCGTCTGAGTTGCAATTCGCGGACAGTGCTTCGCGGCTGTCCCTACTCAATCCAGTCGTTTGGGGATCGGTCTTCACATCTTCGAGATGCCCATTAAGTTTTTCCTCGCCGGATTTTTCCTGCGAAAGTGACTGTACAGCCGTCCACCCAGCTTGGTCTATTATCTTCGCTTGATACATAGAGAAACGGACGGAGAAAGCTTCGCGCATCACGGTAAACAGTTCGTTTGCTTTGGCGGTACTGTCGCAGAGTACAACGTGCGCTTTGAACGGAGCGGAGGGCACGTCCTTTCCCACGAACACAAACGCTCTCTCGTGTTCTTCGACTGTGTTACAATACGTTAACTTTACAGTCGGATATCTGAATAGGACGAAACCCGCTGATGGGTTGCTCAGTGACACGCAATTTGCACTCACGAAGAACTGCAACGTGGTTAAGCTCTTGAGTTTGCTAATGTTCTTGTATTGGCTTAGTATCTGGCTCGCAGCTTGGTCCGTACATCCTTTTCCTTTGCCACTGGGACTAGGAATCTCGACTGCTCCCAAATACTTGACGTTGAAGGTTTTACCGGCGAGAGCTCGGTCCTTTTCGTCCGAGTCAGAATCTGTTAAGAGCTTGTGGCCTTTCGTACGAGGCATCGTCTTCTTCGTTGTTTACCGCAGAGCAAACTGGCGCGTTATCGTAATACTAAGCGGAAACCACTTTAAATATTATCAACGTGGGGGGATGATGTTATCAGAGTACAAAAATGGAACGAGACATATCAACTATCGATGACAGCAAGGCATCATATGATTTCTTGATGGGTCAATTCCTTGTCTGACTTTTGTTTCCAAACCCTTTTTTTCACTGTAGTCGAAATTTGAGCTGAATGCGTAACATGAGGCATTTTTTGTTTTCGGTTGAAAATTATGAAACCCAATGTCCTCAAAATTAGTCATTGGATGTCGCATCTAACCACAACTCTCCAACTTGGTGGAAGGCCGGATTCAAATATATCTCCGAACAAACCGTTGATTGTTGACCCGTTATTATTGCAACATCTTCTACAAATCCTGGATGAACACGTTGTCAGATCATTTGTCAATATTGAAGCTGATTGATCAGTGTTCCTTCTAATCATTCACTTCATTCCAAAATACTGGTAGTTCTTTTGCAACAGTTAGAGGAATGAAATGGTTAAAATTAGCCAAATGTCCAATGCTTTTAGACAACAGAGGATGGCAACTTACTCGGAGGAAAAGTGAGAGCGAGCAAATCACAGTAATCCATGCTTACATTAACCGAAATTCAATCTAGAATTATCCACAGTATGGTGCGATTCCGTGGATAAAATTTCTGTTTGGTTTTTCAAATCATGTGATGGACTGGTATTTTGATTTGCTATGACAAAGCCGCCGCCAAATCGGCTATATGGCTGTCGTACAACTGTCTCCAGGTGATTAGTTTAGGAGTCGCACACAGTGTTTCAACTTCGAAAGGCTTGAAATTTATAGATATGCTAAGTTCATGTGCAGCTTGTAGACTTTATTTCAAGAAACCAAATGTGAATAGTACTGTGCACATCTCAACGATATTCAATATTTAAGTCCATTTGTAATGTCCGTACCAAACTGCGATCAGTGACGTCTTCAAGCAGGGAGAAGACAATCGTGAAGGCGTCATTAGATTGTTCCGGAATTTTAAGTATTTCGGTTCAACTGAAGATTTGCTGGGTTTCTTCCTGGAAAACATGAAATTGACGCATTTCCATTTGTCTAGAGTTTACAATTTTTCGGCAGGAAAAACGAATCCATAGACTTTGTAGATGGCATGGTTCGCTGGGACTTGCAATTATTTTTTACAGTTTTCAACTCGAGCTTTCAAATCTGGAGAAAACACTGGAACGTGAGAGAAAACTTTGAATTTGAAAGTCAAATTCGGAAATGGAAAATTGTGACCAAACCAACAAACTTCGTTATTTCCTGTTCCCTAACGACAATTCAACAACGGCTTAGAATTGCGCTAAGATCATTGACGCAGTTTACGTGTTTCCAGTGAGTCGTACTACCTGCCCTTCAAAGTACGCTTGTTCATGAACCAAGCCAGAGATATCGTCGAGCAGTAAAAGTATATCCTCTCGGTTCCGTCATCACATCTAAATCGTATTGTAATTTAATCCTAAAAGTATCCCTATCACAGAAAAGGCCTTTTAATAACAAACATTTACAAGTTAAAGTTTTAAGTTATACATACATATATATATATATATATATATATTTATGTATATATGTGTGTAGATGGAAAAGAAATAAATTAAGACTAGATGATTGAATTACATGATAGAGCATTGTTAAAATGTTAAGTTCATTGTCATGTGGTCTTATGGTTTGTTCAGTCAACGTTTTTGGACCTTAAACAAACAGACCACATTATAATGGACTTAACATTTTAATAATGCTCTATCGTGTAATTCAATCATCTTAAACCAAAAGACCACATCATAACGAACTTAACATTTTAACAATGCTCTATCGTGTAATTCAATCATCTTAAACAAAAAGACCACATCATAATGAACTTAACATTTTAATGATGCTCCATCATGTAATTCAGTCATCTAGTCTTAATTCATTTCCTTTCTATCTATCTATCTATCTATCTATCTATCTATCTATCTATCTATATTCTATATCTATCTTTATCTATCTTTATCTATCTATATCTATCTATATCTATCTATATCTATCTATATCTATCTATATCTATCTATCTATCTATCTATCTATCTATCTATTTATCTATCTATCTATCTATCTATCTATCTATCTATCTATCTATATATATATATATATATATATACATATTGAAAACTAAAGGGTTGTTCGTTGTTACTAATAGTTTCACGTCTTTTGGCGATGTTCAGATCAGTTGTCTGAAGATTGCCAAAAGACGTGAAACTATTAGTAACAACGAACAACCCTTTAGCTATCAACATATTGCTCAACACTATTATATATATATATATATATATATATATATATATATAACTACATACTACTATATATATATATGTTTTATATATTGATGTTATATATGCATATATATATATATATATATATATATATATATATGTTATATATATATATATATATATATATATAAACGCAAAACAAAGGCTACTACTGATGATCGCCTAAGCGCGTGAAACTCGGAGTAGCGACAGCAATCAAAAATTTGCCTTTGTTTTGCGTTTTCGCTCTGCCTATTACGGTATCGAGCGCTCTATACATCCACGCCATACCTGTGACACTTTCGTTACATTTATTTGGCTTATATATATATGTATATATATATATATATATATATATATATATATATATATATGTTATAAATGTTATTTATATATGTTCTCCTTTGAAGTTGAAGTCCGAATATTTAGAATAAAATTTTTGAAATACTGGATATACTTGGTTAGATACACAACAACGGTTACTCGAAGGAGGACATAGTATTGATAAACTTTTCGTTTCGACTAACTTAAATTGTCAGAGATGCTGCTGGGATTAATTCTGTAATCGTTTTTTATTTTGGTTTTTGTTTGAGTTTTTTCAGAGAAATGATATTTTTTGACTTTTTTTTAAAGAAAAATGGTATAGCTGAATGTTTCGAAGTGTGGCTATTGGCCCTAATGATTGCCCATTTGTTAAATAAAATATCAATGAAAACGGTGCTGTTTTACTGAGCTAAATCTTGTTAAACGGTGATTAGACACCATTTTGAAACGTCAATGCTACCATAAGGACATGTGGTTCTTGATACTAAAAATACATTTCTGCTCATTACATCACGTTTTATTCTCGTAAAAATCTTTATATTCACGAAATTTTTAAGAACATTCAAACTTTAAAAGAAACTATATCGACTTAGTTTAACTTCCCGTCACGACCACAATCCTCTGGCGTGAGCTTAAGTAAAATGGTAAAGTTGCAAAATTCCTAAAGTCCCTATGCTTCAACTTTTTTATGGGACTCTCTTCCACTTGAAATAAGGTTGTCTTCTTCTGTGTCTAGTTTTAAGAGCCAGATTAAAACGTACCATTTTAAAAGGGCAAATGAAGCCTAAGCCGTTAATGCTATCAGTTGATATAAAATGGAGTATATACGAGTATATGAGTATATAGGGATTTAGATTTTTTGTTATTCTGTGGTGAGGTTTTTAGTTATTTATCTCTTTGTACGTACTAATTTCTTGTTAGCTATTTTAAAACTTTTGATATTTATTATAGACTCTTGGTAAGCCATTTAAATTGTAAGGCTGTTTGGGTTCGCTTTGTAAAGCGCTATAGGGCATTTTATTGGATATAGCGCTACGTAAGTAAACAAATTATTATTATTATTATTATTATTATTATTATTATTATTAAATGGCAATTGCACCGCTCGGAGCGTTGACTCAAAGTCTTTACCACACTAAGTTCTCATTATCATTTTGTCGTTGTGATTTGGAAAGCCAGCGCCAAGATAAATTAGCCATTTCTGTCTTTATCGAGTTTAGTGGGTACGTTTTTACCCAAATTTCGAAAGATTCAAATGGCAGATACCAAGAGCAAGGAGGTCAGATTGGTTGATAGACCGCAAGAAGATAACCGAAAACCTGTTGTTAAAATGCACAAACATGGCTGTGATGACAAAAAGTTAGACTTTATTGTTATAACTTTTTGTTTTTTTTATGAGTCGCAAATGGTTTTTGAGGTACGAGCCACCATATGCGATACTTGTTACATCATACATAAGAGCCTTCGCATTTGCGCTTTTTGCCGTAGGTTGTGATTCAACAGTGAACGAAAGACGATCGGGGAATACTGTTCAGTATACACAATACAATTGCGTGTCACGATAAACAGACGATACCATGTCACAGGATGTCACGTTTGGTCATTGTTTACATAAAGTTATCGTGATCTCAATGTTAAACCACAGATCCAAACACTCATTTTGCTATTTTGGAGCGAACAACATTTGCCCACGTAAACTTTTCTCGACGGCTGCTTCCATAAAGTCAATGAAATTGGTCACTTTGCTCTTCAGGAAACAATGCCATTGCTTCGATCGTGGGCATTCTAAGAGACCGTCACAAATAGATTGCTGAGGTTTTATCGAAGTGATTGGAATGCTATTTTTCGTCATTGGAAATAACGATCAAATTGCAGTACTCACATGCTTACTGCGTGTTCCAGGAAGCTGTCATTTGCGACTGCTTATACAAGGCAGTGTAAGTAGTGAAAGGTGGGTTTTTTAAGGTAAGGAGGAGTAATCCCTCCTTCGAAACTAGAGATTTCGGAAATAATTCAATAATAACTTTGAACTTCACATCTGACAAACAATGATCAACCGAGATGAAAAAATCAACACATTCGCTTTAGCGATAGAAACACCATAAAATTATTCTGTTGAACCGAATATGCCTCGGTAATGCCGTATTAATAGGTGTTCCGTAATAGCGAGAGCTATTTCGATTAAAATCTGATGGGTTTTTGGCGGAGGGCTAGTACCTGTCCTTATTAACGAGGTGTTTATGATAACGAGGTGTTCGTAAGGCAAGAGTTGACCGTAATCACGGTAATACATGCTCAAGCCCTGCATGGTGTACACACAGCTATTCTCATCCACATTCATGACATTATAATGCATATAGATACACTCTAATTAGGTTCCACTAAGACGGGATACCTTGGTTACCATCAAAATCACTTTAGAAAGTACTAATGTCCAACAAATTTATTCAAGGAGGTGAAATAATTGGGTGATGGACAAGTTCAAAACTTTTTTATTGTTTCGGTATACCAAGAAATTTAATAAACGAACACTTTTTCTACGTCCTACTTCATTTCTGTCAGGTATTTTGTTAAGTACAAGGAAAACATTTTCTGCGTTCCCATCGAGTTATAGAAATATCTTGTATTTTTGTACTGTAGATTGACGTTAAAAGCGCCAACGGATTTCAAATCACACGTTTTAGTGTTAAAGTTGTCGTAATAATGTGAAAATGCTGAAGTAGTTCTGTAGGACGTCATAAAGAAGTTATCAAGGACACATTTTATGGAATTAAGATTATTAATTTCATTCGTTTCAAATTTTTTCCCAGATATCTCATTTTTTCCGAGAAAATGAAGTCAACAGACCGTCCCTCGAAAGCTCGTTCAAAGCAAATTGTTTGTAGCTCAAATAATAAAAAAAGGATGTTCTGACTTGCCAAATGCTTAGAAGGAAATCCGAATTATCTCGTTCCATTATACTAATAAGACAAATCGATTGTTGGGATTATTGTTAAATCATGACCAATTTCCTGATAGGCATCGATTTGGAATCATGCCACATAGCCTTGATTGCTGTCCATACAATCAAAGAGATGATATTAAAAAGACTGCAGCTCAGCAGCAATTACTGTCATTATGTGCCTTCTATTTGGTCCGATTTCAACTGCAGGTAGGAAGTTTCGTTTGACATCGCAATTCTCTGGGAGTTTTTCCACAGGTCTAGGTGCCTCGCCTTAAACTTCGTTACTTCAACTCATAATTTCTCGCCTTCATCTTGAATACTTCTTGGCTTATATTGTGTACAAATTGCTTAAAATCATTGATTAGTTTCCATACGCTCCGCCAGGCGATCCCAAACGGTAACCATTACTCCATTAGTTGATATAGCCTTTCACAAACATGATTGACAAACGGGTTGGGCCTTAGTCAAGATGGCTGACAACTTTGGGTAACTAGACTTAACATTGTTCGACTGTTTGTCATGGGTGGCTGGATCTTGTTTACGCCGCACTTTCTGCTAACGTGTTCAAATATTCGACAAAGTTTGACAGGATTTTGTCATCGTGTTTTTGGCCGATAATCTTTGACTGTTTGTTTTTATTTCCAAGAATGTTCTGCCGGTCATTAGATATTGGTTCACAGTTTGGCTAAGGTTTAATGCCAAAATCTGGGAAATTTTAGACTGAACTGGGAATGGAGTTTATTAAGGGACAAGAAGTGATGTTTAATGCTATTGACATAAAGTCCGACGATACAGTTGTTCTAAAAGTGAATAATGTTGGATTGATGGCTTCATTTTATCTGCTCGATTAAAAGTCATTCTTTTATCAAATCAAATCCCAGCCATGTTGCGTATTTGTGATACAGTAAACTCCCTCTGCTAGTCTTCTCTGTCGCGCTTATTGGCCACTTGAAGTGTGTAAATTGTTTCTCCAAATCATTTCTCATCAGATAAAATATCGGGGAATTGACGCAGCAATATTGTAATACACTGGAAGAATTTAGCATTGTATTACATCAATGCTTTAACAAAGTTACGAAATTCCACAGAACGAAGGTGCGGTCGATTTACGTCATAAATCCAAATGCGCATCTGGTTTCTCTTCAGTTCTTCCTCTGCAGCTTTCCTTTTGATAACAATAAAAGAAGACGCGACTCATCAAACGCGAGTCAGTTCATAAATCCACAGGCACCAGACAAACAGGAGTAAAAAAAAAACTGACGTACTGTCGTTTCGAAAGAAAGCCCTTCAATGTCGGGTAGGTAGTTTGACACACGAAAAGGAATTTGTTAATTTTTGGAACACAAGTCGTTTAAGCTATGGTGACACATTCAAATTTCATTATGCGAATCTATTGATCAGCCATTACGAGTCCGCTCTGAGAGGTATTTTCAACCTTTTGTCCACCTTAAAAGTGTCGGTTGTTTGGTTATGGTGAAATAATGAATAAACGGTCGGGACCAACTATGGTGTCCGTCGTAGAGAGAGTTTTGTTATGGTGAAATAATGAATAAACGGTCGGGACCATTCGTGGTGTCCGCCTTTGGGAAGTGTCTGTCTTAGGGAGGTGTCCATCTTAGAGAGAGTTTGGTTATAGGGAAATAATGGATAAACGACCGGGATCAAACGTGGTGTCCGTCTTAGGGCGGTGTCCGTAAAGAGCGAGTTTACTGTACACAGAAAAAATACTGTGGATAAAGGGAAGTATTTACTATAGAGGTGGGAAGTTTCATGCGGCGAAGAGCGCTCCTTTTCTTGAGTGAAATGTGCACCTATATAACGATATCATCGATTTGAAATAAGTTTACCGTTTTTTTTTTTTTTGGGGGGGGGTAAACTACTCGTGATTCTTTTCCCTCCAAACCAGCCTGCGTTCATAATTGGATGTCATTCAATATCCAAGAAAGTTTGTACACAGGCTACTCGTTGCCACGTAAACCTCGAATCGTGAATGGAGTGTTTCCGCTCTGTCCCAGATACCCAGAGATTCAAATGACAAAAAGGACGTGGTGAGCCGTGAGCATCTTGGCGTCTCAAACAACAGACGCTTGTCAAAAATCTAGCTATTGGCAGTTAAGTACACTAATCTTACGGTCATTAGAGATATTAACTATGCTAACCCACGATTCCTGGCCGTTTCCACCGAGACAATACCTTAAATCTTTCATTGAATACCAAGAACTCCATCATATGCCTCAAATAACTTCTCAGTCGCTGTGTACGCTAATTTTATAATCCACAAAGGGGAAGAATACTCTTCCACCTTACTTAAGCCGAGTTAATCTAATTAATCAACGAGTCAAAACTTTTACTACCGCATTATTTTGGTTTAAAAATCTCTTCCTGATTTACCAACCAGAACAACTAAAATTCACATTAGAGCCCGTCGACAGGATAGCTTATATTTTGCATACTAATAAATATGGATTTTTGCATGAGTGGATAATGGACAGGACAAAGAAGCGGAACCATGAGAACGGGTTTGCCAAGTTGAAAAGTAGGCGCAGTACAGATGTTACGAACGTAGAAATTGGTTTGAGAATTTTTATTATCTACTTATGGTTTGGTAAGGGGAGGCAATCAAGCTTATTAGAGCATGTTTTCTAACTCAAACAGTGCTAGTGTTAGCAGGGCTAGTGCAGTACTGCTGTGCTAGTAGACTAGTACAATATCTAATAAAATTGAGGGCTTGGCCCACTTCTAAGAACAGTTCAGTTGAAGGCCCTCAGCTTACCTTATTGACGCCATGAAGGGAACTCCTTTGAGTGTCAAACTCCTACGTAATGTACGCACATGAGTATAACTCCAAGCATAAGGAAAACACAGGGGTATTTAAAGGGGCGCATAGTGCCATGTATCATCCACCTCGCGTAATGTGATACAGTAGAACTTCACACGTATGCTAGATTGACGCATTTATTATTTTATTTCATAAACTTTAGTGTGATACAACGTTTTCGGCCACTGAGAAAAATTGTATCTTATCACGCGTAAAAGGTACGATATTTTTACACGTAAAGATATTGATTCAACGATCCAATGAAAAGCCGCGTAGGATATTTTATTAGGTCAATCAGATCCCATGTTTTATCATTCGTATCTCGGTGGCGGTTTGTTGATTTCAGCTTGTTTGCCGTACATTCATTTCCTGCGAACAAAAAGAGCTTTTTTGACAGCAAAACCAGACAAAAAATTTCCAGATGGTTGATCCTCATTTTAGACTGTTCGTTAGTGTTTATGAAATAAATAAAATAACACGTGGGCGTCTGGAGATATAGAGTTTATCTTCTCGTGCTCAATTTGATCTGCCAGTCGTGGCAGATCAAACTGAACACTCGAAGGTAAAGTCCATATCTCCGCGCGCCCATGTGTTATTTTCTATATACTTATTAGAAGAGATTTTGACTTTAGAATGAATCACAAGAACTGGCCTGGGTTAAGATGATTTCAATTAACTGGTCCTTGAGCTCTTGTCGCGGAACACAGCCCTCGACCTCCTCTCAGACAAGAAGTACAACATCAGTTTTAATCCCAAACTGAAGAGTAGTTATGGGCACTTTTCGACGTTAAAACATCAATAGAGTAAAAAAATTACATTTCGGATTCCTTTCAGAACAAACCAAGCAATACTTTTGGTTAATATCGGATATAACGAAGATCTCAAGTCAATCATCTTGAGGGATTTAACGAAGGAAATACGGCATGGAACTTGGTAACGCCCATCATCACGCTGTGTTCCATAATTGATTGTTTGCTTGGGGACAGCGGATTTACGTATGTTTCGTGGAATTGTGTGGCCTTGAGTTTTAAACTTCAGACGAAAAGGTCACGTAGTTCTTCACGAATTCAAATAAACAGGAAAATGAGCAGGCAGTTTCAAGCAAGGTTTACGTGGCAGGAGTTTTGATAACAACGCTTCCGATTTTACCACCCGTACTCAGATTTTCAGCTTGCTGCTTACTTTTTTTAACCGGAGAAATGCCGCATTCCTAATCCTGGTCAAACTCTAAGGTTAAGTTATATGCTTTAGTTAGGTTATGAAATAACCGAGGTTAACAACAAGGGAACCGCGCGTGGGATAGCCTGGATTGATCACTTAAGGTACGGGTGCGGCTCATCAGTAACTCAATAAGCAGTCAGACGTACAGTAGTCTGCTCGATAAATTTCATCACCCACCATCCCACCTCTACTTCGATGTCTAAATGGTAGGCTCTCTACACCAATCTGTATTGGTGTGATAGGTGCGAGCGACGGCAGGAGGGGGCAGTACTCAGTTCAAGATATCTCCTGCTCTGATCTTCACCTGAATCCAAATATCACTATTTGTTTCACGGTCCCTTGGTCTACCGCTTGCACCTAACCTTCCAACCAGATAAGTAAGTTGAGCTCTGTTGTTAACGGTTCTTGCTGACTGGCTAAACTCAAGTGATTGCCAAAACCAGAAAACTCGTTTGCAGTATAATCCTACTATTTCAGTCCCTGACGAGAATCTAAAAGCTAGACGACATCTGGCAACTTCGATGTGGCGTGGTTAGCATCAAGTATGACAACTATCACGAGCAACAAAGGACGGGATTTTGTTACGAGATCGTGGCAGATTTGAGGTAAAAGAATTTCACCATGGCAGTAGGATTCGTTGGACCTTCAAAACATTTGTCTCATCGATGACTTGCTTTGAAGACATAGTGGCAACAGGCGAAAACTAAAAAGAACCATTTCGGCGTTTATGTGAGGTTGTTAATCCATTCTAATCTCGTAATGATACGGATTAAAGGCAACAATTTCCGCTCAAACGCGCCCACTGTGATTTAACTAAAAATAATTTAATGGTTCGAGTATAATCACAGAGGTGGTGGGCTCCTGCGGAGTGTTCTGTCAGCACGAACAACTTCAACTTTCTGTGACTAAAGACACGGATAATCTGCTACTACTATTTCCACAGCGAGATAGATAATCTGTCCTTGAGATGGCGAATAACACTTCAGAGGTTTGGAGTTTTCCAGGAATGTTTCACTGTTCCTCAAGCGCTTTATCATTGTTGGCAAATGGTTGACATATTTCGTTTAGTTTATGAATACTTTTGTTGATACTAACAAAGGATAATGATTGAGAGCATGTGTTTACATTATATGATCTGAATCCTGGCCTTTGAAACTTCTGGTTGCGCCCCAGATTGTACGTAGAGCAGTGGCATAGGAAGCGGGGGGGGACCACGAGGGTCGCCCCCAACATTGTACTTTGGGGGCCGCCATATCGTTTGGGCCCCCCTTGAAAACAGATATGGTAATAGTGTACAAAGTGTTTTTTAATTTTTTCTATCGCACGCACTTGCATTTCAAAATTAAAATAAAAAATATTTAAAAATCTGATCTACTGCACATAGTATTAACAGTGATTAATACTTTATCGTACTTTAGAGCTGCCAGCATATGTCGTTAAGATTCAGGTAAACGTCTGATCACATTCAGTACCGTTCAAATCAAAGGTTAAGAAACCACAACATTTTATAATTGTTTTTAGTCTTTTAATAGAAAAATTAGCAATCCAGTGTAATATTCCTTACCATAGGTGTAACCGGCTGTAAGTAGTCTTGGTATTGTCAACAATAAAGTCAATGTAAACATTTACCGAAAAAAACCCATTCTGAATATAAATTTTGTTCTCGGTCCCCCTAAGTTCAACCAGCTTCCTACGCCCCTGACATAGAGTATCGCAGGACCGTGCACACACATGTTCAGAACCTGGAACAAGTTGGGCAATTTTACAAGTGACCCGTTATGCAGGGGCGCGCCGGAGACACGAAGACAGCGGAGTTAGCTGCCCCGTTGCCTTTTGCTTACCAAGGAACGCGGGTGCAGCCGTGTACCCTAAGCATTGAGAAAAGTTTGCACCATCATCTTATACTTCCTTTGGGATTTATTTTATCATTGGACGTAAATCCGTTAAAGAAAGCAAAAACGTTGAAAAATTTGGATTTTTTTTTTATTGCCAAGTGACATGATGGCCCAATGAGTGAGCCGTTGGATGCAAAATCTTTTTAACTTTGTATCCAAATTTGAATACGCTCGAATTTGCTTCAAGTCAAGGCAAGTTCATGTGATCCACGAGGATCACATGCAGACTTATTTCACTTCATAATTCAGGCAATCTTTTTTCCACTGTTTTTGATTCGACACTAAATTTAATGTCGGTACTTGCGGCTCCGAATCAAACGCTAGTTCAGACCTTTGGTCTCCATCCTTCTAAATATTTCCTGAGCTTCATGCAATGCAGTTTATTCATACCGAAGTCTGACCTTAAAATGTCGTCGTTCAAGAACGTCAACATCTCACCGTCAATCATCTCGGCTTCAAACTTCACCACATACATTTCCATGCCAAGTTCTCTCAGGATATCGCCGACTTGTTTTACCGAAAAGCCTGACACATCTGGAGCTTTCTTTGTCGAGGGCTGGTTCACACGCAAAGTTGTTACATAAACTTTAGGGTTGGATAAATCAGTCGCATTTTCATTGACTTTGAGATCAGGTGACTCAGCGTCTATGGTTTGCAATGATGGTGCCGTATCGACGCCTGTTGCAGCTTCTTTAGACTCATCTGATTTGGAAGGCTGGGTACCTAAAAATTTATTTTGACTCTTCAGAACTGGATAAACCTGGAGAGCTCGACAGTTATACTGATCAATGGTGTAACCTACGTCCTATTCATATTGGATGGATCGATCGATCGATCGACGGATGGATGGACAGATGGATGGATGGATGGATGGATGGATGGGTGGATGGATGGGTTGATGGATGGGTGGATGGATGGGTGGGTGGGTGGGTGGATGGATGGATGGATGGATGGATGGGTGGATGGATATAGATCTGGATCTTGATATGGTTATAGATGGAGATGTAGATGTATAGATGAAAACAGAGATCGAGTTCAAGATAAAGATATGAATATAGATTTCATTCACTGATTAACATAGCAAACAACATTAACTCAACCAAACCAAGAATTCAAAGAACAAATAATGCGTTTTCCATACTTTCATTATCTTTTACTACCGGGCTGTTTTGCATTCTCTGAGGCTTTGGTGGGGCTTTTCCAGTGAACGCTTTCTCCTGACTGTTGTCTTTTTTATGACTTACACTATCTGCCTTCTGTCCTGCCCTATACTCAAATACGCCATTTTCTTTTGGTAGCTGATTAGTCCCATTTTCCTCAATTGTTGTTTGGTCAACTTCAGTTTCTACATCGGCTTCTGGTAATTGGCCAGGCTCTGTGGTGGATTCCTCTTTCGCTCTTGTCTGACGGGGGGTCGAGCACGTAACTAGCTCTTGGTACGAGTACTCTTTGATTGAATTTCGTGGTCTAAAGGCACTGTGAGCATCGATGTGCCTGAGACTGGTCAAATCCATGCCGTCGTTTAGACTTTGACAAATCTGTGCGTAGTTCGTGCTGTTTTGCAACATACCCTCACAAACGGCCACACGAATATCCATATCAAGCGGAAATGTCACCACGGTGCGTAGTCCATCGCTGCTTACGGTCGAAGCAATGGCCACGTTGTCGATGTACTTTTTCTCCAGGTAAATACAGCCGAGACTTGAATTAAAAACCTCCTCGTTAGCCGACCGGCCTAGTTTCCCCACAGTGGGAGGATCAACAAACTGCACATACAACGGAAGCGTAAACTGAGAGGGAATTTCCGCCAGGTAGTACTCTTTCCCATCGGCTAATGGCTGAAAACCGGCAATGCAGTCCCGGGGTAACTCGACGGTCTGCCCATTTTGATTCACGCACACCAGTCGCTCTTGACCCTTCTTGCTTTTATCAATGTTTTTCAACTGAAGTTTATCTCCAACGTTGAGAATCTCTTCGTCTTTCGATATGCTGTAATATCCTTGCGAGATACGAACAAATTGCGGAAATGCCGAGCACAGTTCATCCACGCTTTCGTAGACATCCTTCAAGTTCGACGGGCGAACTTCGACTTTGCTGGAACAGTTTAAAGGGATGTTCACTTCCTTACCACTGCAGTCACGACCAACGATCTTCTCAGCGGATTTCACAACATGTAAGGTCATGACTTGGTCGGCGCCAAGACTGGATTCTTCGTCTTCTCCATAGTATCCTTCTATCACTTTGACTATCTGAGGGAGGGGAAATTTCTTCAAGAACTCGCTGACTTGAAACGATGTTGAACTCCATTCCAGTTTATTCAACCCAGTTTTCTTTATGTCAGTAAGATTGTTCATGGTTGGAAACTTTCTCAGTTCTTGAATTGTCAACAAGGCGCAAATCATGTGAAACAAGATATTCGTTCCGGCCTGTGGCGATAGTCGTCCGACGACTAGACGAAACATATTTTTGTGTATTACTTCTCAGAACAACCATACTGCATTATGAGGATAACCTAGTTGTTTTTTTCGTCCAATCATAGTTCACAAAATTCAGCCAATTGTAAGTGTGTAAAAATAGCCAATCACAACATGATTCACAACAAGAAGATTCGAGCTTTGATGGCACCATACCAGATACAGCGGTTGCGTTTTGGTCTCGTGTCGCCGATGTTCAAACTTCACTCGGAGACAAGTTATTCAAGGAATTAGCAACATACGCCTTGAACTGCCTCACTACTCCCGTTAGCAATGCTGTAGTGGAGAGGACATTTTCCTTGTTACCAGCAATCAAGACCAAGCAACGCAACAGGATGAAACTAGAGTTGATGAACGCGAAAATTCGTATTCGCTCAAAGCTTCAGTTTGGAGAGAATTGCTGCGTGGACTTCAAGACGACCAGGCGAATGCTTGAGTTGTTTACAGCCAAACGGTTGTATGATGGACAAAAAGAAAACAATTAAACGTTGACTCGACTTGACTAGTTGTAGAGCTTTTGAGAGTGACATTCAGATTGACTGTAGAAGTGCTGATGTTGCGTCTTTAATTCCTAGGGCTAATGATGGGTGTTAATAATTAATATTTCTATTGTGCAATTTACATATGCATATGACATTATGACCAAGAGTGTGTGTGTTATCTCTTTCTAGCCTCATTCCTGATTTTCCAAAATTCTGATTCGGTAATTTCGGTTAATTTTGTTTAGCCTGCGGGGGGAGATGAACACGAAAATCCTACGTAACTGGCAAAAGCTCACAATTTAGCTTCATTTTGGCATTTTTGAAAAATTAGTAGTTTGGCCTCTTTTGGTAAAATTTGGCCTCATTTTATACAGTGTTTGGCTCCGAGCATGCCCTGGAACCTGGCAACCCTGAAAATTAGTAAGAACAAGGTATGCAAAATGAAAAGTAACAAAACCCTTGTTGGCAAGCAACTTTAGAGCACTTTCGTAATTACTAGGAGAAACTACGAACCTCGGTGTTGTTTTCGGAGAATAGCTATTACAGTGCAGAGCTAAGACGAAAAGATAATGAAAACGGATCGGAAATGGAAACATTCATAGTTACGAACACTGTATACCAGACGCTTATTTGACGAGACTCATACGAGTATTGTAGTAAGGTTTTATGAAACGAAAACTTCATAATTAACCTACACTGCCGAAGTCAACTGAAAAAGTTGACTCGAGCGGGACTTGAACTCGCACCTTCGGGATGCCGGTCCACCGCTCCACCTGTTGAGCTATCGAGTCCACAGGGATTGGAGGCGAGTTTTTATCCAATTTAAGTACACGAGATATTCTCGTGACAACTTAACGCTATCCATGAAGATGCATGTGCAGTGTTACAATTCTATGGCTAGTTGTGAAGTTTTTGTTTGATAATACTCTAAGGATGATTCTGAAATAGAATTGAAACACTGCACATCCATCCTCATGGATAGCGTTAAGTTGTCATGAGAATATCTTGTGCACTTAAATTGGATAAAAACTCGCCTCCAATCCCTGTGGACTCTATAGCTCAACAGGTAGAGCGGCGGGCCGGCATCCCAATGGTGCGAGTTCAAGTCCCGCTCGAGTCAACTTTTTCAGTTGACTTCGGCAGTGTAGGTTAATTGTGAAGTTTTCGTTTCTTAATATCCTGAGGATGATTCTGAAGTAGTAAGGTTTGTCGTGGAACTTGTGTTCATCGCAATTTTGCAGTGGTTTGTTTTGGCTCCTGAACTACCGGCATTTTGCTCATTCGCGGCTGAGCGTGCACTTTTGAGCCTGACGTCCTCGCACGGGCTAAGCTGTCAAAAAATAAAATGATCATATATAGTCGAACAAATTCGAACAGTTTGACAACTTGTATTTACCATTTCTTTTCTAGAATTACTAAGGAGTAGATATGTTTCATAAGCAAACTAGCAACTATTTGATTCTGTAATTTTCCCCAATTTTCGAATTTCAAATGGGGGGCACCTGGAAGGGCATAGTCAGATGGGAGGGTAGGTGTTCCCTTGTGTCCCCCGTAATTACGCCACTGTATCTCAGATCTTGATAGGGCTTGCCCTAGTAAGAGGGCTGGATTTCACCTTGCTTTTACATGGGAATGTTCTGGCCCATCTAAGAACGTGGTTGGATCTAGAACGCATGTGTAATAGGAGGGCTACCTCATGTTAGTGTGCTTACATGGGAAATTTCCAGCCCCCCCCCCCTAGGCGAGATCTCGAGTAGTCAATAGCGAGATCTAGCTTAGGAGGGCTGGCATTCCTAACATGTAAACGAAAACAAATATTATAAGGGATTTCACATGGAGGCGAGATCTCGGCGAAAAGGGCCAGCCCTGCTGGGAGGAAATATAAGATAAAACAGACTCCGAATATCAAAGTCATCTTGAAAACTCAAGATTTGAGTAAAATCAAGACAATTATGGTATTTGCGTGATATTTCGTCTTTATTTCAAAGACATCGTCAGACAGACTGATACATAAACATTGCCTAGGTCTATTCATACAGGTATGGGTACTGTTGAAGTCATCGTTAAGAAGAGCTAGATCTATTTACAGCAAAAAGACGCTAATTATTTATTTATTTGACAGAGTGAGAAAGTTATCAGTGTGTGTGTGTGCTGAAAGATCTAAGTAAAAAGAGAGAGTTCTTTGGAAGCCTTGAGTCCAGAATTTAATTCTGGTTTATTGAATTTGATGCAGAGTGCTTCGATTAGGAGAAGTTTGTTTGTAGTTGTCGAGTTGCTGGAAAAGAGGATTTTGTAGTTATTAAAAGTTAGGTTTCTCAGAGAAGAGGATAAGCTTTGTGAAAGGGGAACGTTGTTAAGTCGGTCATATTGTGTGTGTAAGTCGGCAAGAAATTGTGCGGGTTCGCAGTTGAGAAAATGTTGTGCAATAGCGCTGTTGTTATGTTGTGTCGCGTGCTCGGAAAGTCGCGTTTGAAGGCAGCGATTGGTTTTTCCGATGTAAGATTTATTGCAGCTGGGGCATGTAACTTGGTAAACAACTTTGTTGCGGGATAGTTCTGGAATTTTGTCTTTGGTTGACGTGAAATACGAGAGCTTTTTAGTGTTGTAAATGATAATAAATTTCACGGGATGCCTAAGTTGTCGGCGAATTTTAGAAACACAAGACTTTAATATAAATAACAATGCCCAGCAGATTGTGCGAAGTATCGCCATATGCAAACGTTAACAATTGCTTAAACAAAGAAGGCTAGAAGAGTTTAAAACATATTTATTGACTAACGTTTCGTTAGTAATTTCGTTGTAATCCCTGATCTCCACTCTGAAGATGTTGCTTGTAGCGACGAAACGTTAGTCAATAAATATGTTTTAAACTCTTCTAGCCTTCTTTGTTTAAGCAATTGTTAACGTTTGCATATGGCGATACTTCGCACAATCTGCTGGGCATTGTTATTTATATTAAAGTCTTGTGTTTCTAAAATTCGCCGACAACTTAGGCATCCCGTGAAATTTATTATCATTTACAACACTAAAAAGCTCTCGTATTTCACGTCAACCAAAGACAAAATTCCAGAACTATCCCGCAACAAAGTTGTTTACCAAGTTACATGCCCCAGCTGCAATAAATCTTACATCGGAAAAACCAATCGCTGCCTTCAAACGCGACTTTCCGAGCACGCGACACAACATAACAACAGCGCTATTGCACAACATTTTCTCAACTGCGAACCCGCACAATTTCTTGCCGACTTACACACACAATATGACCGACTTAACAACGTTCCCCTTTCACAAAGCTTATCCTCTTCTCTGAGAAACCTAACTTTTAATAACTACAAAATCCTCTTTTCCAGCAACTCGACAACTACAAACAAACTTCTCCTAATCGAAGCACTCTGCATCAAATTCAATAAACCAGAATTAAATTCTGGACTCAAGGCTTCCAAAGAACTCTCTCTTTTTACTTAGATCTTTCAGCACACACACACACTGATAACTTTCTCACTCTGTCAAATAAATAAATAATTAGCGTCTTTTTGCTGTAAATAGATCTAGCTCTTCTTAACGATGACTTCAACAGTACCCATACCTGTATGAATAGACCTAGGCAATGTTTATGTATCAGTCTGTCTGACGATGTCTTTGAAATAAAGACGAAATATCACGCAAATACCATAATTGTCTTGATTTTACTCAAATCTTGAGTTTTCAAGATGACTTTGATATTCGGAGTCTGTTTTATCTTATACTTCTTCAAATTGTCGGCTGGTGCTGGATTTTGGTCGTACCTCCGAAATACCGACCCTGCTGGGAGGGCTGGGTCGGTTCCATGTAAACACCACCTTAACGACAGAGCCACTAGATCGATAACACTGAACCAACGAGCTCCCAAAGAACTGGAGAGCAGAATTCAATGTGAATCAAATTAATGGATCTTTAAAGAGACAGCACATTTTGAAGATATTTTTGAGACGAGGGGCATTTCACCAACAAGGGCTATAAAAGCGCCCAGTGGGTTCTCAACAACAAATGGCTGCTAGAAACTTAAAAGCTGAGGTGGTAAATGACCGATGGATGCTCGTCATTATGCTTATGTGAGCATAAGCATAAGCAAAAAAGACAAAACAAAAACCAAAACAAAGGAATGAAGTCAAGCCAGCGACAACATAGTCGTCGTAAGCATAAGATCATAGTCCAAGCATAAGCCAAGAGCCGAACAAAAGACGAAACAAAGAAAAATTATTGTTTTGCCTTCGCAAGTCCCAGAGGAAACATCATGCTTTGTTTTCGTACTGATCTTGTCCTTATGCCTATGTTGCTCGTGTAATCGGTGTGAACGAGGCTTTGAGGACGACGTCAGCTCGCGGAGTGAAAAAAGCTGTCACTTACGATTGAATTCAACCCGGAGACTACAGTCGTTTTAGGAGGACTGGAGCGTTTTATCAAACACGGTGGTCAATAAACTGTGGTTTCTTTAAATGGCGAAGTCCTAAAGGAGGTTGTCGTTAAGGTTGATATCGTAGATCTTAATGTCCCTAATGTCATTGTATGAAAAACAACGCATGTGATTAGACGACAAACCTTATTTGAGGTTTCACAACCGTGTCTAGGCCTGGACACGAGTACCAGTGCTTCTCAGAAGAAAGAAAGAGGCGGAAGTTGATGACTTTTTTCAGGCGAAACAAGTCATTCCACAAGCTAGCGATTTTAGTTTTACCTGATGGCTGCTACCGACAACGAAGAGCTCGCAAAAAGCCTTGGCCTGTCATGGAGTGACACGGAGTTTGAACTATCCGAGTTTCTGGATTCATTTACCCTCCCACAAGTCGTTCAAGTTTCCGAGGGAGTTTATGGCGTGAGCGAAGAGTCAACGCTTCCAGCTGGACAAACTCTGACTCTACACGTCGTAAAAGCGACCAAAATGTATCGGGGATATACGTATGAAGGCGAAGATGTCCTGTTACCTTTGAACTGTCCACAGACGGTAGAGGTGAGACCTCAGAACGTTTCCTTATTGTATGATACCGTAGAAGAGTTGTGTACTGTTTTCCCTCGCCACGTTAAATATGTTCGAGTAACCAAAGATCATGTCCATCCAACTCGCCCTGAGCGATGCTTAAAAGCTGGCCAAAAGCTTACTCTGGATTACATTTCGGAGCAAAACTCTGGTTCACAAGTTCTAATGTGTCTGGACGAGGGTGGCTGCGAAGTATGTCTGTCAATGGATGTGCAGGGGGGGTTTCAACCACTTATGGACAGTCGTGAATATTTCCTGGCTGAGCTGACGAAACATTTCTGTCTCCCGATCTACGTTCAATTCACTTCACCACCGAAGTTTAATATTAGTGAAGATTCGGCAGCGAAAGACAGCAAACTTCTTTCAGGCGTCATTCAAGTAGATGAAATGGTGGTAGAAAATACGGTGATTGCCAGCACGAGAGAAGGTCGCCGGAAAACCATTTTGACGTTCCCGCGTACCCTGGACGTAACCCTCATTGTGCCCGAACAACTCCTGGTCAAGGATTCCAATTACGCGCGTGTCTGTGAGTCCCTGAACGACGGAGTGGACCTAGTCAGAGTGCAGTCAGTCGTTGTCCCTGAAAATGAAATCATTTATAGCAACCGAGCACAAATTGTTCGAGAGTACTCATATACGGTTGAAAAGTTCGGAGATTCAACTCCGCGCGAGGATGTCAACAAAGATTATAACGTAATGACGCCACAAGAAAACCAAACTGACTTGACGGTTGATGTTTTTTACGAAGATGTAGACGGGGATGACCATAATTACGAATGTATTGATGACGAAGATGAATACCAGGAGATAGATGACGAGTTCTTCGAGTCTTCCGGTATCTTGAAGGATAGAAAGGATGCATCATCAGGAAAAGATCGAACAGCAACCAGGAGTCGTCCCGGGATGTCGTTGTTTCAGAAATTCACGAGGAAAACGAAGAAACAACTTCCAAAACCTGGTTAGTTCTATTTAATTTTGTTGTTGTCATAGATCTTTGTCTATTTGTACCAGATGTTACGCGTTGCATTTGCGTTAATTTACACTCGTTTTCTATCAGACTTCATATTTTAATAGAAACTAAGACTGATACAGCTTGCTCCATCAAACAAAGAAACTTCCGAAAGAGTTCGTTTAGGATCATTAAGCAAATCTGTCAAAACAGAACGCTATTGTTTCGAAGTCAAAAACATTTCCAGCAACCATCTCAGCTCGTTGTAAAATACACTGACGTTAAGAATAGGGTGGCTTAGCTCGGTTAATCACGAAATATTCTCTTCACGTTACCCTGTGGATGATTGTGAAATAAATTAGCTGGGTAGGTAAGCCAGTCACGAGAAACATCTTTACAGGAAGTCCTCAAATAAGGATCGACATCTAGCAAGAAGTTCTCATGACACTTGGTTCTGTTCTTGCGAGTTGATCTTTTTGTTCTGCACCACTTCTGCTTGCTCTCTCTCTCTCTCTCTCTCTCTCTCTCTCTCTCTCTCTCTCTCTTTCCCTCTCTCTCTCTCTCTCTCTCTCTCTCTCTCTGCTTGGTGGAGAAAAAGCGTTTCTTTTTATCCGTTTGGCGTACAGTTTCAATTCGCGGTGATTGACAGTGGTGAGGAAGTAGACCAATCAGGCGCGTTCAGAGTTTTGCTATACAAGATGTACGATACATGGTGAGACAGGAAAGTAATAAGCTTCCTCATCGTTAATTTTACAGTTTTGTTGGGGGATTCACTCTGCGACAGTGAACGCACGCTCTTCGCTGGTTCAGTTAATCCAGCGACATCTGGGGACTGTATCTTTCACAATCTGTGACTTTATTTATCCTTAAAAGCTATGTAAATTACAACACTACTGACTCAGCGACTACACTCGGTGACAGCTAAGTCCAACAACTGTACAGCTACACACGAGGCTAAGGTATCGGTGCAGAACGGAAACCGCACCTTTCATGGTTCTTTGTTCCATAAACGAGTCACTGTTTCTTAAATTGCATAGTTTGAATTAACTAAGCAATAAATTGCGACAAGTCTCATACAAAATTCAAAGGTGAATAATTATCATGTACGTAGACTTATAGAAGCCAGAGCGAGGATTTAACAAAGCTTAAAACACGATTAAGCCGTTTTTCTTTGTCCTTTTGAGGGCTTTATCCTCCGAAGAAACCTATCTAAACAAAAGAACTTTTGAAAAGCTGGCGGGGACTGTATATACAATACCTGAAATAGCCGGGATTTTATATACAATCCCTGACAACAATTAATCCTAGAAGGAACACAAACTGAAAACATGTTTTGTTTTTTACTTCTCAAAACAAAAGCAAATCGTGTCGCTCTGGCCCCGAGGAATGTATCTGGCTTAAAGCCGATGTTCGAGGTACTTATCCTATACTTAAAAAACTTATTAAGAATTCGTGAGGAAAATACAAAAGAAAATCATAACCATGTCGTATCATTATATGTGATAAAGACACGTGTGACTTTATCCTGAATTTCTCTTCAAATTTTCCTTTATATTTTTAGCCTTAGAAAACAGAAATTGACAAACTTACGTGAGGAATTAGCGTATAAAACGTTTCGTTTTTTAAGCCGTTCAAGAAACTCGCCGTAAGTGCTTTATCGGACCCAAAACACTCGGCTTCCGCCCCGTATTTTATATCCGATAAAGCACTCCTGCTCGTTTTTTAAACTGAATTACTTAAAACCAGCTAAAATTGTACTCTTGATTGCTTCATCTGATTCAAGTTGATGATTTCAAGTTCCAAAAGTTTAGAGTAGTGCTCTGTCTAATTAGTAGAATCTTGCGAGCATTATGGGCATTTATTGGGGTGCTGGTGGCACAGTCACTGTGACTAGGCGTTGATTCCGGCTCCGTGCAGTTATCTGATTGAAGTTGCCTTTGTCACATGTGAAAAGAGTATTGTTCAGTTTGACTCTACCAAGCATCGCAGGTTTTCTCCGGGTACTCCGATTTCCTTCTGTAGTAACAATGAACCCATGAGGGGTGGCCTTTACTGGACCTCTAGGGAGAACAGCTAAGATAGCTGATAGGGTATATCCAATATAATTAAAGGCAAAAACTATCACACCCAAGCCTATCAAACCGTTTCCTATGCAAATGGGTTCTCGCATCACGTGTCGAGCGTTATAATTAGTCAGAAATATTTGTGTATTTCGATTGTGGTATGACTCATGCGTTTCCGCTTCAAGTGTAAGCTTTGCCAACTGTGGTAACAGTAAGAAAGTGAGACAAATACCAACGTATACGTGCGTATATGCGCGTTGAAAACGCAATGTGCGTGCATCTTACATTTGATTTAAGTCCGGAATATTTTTCATTTTCGCAAAATCTTGCAAAATAGTGCCTTCGGTCTCACAAATGGCGGTCAAAGAAACTGCAACGATTTACAGTGGACAAGGGCCCCCTCCGCACTTTTTTATTCATCATACTTTATTGTTTATCCGTTTTATCCTTCCCTCCACACGTAAACGAAGAGTGGGTGAAGTAGTTTTTTATCGAAAATGGGCTTGGAATGTGACATAGTCTGCAAGAACGTTTGAAACAGATTTTTCTATACCCAATGAATACGCTTCCTAACCAAATTGACATACAGTAAAATTGGAATGTAACATTCTTCATCGTGGTTATGTTTTTTTCACAGTTTCATATCGTTATTCGAGCTCAAATTTAGTCTGAATAGTAATTACATCATACCTGGGATGCAATAAAGTATCTAATAAATATAGGCTGGACTAATACAAGTCAGAGCAAGGATTCAACAATACCAACGCCGTATGTTGACCTTACATTCGATACTGTAAATATAAGCTTTTGAGCTACACAGATAAAATCGTTCATGACTTTTTCAAGTAAAGTAGCCATAAAACTACGAAAAGAATTCTCAATTATGGAATAAGACAATACCTTTGCAGGCTCTAATCTAAATTAAACAAAAACAAAAATGACAACTTTTATGATACGATCGTCTAGCTATAGCATAGGTAGGTGCTGTTTTTAGAACAATTTACTGTAACATTCACCAGATTCTATTCAGTTCATGACAACTCACTTAATACAAATTGTAGACCACCAATTATGATGAAATGTTTCACAACAATTAGTATCTCACACGGGATACCATACCATGACGTAGGCGTTTTTGAAAAGTTCCGCTTTCATCCATCCACAAGAGCATACGAAAACGGCCTTTTCAAAAATTTCCACTCTGGGAAGAGTTTTTGAAAAGTTCCGTTTTCGGTGACCGTATTCGCCGGATAAGTGTGGACGGGAATGCAATCCGCCAAGAAAAATTTGCGTTTACAGACAAAATCGGACGTGTAGACAGGGCCTTATATTAACACATAAAAAGCTGATGTTAGTAGCTTAGTGGCCGAGCACCAATTTACTCTGAATTTATCGTCAACAATGTTTGACCAACGAGACATGTACATACACATTGGCAACGGTATCGGAGCACCTGCAGGCAATATCATCTGTGATTCTTCTTGCTTCTTAACTTCAAAGTTTATCTTCTCCACCACTGCCTTCTTCATTACAATACAACATTGTGGCGAAAACCGTGAAATCGTCCATTGAATAGAGCGCTACTACGTCCCTTTGGAAATTTAAATCTTTATGAGCCCGAGGGCAATTTAACTGGGTTTGATGAAAACTTTTTGCTTTGGACTTTTAATCCTCGAAATTTAACCGTCGACCCTCGACAATTACTCAAACTTGAAAACGTTGAGTAAGGAAGACTCGATTGAAGAAATTTTATAATGAACTAAAAGAGGCAATGATTGGTCCACGTTGCTGTCATCAATAAGTTAAATCATTGATCATAAACGTAATAAAACATCTATCTATTTTCTCAGACAGTACAGCGAATTTATCATCAAGAACCACGCCAGAAAGGGATAGTACTTCAACAGAGGTGAGTGTTTAAAGAAGGCATATTCCTATTAATTGAGATGAAGTGGTACATAGTTCTTAAGCTTGTTTCCTCGATTAATAAAGCGTCCCTTCAAGGCATTGACTCCAGGCTTTTCTAAGTTACTCAAAGTAGCATTGCTAGACCATTGATTTCAGGAACTACACCTTTTGCTGTTCATTACCAGAAAATATACTATCATTAACGCCAACCTCAAACTCATTAACGATAAAATACATTCATTTTATTCAGTCGACATTCACTAGCGTAGATACGCAACCATTTGCATCAAAGGGCATTCTATAGCGTCAACAGACGACCATTAACACCATTTTACTACACATTAGGGATAATAAAATTTCAATTAGGCAAGATATTCCTCTTGCGTTATTGATATTTTATTGTACCTAATGTATAGTAGAATGGTGTTCATGATCTTCTGTTGGTGCTATGGAATGCTATTAGATGCAAATGATTGCGTATCTACGCCAATGAATGTCGGTTGAATAAAATGAATGTATTTTTGTGTTAATGAATTTGAGGTTGGCGTTAATGATAGTATATTTTCTGGTAATCAACGGCAAAAGGTGTATTTGATAGTGCAAATTCATTACCTCGAATATTCCTTTCCCAAAAAAATTAACCTGTACGGGGACCACGGAGCAGTTAGGGGGCAGGGGAGCAATTGTCCCCCACTTCCTGTTTCCATTTAGCAAGTGGTTATGAAACTGGTGAACAAATACGTTCATTGAACGAAGAGTAATTTGACCTATATCTCCCCCCTGCCGACCTTTTCCCTGGAAGTTTTTTCCCCCACTTTGAAAACGCTAAAGATGCTTTTCCCGTCGTTGCTTAAAAGAATTCCAATTTAGTTTATGTAAGATATCGCCAGGATTAACTTAAGGTTGGGGTTTAGTGTTTCAAGTAAAGTTGTTAGTTTAAGGTACAAGTTTAGCTCAACAACGTCAAATCTATTTTTAGCGAGACAGCGACGCGGACACCAAGAAAGGAAGATATGACGTCCAGAATATGACTGTCAATGAGGTTGAAGAACTGCTTCGTTCACTTAACTTGGGAGAATATGCAGGAAAATTCAAAACAGAACAGGTCAATGGTAGACTGCTTCACGACTTGGATAAAACAATTCTCCAAAAGCATTTTAACATGACACCGTTCCACGCTCTTAAGCTAACAAAGGCTGTTGGCGAAAATTGGCGTCCGAAAGAAAGATGAAATTCAGATTTTTTTTTGTTTTTCACGAAAAAAACGCAAAACGGTAGATTAGCATTAAAGGCTTGTTTAACAGACTGCAAGGTCTATGTACGTACTAACCTAAGGTTTTCGTAAAGACCAAGCGAATCACCAATATTTGTGCGGAAAAATCAATAACAAATAGTTTTAACGTAGAATCCGAAAAATTAAAGTAAATGAGGAATTTATGATATGGCTTTTTGGTTCATTTTCTGTCATATTTTGAACGCTGGTTTCGTGTTTGACGTTTGCCGTTTACCTTATCTCTTATCCAACACTAATGTGTTCTGGTACATTTCACAGTACGTATTTTTTGATTGCATGAAAGGTATAACTCGGACATTTTCCCACCTATATTTACCCCTGAGGGGGAAAAAAGCGTATTGATCTAGGGGGAAATACTGTATATGATTCCAAACAGCGAGGCAACCATGAGCATGTATGATTTTGCATACAGATCAGAAAATGAACTCAGCCATACAATTAAAGCCAAGAGATGGCCAAACCCGGATTTTTTTGAGCCAATTGCAATTATAAAAATTCACTAGGTTTTGCCCCACCAAACAGAGTATATTATTTGGTACCATGGTACTTGTGTTAAGGACTTTGCCTGCGCTTGAAGAAACTGGGAAACGCAAAAGGTCCATAAACAACTCAGACTCTATGTGATCCGCAAATAAGTTAAATCACATATGGTAATGATTAGTTTAAAATTCGCCAAAGACATGATCACATTTCTCAAAATAATTTACGGAAAGTTTTTAATTCTTTGAAGTGATTCCCCTATGCACTGTGTGGAAAACAATAATCAAATACAATAAAAACTCGCTATTAACAACCTTCCACCTATAAGAACATCAGGCAGAAATTAAGAAGTTTGTGCCCCTTTAAACAAGAACTTGTTTGTGCCTGATATTAGAAATAGGTAGTTGTGTCAAAAAATACAAAGTGTTAAACAATTTACAAATATCAAGTACATAAGAACTTATCCCAGGCTGATTTACTAAAATGTAGTAGTGGGTTTAATGGTGGGTTTTTTAGTAGTGGATTTTAATAGTGGGTTTTTACTGTAGTGTTCACGTGTCTTAAAATACGAAGTGAATTACTACTTGTGTTTTTTGTAGTTTCTAAGAAGTTTGGAAGTATAAATCTGATGTGTAATTGTTATTATTTGCGATATTTAAGTTATTTTCAGATATTACAAATTTTCCGTACTATATTTTGTAATAATAGATGGCGAAAAATAACGCTGAAAATGAACGATATAAGAATAAAAATATTATAGAAAACTTTTAAAGAGTTTTGTAACCAGCACTATTGTCACAAATATTGCAAAATATGAGTCTTGAGCATATTCGCAAAGATAAATATTAATGCAGTAACACTTTGGGCATTTACTTGGAGCACGTCAGCCATTTTTACAAAAATTCATTCTGATTATGGACCATGAAGTGGCGACAACTAAAGGAGGAAACCAATCTGGTTAAGTCGATTTTTGGCAAGACCAATCATTGAACTCTAAAAAGACTGGAACGATTCCTACGAACTGTATTTTGAAGCCAACATGGAGGCTGACATGTAGGTCCGTTTGCAGGTCATTCCAGTCCCCTACGCGATAAAACACGCAACCTATTGCCAAAAACTTAGTCTAAATTTCGGATTTTTTTTGACAGTTTTCTTTTCTATCATTCGTAAGTACAGAACAATATCGGTAGGACTACATATTAGTCAGAATTAACAGTCAATGAAAAATGAAGATTCAATATAATTTTTCTCCACGCGTGTTTTTGACCTACATGGCTGCCCCCATGTCGGCTTGATTCAATCGTGAGGCCAGTCATGAAGAGGTATCGTTCCAGTCTTTTTAGAGTTCAGTGAGACCGGCTTTTGCGGGCATGAGGCTTGCATGGAATCATCAACACGAAGTCACATGCTTGCCATATAAATAACAGGGGTGGACGCAATAAACTATTCGGCCGAATCGTGGATATTTTTCACTACCTGGCATTCGGTCTGATAATCGTATTATCTGACTCGATTATTGGATACTTAATTTTTAGCTTCATATTAAGACAAAATAACATGAGTAGAGATAAATTACCTTTTGAATGACTTTCCAGGAATACGTAAAACACTACGTCAAACAGAACATAAATTAATAAAACAGCGATTTTGTAGTGGTAAATTCAAACACAATTTTTAAATACGTAGATACCATGGTGAATGGTAATTTTATCTTAAATTACCATTCACCATGGTAATTTTATCTTAAATTACCATTCACCATGGTATCTACGTATTTAAGGACATAAATTAGAAAAGTTTGGTGAAAACATTTTCTAACAGCATATCTCAAACACAGAAAGCTGGTTTAAGGATTGTTTTACTCAGGAATACTTACCTAGATGTTGTCAAGATTTGACTCTGGCATCGATTTTACAGATAAACTACCCATTTTAGATTAAATTTTTCACCTTGCCTTAAATATTTTTAAGGCTAAAAAAATTTTGCATTTCGGTATCAAGCCGGATAAGGTCAGATTTAAATATCTATTTGGGGTGCACTATTCGGTCCACCCCTAACAAATATTTAAATGTAAGCCTTTCATTCTGAGCACAGATGTTGTTCACGAATAGTACTTCATCCGACGGTATCTCGTAAATTTCTCCTTCGTAAGTCGTGGCGAACACGCAGGTAGAAACAACCCGTGTTGTGTCAGTTTTTATTTGATGAGAATAGAGGTAGTCTACTTACAATATAAACGCAGTAATCTTTGAAGCAACCAGCTAGCTCCTGTCCGCCTTTTAGCTTAATGCTGCATTCTTTGGTTGAAAAGAAAAACACAATTATTTCGGTAAACACTCGTCCTCCGCTCACTCTGTCAACCGTTCGTACCACTAATATAATAACATCCCCAGCGGTCCCACTCCTCGGCAAGAAAAAAGGCGCGAAAACGTCATCGTCCTCCCGTCGGAGAGCGCTCGGTAACAGATGTTTTGGATAACGATTTTGGTTACCTCATAACTTTTGCCGTGAGAAACATTAAAATTAAAATGTTGGAGACTAGTTAATTTGATTTTGTATACAAACAAGAAATATTGTTATTAAATTAATTTAAAACTTTTAGAAAGACCTCCCTTAAAAATTTATCTGAGCACTGCTACTCGAATTAAAGTCCGGTAATACGTGAGTTGATTCTACGCATTCATTCACGAACAGACTAAAGAAAGCCATAAAATTCTCAAAGTAAGTTTGTTTAATATCTGACAAGATGCTAATAATGCTTTTAGACTACCTCGATGGATTTTAAGTCATTCGTTGGGATTTAAGTATGCCAAACTTAATCTCTACTCATTTTCGCCCATATTCTTTGTAAATGTGGTCTTCTGTGTTGTAACTGGATAAGTGTGCCTTTTGATGAATCATGATAATTTCCAAGCATGGAACTTATCGAAGCCAAAGTCCTTTATCAGGATGTCCTAATCCAAATCCATCAGCAAACTGCCGTCTACTTGTTCGTAGGCAAACGTCTTTTCGTAGACGCGCAAATTCATCTTTTGCAGTAACGTTATTACATCTTTTTGGGAAAGTATTGACAAATCTAAAGGAATATCAGCAAGACTGTCTTCTCGGGATGAGTAGGGGGAAGGCATTGTTGCAGTTGAACGATTATTGTCCACAACTTCGTAGACAGAAGCCGTCTGACTAACATTTGCCTTGGGTGCACCAGAAGTCACGCCCTTCGGCGATTCGTTACTTTCAAATGATTTGTCAGGATGACCATAGCTTTGTTTTGTTCTGTGAGGTAGTGCTGGCAACAGAAAAGACTGTTGAACACGATAAAACCACAAGCAGTAAACAAAACAGGGGAATAGTAGATATTCAAAGAAAATATGCATCGGCCTTCCAAAATTAAATTTCAGGGAAGTCGCTGCAAGAAATAAAATTTTTATTTCAAGAAAAAAAATCTTGCTTTAAGACCATATTTGTTAAATTAAGAAATATTATCTTGTCCTGTAGGCAGCGCAATTTTTCTTAATAAGCTATCTTGATAAGAAAAAATTTCTTGAGAGAAGACATATTTTCTTAATTCAAGAAAATATGTCTTGACTAGACAGGAAAAATATTTTTGAATCAAGATATATTTTCTTAAATTTCTTGAAAGAAGAAAAAAATCCACATGGCTTTTCTTATCAAGAATTTATTTCTTAAAGCCCGGAAATTAATCTTAAAACTAAAAAAATATCTACTCAAGATTTTAATCTTTTGTAGTGATAACGAGTAGCAATATATGACCACTTATTTGAACTAGATTGGGGTGAAGGGGCACATGAAAAATATAATCGAGTGATGGTTTTCCTTCAATCTCTTTAAATACAAAAGACAAATGTACGGCAGCCATGTTTGTGTCAAAAACAATGGCAGTAATTAGATTTTTTTCGTCAAAATTCCACCAACATGGCCGCCATTAGGTAACGTGCAAACCACCAACACGAAGGCTTGTTGAGCACAAGAACATGTATAACGAAAGTTTGTGGTCCCGATAACCAACAACTGGTAACTTAAGTATAATAAAATTCCATTTTGGTTGAATTAGCTAGCGAGTCAAAGGTTAAAAACCAATCTGAGCCCGACTTTCATCTAATTTACCTAAACAGGAACTAAACATGCAAAACATGCGAAATCAAATTCTATGTGAAATTGAACATGTGAAAAACATTGGAATGTGAAAAATCACTCGTGAAAATTTTTCACATGTGAAATTGAAACATATTTACGTTTACCACGTGTGATCAAATTGGAACATATTTTCTTTTATCACTTTTAAAATCATGTGGAATTTTTCGTAAGGAAAGTCTGACAGTAAAACACACCGTATACATACCTCTTCCTAGTGAAGTGACACTTAAAGTGGCGTCTCGATATTTGAGAAGCTCTTTGCCGGTTGCTTTGATATTAGATTTGCTTTTTCTTTACAAAGGTCTATTTTCTTCAACGTTCTTAAAGTCCCTGTCGCTTTCTCTCTCAGTGCATTTTTCAGCTTGTCGAATGTTTGTTCATCTTCAGATTCGCTACCACCAACTCGCTCATAAACGTGACTGTCGTCATCTCGAAGAAGAACCGATGAATTTTTTCCTTTTGAATCAGTGTTTTTGCGAAATTCAACGTCTAAAGCAGCGTCCACACGCTTGGACTTAACGATGGGGGTGTCTGATGCCATTAGTGAAACGGTGATATCCAGGTCACATGGTAGCCATGTGGTTAGTATCCTCTTTTCAAGGTCGTTGAATGTTGCTTCAACTCCACAACGTTCAATAAGTTTCTTCTCTAAGTAAAATACTCCCAAACTGTTGTCATGATTTTCTTCAAAAAATGTTTCCCTGACTTCAGGCAGAACTGGATCAACAAAGCGCACGTTCATCGGTAGGAGGTCTTTGGTGAGTAAATCAGCGAGCAAATACTCTTCGCCATGACTCAGCAAATTAAAGCCTGCCGAACAACTCATAGGCAGACCAACTTCACACCCGCGAGCTTTTATGATATGAACAACTCGCGAGCTTTTATGATTTCTTCTTCGTTTATCGAACTTTGGTGATGAAGTACTCAAGCATGTTTTACATGCGGTAAATGGCTAACCAGATCTTTTACCGTTCTAACTGGTTCGTACTTAGAATGAGGACTAAGGAATTTCCACTTTCTGTTGACAATCGGTTGGTATTCTTACTATGTGCTTTCCTTTTGCTGTTACGCCAGGCAAACAGTAAACGCTTTTCTTCCGCGACAGACACAATACCTCTCCTTTAGCAATGGTCGTGTTTTCATCTCGACCAACGTATCCTTCCGTGACCTGGACGTATTTGGGAAGTTTGAAAACTTCCAAAAATTCACTGAGACTGTAGGAGTTGGTATTTGAAGTCACACATTGAGCCATTGATTGTCTTCTAGGAAAAGACACCTTACCACACACATTTCCTGAGATTCTAAAACTTTGTTAGTCTCGGTGCTTGAATCTATTGTGTTGTATTTTATTCATCTCCTTGTTTACCCCTAATGGAGAGATCTAATTCCACCTACGCTAGGCCAGCCCTTATTGAGTCTAAAAGGTATATCGATCTGTTGCTTCGAAGCTTGCCGAAGTTTTCATCCTTCTTTAAATCTGAGTCTTTGTCGTGAATGGTCAGATTTAAGACATTTTAACATAAAAAGGAATATACTCGTATTTAGTCAAAGGTCGAACATTGGTGCACACTCCTTTTACATTTCAGTTGTGCAAAAACAGGAACGAATACCGCTGGGAAGCTTTCGTTTCATGTTCTCAGTTCGTGATCTATTGTTAACTGAATAGTCCTTCGCGTAGGAGTTGAACAAAAAGGAGAGTATATTAAATCGATCGTCGGGGGTACTGAACTCTATACATGTGTAGTTAAAACATTTTATTTACATTGGGAAATGGTCTCTGCACAAATAATACGAAAAGTCACGAGGTAGAGCCTTTCGACAAAAACTTATTAATACCCAATTAAGGTAAATTTAGTGCAGGTAAATTTATTATCTTGCAATAAGTGCAATCTCGTCATGATGTCCAATACTGCATGGTGGTCAAGTCATTTTCTGGGTTGAGCATGATATCTACAACTTTAAATCTAGTGCACTAACCATACATATGAGATTTTTTCAAAATTGTAAAAAATAGTACAATGCCTCCTTTTTAAGAAGCATGTAACACCACGATTCAGGATTTGTTTTGGCACGATCAGATGAACTAGACGTATGTCCACAAGCAAGGGCGTAGTTCATGGGGCTGTCACATCCCCAAAGTTTGAAAAAAATAGAAAATTTGGGGGGAAAATTGATGGTTAAAACATTAAATTTCGGGTAAATTTTGGTTTGGTAAGGTAGGTTAAAGTGCTGTAAGGTTACTGTGTTTATATTTAATTTACGTGCTCGGGCTGAGGAAGTAAGGCTACACCATACTAGGTCTGAATTCGCCTCATTAAATTTGAGCAACTTTTGAAAGAACACAATATCATGGCAAATTGAGCTGAGAACCCCACAACCAAAGTGGGTTAACTACGTTCCTATGCACGAGGAGAATCGACAGCAATGTGGTACACACACACACACACACACACACACACACACACACACACATATATATATATATATATAAATGCTCATAAAATATGAACAAAAGTCAAAAACATCCTAACGGTTCCAGCGAAGGCCATTTATCAGAGAATTATCCATTTGCATACTATCATTCATATTTTAGTTTTATTGAAGAAATGCCGGTCCGTATGGAAAACTTCTTGTACGGTTCGGTAACCAATCAGCATGTGTCATTTTCAATACAGACTTGATAACGAGGTCTGTAACGTAATAATGTACGTCTTAGGGTAGCTCTCAACAGTTTCAGTTAACAGTTCACGATAATATTTGTGTTGGTCAGTTATTTTTGTAGCAGTTTATGCTGGTTTAATTAGGTTTATGCAACATATCGCAGAAAAATTTTCTCTCCTATTCTCAATTCCTTTACAAGCTTTAATCAATCCAATAGTTGTATCATTCAATTTTAAAGAGAAACTGTAATGTTGAACACTTACGAAAAAATTTTGGAATTAAAAAACAAATACATTGGGGGATCTAATTGAGCTTTTACTACTGTAGCAGCTTGCCCATTCGATCAACTTTTGAAAGGAATGTTTAACCGGCTGAGAGTTACTGGCAATCGTAGATCATTATTAGCACAAACACATATGTAGCCTTATTAGCAAGGAAGCTGTCGTTACGATGCTAGGACAATATCTACCATAGGATTAAAATGCTTTAAAAATATTAGATCATACTTGACTTAAATCATTAAAATGATTAGTAGTTCAATCTTCTCAACAATAATTTTAAGTAGAAAACAAGATGAATTGATACAAAAATCATCAAGTAATATGTAAAAACAAGGAAGTAAACCTAAGCCGTTCACTCACCAACTAAAAAAATTCGTTAAAAGTGACGAAGGAACCAAAAGCCATGTAATGACTTCCTTATTAATCACGTCTGTTTGGTCCGTATGGGAAAGCATTTGCCTTCGGGTTTTTTCGCACAGACCTCACAATCGGTTAATAAGTGATCAATATTGTATATGTATATGTATACATGTGCATATGTGTATGTATGTATGTATGTATGTATGTATGTATGTATGTATATATGTATGTATGTACATGTATTTATCTGTGCATATATAATATGTTTAAAGTATGTGGGCAGTTAAAAAAAGTACAAATTCACGTTCCATAAAATTTGACAAAGTGAAAGATTAGATGGAGACAATTAGTGAGTTCTACTAGTTCTCTGCAAGATTTTATTTATATGGAGAGGTGATCATTATGCAAATGACACTACTGATCTAATAATCATGAGGCATAACATTCTAACTTGCAGGCAACAAGAATTCATGAATGCCTTATCTAATTAAATTTATATTTTAGTGCTGTACTAACTCTTGAGTCCTGATGCGCAATATTGGTCAAGAAATCACTTTCCAAAATCATTTTTGAGTAGGGCCAGATTTACGGAAGGATAAGTTACGTCATTCACTTCAAGAAATAAATTTTCTGCTAGGTTAGACAAACGCGAGATTTCAGTTAGCAAATCTCTATCCTCCTTCCACGATATTACTTTTATTAAAATTTGGGTAAAAAGGAGTAATTTAAGTACGCTTGAATTTTTTTTTTATATCATACCTGAAAAATTACTTGACAATCGTTCAGTTATCATTATTTCTTGAGTTGTTGAATGGATGACATTGTGATCCCTGCAGGCAGCCAGTATCGACCCAATCCTCAACGAATTCGTTGATCTTAACTACCGTAGACCTCCAGGGTTCATTTTGGACAAAACATCATGGCGTTCCGTCTGTTATCCGAACGTATCAACCATACCATACGTTTGATATCCGAAGAAAATATTTAAGGCTTCATAGGTAAATTAATCACAAAACCTTCAATATTGTGTTGGTTAACTTTAATACTTAATTTTTGTAACTTTTACGTGTAAATATATTTTCAGTTTTTTTATGATCTTGTAAATAGTTTCTGAAAAGCCCTTCTAGGGAGAAATCTATTAAAATATCATATCATACCATATATCATTGAAAAGCTCATGTAACTGACTGAAATAAAACAGTCTGGGTAAACAAAAATATCCGCGTTCTTGTTTCTAAAGCGTACGCCACGCACTCAGAACGCTAACGGGAAACAAGGATTTATTGACATCGCCAGAAGCTCGCTGGCAGGGCTGGTTATTTTGCCACAAATTTTTTTCATTAATATAATTTTTATTCTAAGCAGTCCAAATTAACTAGATTCGCGCTAAAGTCTCCGAATCTAAACATTTCAAGATTGATTAAACCGTTTAGCCACACTTATTCTGCAGCATCGATTTTATTACACATTTCAATAGTATTTTAGTCATTAAATTTCATATGACCAAATGGAACTCCACTTCATTCGGCAGTCGCCAGATTTCAGCTTTCTCGGACCGGCTTGGGAACTACCATTTTTGATCTAAAGTCTACAAATCATGTTCTTGAGATTCTATCGAAATACTCCATCTTTTGCCACATGTCATTAAACAAAAGAGTAGTTGTTTATGCTCAAGGAAGAAACAGCAAGTTGACTACAAGAAAGAGAATTCGCAGGAAATACCAGTAAGCAAATCGTCGACTTTAAATCAACTGGACATCAATTTTCAAAGATTACAACACTTAATGTTTGAATTTTCTTCCAGATGGTAATAAAAATAAGATCAACTGGACTTCTAACCTTCCTGAATTACGATAAGACAATCACGATTTTCCTTTGAATATCAAAGACAGTAGGAGTAATACAAAAACAACACAATACTACATGAATTTTACCACGGCCCCGCCAGCAACTGAGACAGGAAACAGCGTGAAGCTAAAGGTGTTACGAATAACATCAAATTTTCATTTTCGTAAATCTCATCTTTTGTAGAATTTCCTTAAACGTTGGGGTGGCATACCAGCGTGTATAGCACTACCCTTATAAAGTTACTTGGTGTTTGTATACTATCAATTAGGTATTAGCTTTAAGTCTGCTTTAGTAAGCTTACTTAAAGTAAGCTTTACTTTAAGTCTTTAATGTTTCAAGGACCTATTTCAAAAGAATGTTTTCATATTTGTTATTATCATGGCATCTAAGTTGATTGACATATTTTTGAATTTACATGAACTCAATGTATATTACTAAAAAAAAAACGTTCTAGATCGATCAAAAAGAAATTCTCCATCACCTTTCACAGTGCATAGGTCAAACTCTCCAAGACTCAGGTACCTGCTTCATTCGTTGGAAAATTCACACTACACTGAGTGCAACCAATTTTGCAAACAAGGAAATCTTGGCTGTTTACCACATATTTTCCCCGGCGACGTCCCGCGGAAGTTGTCTTGCATCCTACTGTGAGAAACTCCGGAATTGCCTCCTCGATTATTCTAAAGAATACTCAATTAATTTCGAATGATTTGTGCATTATACGATAAATTCAGTTCTGGTTTGTTTATTTCCTCGATCTAGGTGGTGATTCTTAACACGGATTCGAGTTTGTTATCGCTAGAATTACCAGTTATATCACTTCCAATTTCAGTACCATTTCATGTTGAATGGACGAATTGAACGAAGACGAACTGGTGGAGTACTTGACCTGGAGCGATCATAGTTATTCCTTAGCCAGCTTCCTCGACGAATACCAGCTCCCACAAGTCATTCGAGTTGTTGAAGGTTACGATGGTCCAACTGATAGTTCCAGTCTTAGTCACGGCGAGGTACTTACTCTTCACACACTCATATCGACTCAAAAACTTGCAGCTGAAGATAGTCACGGTCGTGTGGTAACAATTCCATTGGACTTTACTCACAGACTTCAAATACTTCCTCTCCTTAAGGACTGTAAACTTGACACCTGTAGAGTAGAAGACTTGCCATTGGTATTCCCGAAAGTCAGGTACATTCAGGTGCTTCAGGAAAACAACAGCGTGGACAACAAGACCGGATCTACGAAGCAAGGAGAACGCTTTGAAATTCTGAATGTCGATAAGCGGAACAACAAAGCAAAAGTCAAGAACCTAGAAAATGATCAGACCTTAACGCTGTCCGGTAAATGTAGTGCAACCTTTACACCCCTTCTAGACTGGAGGAACTACAGTGCAAGAGATCTCAAGAGCCAGTTTGGTTTTCCAACAAGAGTTCGATTGCAGAGTAGGGGAAACAGAACTGAAGAAGAGAGTCTCGTTTCAAGTACGAGCGATTTAACCATAGTGAATGAAATAGAAGAAGTGTTGGTCGTTGCCTCTACATTAGGAAGTCTAGAGTTCAAGTTTTGCTATGAGATACCGAGAGATTTACCAGTGAAGGTAACGGTCGCTAAAGGATTTCTAAAGTGAGACGAAATTTATAAAAAGGTGCTTACGAAGCTAAACAAAACATTAGACTCATCAAAGTTGTTGAATATTCAGCAGTCAAGCTTAATCAAACTGCGAAATGCCATAACAGAATACAACTATGAATCCAACAAGGATTTGTTCCTCGATGTAGAAGAGCAGCGTACAATGAAAAGCGTTGAAGAAAACACATTGCAAAATTTATCTCCAGCAAAATCTCATCTGTCAAGTTCCAAAAGTTTTTCTGCTCGTCCTCCAGTTATGCCAAAGAAACCTGTATTAAAGCCGCGTTCTCAAAGCGTAATCGACGACCAAAACTCAAAATCAGCAGGCGTTTTCAAACCCCGCAGTTTGAGTGTCCCCGTTGACCTGGGCAATCAGAAAAAAGTTCCGCCAGTGATACCACCTAAAGTACTTTTGCGTCCAAAAAATGTTCCCAAAGAACCTTCAAATATCCAATACAAGGAACGTGCAGCTGATCATCCAGGTTGTCCTGACGTTACTGACCCCGAATCACCATCACGCCAGCCAACTTTGCTCGCGACCTCTCTGAACCACCTTTCTCCAAATGAGGTTGGAGAATCCAAACATAATTCAGAGAGTCCCAGGGATCCTGCTCGCGACCCACCAGTTAAGTCTTCAGAGTTAGATCCGCGAAATGTACCCGAGAAAACTAGAAAACTATTGTCTGTACCAACACTCGAGGTTTCTGTTCCTCCTTCGAAAGATCCCAAAGGGTCCCAAAGTACCGCCGCGTTCTCATGCGTGAGGTCATCTTTACACCCAATGAAGGTTTCAGATGGCTCTACAAATGTTCCACCAGCACTTCCCCCACGTCAACCTAGTATTTCCAAGCGAAGTAAGTCAAAACCTTTACCAGTCCGTTCCATGAATGAGATTGAAGAAAACGAGTATTTGCTACCTTCCGAAATTCTTTGGCCACAGACCAGTTTCTGCCCACACGACGTCGGAAACAAAACTAATTCAAGCAATATGGACAATAACTTGGGCGATAGTATCTATGAAGAAGTCTCCTTCTCAGAACATAGCAAGGACAACGTCAACTACGAGAACAGTTCTGTTACGAGAGATTCGCAAGGACCTGAACAAGACATGGAAAGTCGCTACGTCAATGTTTCAAAAATACCTCAGGATTTATCGTGTCTAAGCGTAAAAGACGTCGCTCAATTACTTAGAAATTTACATATGGAATGCTATATTAAAAGGTTCGAAGAAGAAATGATAGATGGGCATTTGCTCAAGAACCTTAAGGAAGATGATCTACTGTCTTTAAAAATGAGCTCTTTTCACGTTACAAAATTGACTGAGTTTATTAAAGGATGGCGTCCTAAGCATTTATAGTAAGCATATATTGACAGTGTGGTTGTTCAAAAGTTTAACACGCCTTAACAGGCGATATACACATACCCTTAAATCGAGAGCTCAAGCAGGCCGCGGAATTGACAGTTGTAGTAACCGAGAAATAGTAATAAGAAAATAAAGCCGTCATATTAAATCGATTTTGTCCATGTAGTTCTTAGAAGGAAAACGACTTTTTCTTTTCGAAAATATTTTTGTAAAAAACAAAAACAAAACTTTCTTCAAATAAAACATGACTTTGTCCATGTAGATTTTAGGAAGAAAAAGACAGAGAATTAGTGGAACTCTTCTGAAAGTTTTCATGCAAACTTAAAATGCCAATTACTAAGTTCTACCACCATTTTACAGGAATCTTTTCCCCCGCCGTTTCGAATGTTGTGTATTATTCTTATTCTGACGCTAGACTGGACTTAAGACAAATGTCTCGACAATGAACATGAAGTTCAAGAACTGATCTGCGATTTTTAAGAACTTTTTCCAGCAAATTAAATGGTGAAAATGACATATATCTTTAAAACTTACTAGCTATAGAAAATTCCGTGTTTCAAAATTTCAGAACAAATACTCAGTCGTTGTCCAACCATCACAGCCCACATGATCATAAGTTATTTGAATTCAATAACTTTAGGTGTTTACCTTTATTAGTAGTGCTGCCGTCATTCAACTCCAGGGCTGTTTTCCCACAAATTTGATTTTCATTATTAATTCGTTATCGATAGGCGGTTGACTACGCAATACTAAACTTTTTGCAAGCAATGTGACAAGAGCAACCGTGCTCCCGTAATTTTGAGCCTCTAAGTCAATTATTTTCCCTTCCTCAGACTAACATATCGTAGCAGGTCAACTCGTGCTATTTGTTTCCATAAATTTTATTTTTAAGACTTCGAAAGGAACATTTGCTTGAGGTTAAGTACTTAATCCTTTTAATCCTCTGTTGTTAGTTTGCAATGGTGACCGTATGAGCGGTAATTTCGAACTCTGGACACCGGAGAATCAGTACATGTTGGTGATGGTAGATCGTTCAGGTTAGTAGAGTTTTGAGAAAGACTGTTGGTGACAAGTGTTGGTGATAGTTCTCAACACTATACTAACCTGGACGATTTACCATCATCAACATGTATTTTAATATAACCTTCAGCGCCTTCGCACTGGTACTCAGGAGCAGCCCACCAGGACGAACAGTGTGCTCCCATATCATCAATTGTAATTATTCAAGAGCAGTTCGAAAAAATATTGACATACTTTGCTGCACACATACCATAAACTTGATTCCCGTTTTGGGTGGTTTGCAGTTTTAAGTGACAAGACGTGTTTACGTGATGACTCGAATAATAGGGTCAACTACAAGAACATTAAGAAGAGTGTTCTTTCTGTTTTCCTCGTCAGAACTCCAATTTGTTCTCACTTTTGAACGATGAACTCCACAAACGAGGACGAACTGCTAGAGTCGCTAACATGGAGTGACCAAGTTCTAGAATCCGAGATTAGAACTGGGATTCTATAGCCAGCATTTTTGAGTTTCAGACTTCGGCTTGGATCATGATTCCAGTGACTCAGGCTAGCAACTCGTACTTGAGCATCATCACTCGACTCTACACAAGCCGGGCATATACGTCATGCTTTAATACTTTTTTGAAGTTGCAAGTTAAGGTGCCTTTCCAATAAATAAAAACCATATGTGTTAACTTGTGGCCACACGCGAGGTTACTTGCAATATATTATTAAATGGAATATTGTTCGTCGTATTGTCATGTCTGGATTGCGTTAGTTTCTAAAGACGGTACCGACTTCCTGATTTCAACCTAGTTAGCACAACAGACCTCGTGATAGGCTGTTCAAAATATTTTTGAAGGATATTTCACTTCGTTGCACTGGCCTCATCCACTTGTTTCTAATTCAAAGTAATCTTTGCGTACAAAATAGTCTAGTGAAGCTACTTAAGACATACGAGTGTTTAAACTCGAAGCTATCTTGAACACTGTCTTTAAGGCCTCATTAATCGCTTCCTTCCACTAGTCCTCCTATAATTTGTTTTACGCAAGGAATTCGTAGGACAGCGATTGTTATCCGGGGGAATTTCCTCCTTGGTGGAATTCCCTGGCCCAGGGGGTAATTTAAGATTTTCAGGTGGAATTGATTGGGAGAATTTTATGAAAATAGATTGGCTGATGTAGGTATGGCTTCCGTCATAATGATATAAGGAAGCCCTTAAATATTAGCACACTTCACACGTGTTTTCCACGTTAATGATGTTAGTGATAAGTGATTTAATTTGAAACAAGTTACTTGATTTCTCTTATTCCAATGCATTGGGGTGGTGTTGTTTTCTAATGCTGCGGTCATTTTATCAGACGTTCAGGGCTTATATTTCATATATTTCAATATGAAATATTGAAATACATGAAATTATGCATACAACTCAAAACATCACAAGAAATTAAAGCTGCAAGCTATCGAAAAGTCCCCACCAACAATCTGAGCATATGTTTACTCTCACTCTCAGAAATGCAACGACACAAATGAAGAACGAGAAGTGAATGTTTGAGTGGGTTTTCTGGTCTCTTTTTTATCCCCTAACACCGTGTCCATGTTGTAATTTCTTTGCAAAAATATCCAGAGTTACAGGAAAAGATATAGAATGATAACCGAATACACATTTCTAATACTACCTGGCTACATGAAACCAATTCATGAAATCCCAAATGATTTTTGGTTATTATTCTCACTTATTTGGAATAATTAAGAAATCGTTCATGGTCTTCCGTGCTCAGTCGAGTTTTGGATGCACGTGGTGAAATTCTGAAAGTGTATTGACTGGAGGCGTAACAATTGTTCAAAGCGATAGCCGAAAATAACTCTAGCGTTCTGAGAGCTCGCCCAACTCTGTAAGTGCATTCATAACGCGACTGAGACCTAAAAAGCTCAAACCAAATCTTTTAAAATTTGGTATACAACTTAAAATAAGAGAAACAAGTTTGAATTTGTTGACTAAAAACATTTTCCTTTTTAAGTCTGAAACCTTAGAACGTTTCTTGATTGGTTAATTAACATTCCAGTGTTATCACTGGGAAACTGAGCACATGGAACAACCAATCGAAAGTGTCGTCACGTTAAATTTTTATTATAAGCTCTTTTGGTACCCAAACATATATACCTTTCGTGTATAATTTGTCCTTTACTTATGGTAGTTCCTTGATCATCTACTTCCGTTCGTTAACCATCGACGCCACACGCCTCTTTCCAACATTGGGGTTTCTGTTTCAAAACGTCAGGGAGTAACATTTAAGCAGCATATCAACAACCAAATTTGAGTAAAGACAATAACTAAAACGGTAGAATTTGGGCTGGAAGAAGACAAAAAGACTATAGGTGTCTTTTATTACCAAATTCATGGCCGAGTCAAACAACAACGACCTGATCAAATCGTTGATCTGGAGCAAGCAAGAGTACAGTTTGGCTCAGTTCATAGACGAATACCCACTGCCTCAAGTAGTCTGCGTCGTTGGCGGATACTACGACGAAAACGAGGAAACAAGCTTGAGTGCTCATCAGGTTCTCGCCTTGCATGACACTTTCTCAACTGCAAAGGTCATCGGTAAAGATTGCTTCGGTAAGCATATAACGATTCCATTAGGTTGTTCCACAAAGGTTGAAGTCTATCCTTTTCAATGCAAGTACGAACACTGTAGGGTGCAAGACTTAAAGTACATTTATCCCGAGTTCGAATACCTCAAGGTAAAAACATCCGAGACAGGGACTGACTGCCGAAACAACAAAGACGAAACAGTTCAAGTCGACGAATTACTAAAAATAACGAAGATTGAAAAAAAGAAGAAGTTAGTCAATTTCCAAAACATCAGAACTAAACGACAAACGACGCTGTCTTACGGATGTTGTGCAACATTTATCCCGTTGCTCAACTGCCAGAGATACAGTATTCTCTGGCGGAAATCAAGGCAACCTTCGGCTTCCCTGCAAGGGTACGTTTTATGAACGACGGAGGAGACATCCGTGGGAATACGACGCTTGGTCGGGTTTCGAAAAACACGCTCTCGCGGCTAGGAGAGGTTTTTCTGCTAAAGGAAACCATGGAAACCTCCGTCATTTCTACCACGGTTGGCGGGGAACTAGATGACAAACGTTGCCTACTGCTCCCGAAAAATGTACCAGTAAATTTTGCCGTCGCAGTGGGGTTAATAAAGGGAGACGAAGGATACGAGGAGGTCGTCAGAACGCTGCACACAAGCTTCAAAGTTACAAAACTAGCTGATTTTGATCAACTGAATGTTTACCAACACCTAAATGCTGTCACAAAGTGCGATTATGCTAGCGTTGATAATATGGCGATCGTTCCACGACCACCAGTTGAATTAGAAGGTGCGCTTCCGACGTTGCCTTCAAAAAGCGTTGTGAAAGTGGAGAATCCAAATTTGTCTACTCGCCACCGCTCAAAGCTTCATAAATACAATGCTCTAGGTCCAGCACCTCAAATTTCCACCAAGTCATCCTGGCAACATCCCATGAAGCAGCGTACAACTAGCTCGAAACAAATGACCGGAGCGTGTCTCAAGAAATCGCCTGGAATTGCCCAAAAGTTGACTTCAACATCTATGCCTCTAATTCACCAGCCTGGTTATTTTACTAGAGATCTTCCAAACAGAACATCCGGTGAGA